>JAVIWC010006568.1:600000-1145319 GCA_031894815.1 Creontiades dilutus | reverse complement strand
ACGATCATTTAAGAAAATTCGCTTATACGATCATGCTGCATGAGTGGCATTTTTCTGATCGTATCAAATACAACAGATGATCCAATAACTTTGCGTAATAGTTTGTAGGGTTTATCTGAAAATGGTGTTCAAGCTCTTCAACTGTCAGCTCTTCAACTGTGTCAGATATAGATGTTATTAATATTTGTAAGATTGAGGAACAAAAAAAATTTAGGTGCAAACAGACCACAAAACCATCAACAGCGTATTCGGCGGCATTTACAATCTTTTTATTAAACCGGTGCATTGGGAAGATTTTTTTTATTTATTTATTTATTTTTTTTTTTATAAGACTGAACACTGAAAAAGTGAACTCCGCAAAAATCACAGCGAAGAACGATTCTAACGAGCTGAAGACGTGCGATCAAATAGGCCTAATGTTCCGCGGGAAAAGAAGGTGTGGCGAGTGGAGGGCCTTCCCAGCGCTCACTCTCTCTTCACACGAAGCGAAAAATTGCAACGTCGCACTTCGGCAGCCGCCAGGCGCTGAGATAAATATTCAAAAAATGATTCCGATTGATTGAGTTGACCGATTTTCAATATTTAAACGGCAATATTTTTTTAATTTATGCTCTACAAAATGACTACCTGTTTTTTTTTAAATTTTTATTTTACAATAAAGTTACAAACAAAAAAAACGTTATTTTAAATATTTAAAAAAAAATGGATAAGTAGCGTGAATTTAGTACTAGTCTAGTTTACAAATCAAGTTTTACATCAAAAAAATTCGTAGTCGTAACCGAGAAATCAGGGAACTACTTTTGGCTCATTTTGGTGCTGCTCTGTGGCGGCGCATTCTGAAACTATTTCCGGGATGTTTAGCCTTAAAGTGCGGAGGTTTATAAGTTGAATGTAACGATCTTTTGAAGTAGAGGAGAAGGTCCAAATATGGGCTAGCTTTTGATATTCTGATGTAGTTGTCACGTTTTGAAGTTGTGAGGGATGAAGAACATTGAGCCGTACCTTTGACTAATATTATTGAAATTTGGAAGGTTTCTCAATTAAAAAATCACTTTTTCATATTTAAAAAAAAATATTTTACGAAAATTTAAAAATTGTACTATTAAAAATTGGGTCCAAATATGGGCTACCCTTCATTTTTCGTATAAAATGTTTGCCAATCGGAAAACTCGAAAATGGGAACTTTTTCATTCACTATAACTATACAGTTTGACTAACGACGACGAACTGCTCGTTGCTCGTCAATGGGAAGTGGGGGAATAGTTTCACGTCTTTCACGATTGATAGCAACACCCTACGACTCCATATCAAAAACTAGCCCATTTTTAGACCGTGACCTGTTTTTGGACCTTCTCCTCTAATTATAACTTCAATTATGGGTTGTACTTTCCAATTCAATGTTGTTCTTCCACCTGCAGGTTAGTAAGTAAAAAGACAGGACACCCACGTTTGTTCCACATACACATCTTTGGGGGAGCTAGTAGGCAATGAGATGATCTAATGAAATTCCCAACCGCGTTCCCAGCACTGGAACACTGCCGACTCCACTCGCAGGAAATTAACTGATTCCTCTCAATTGACTGCTGAGTAGGCAACATTACGCACCGCTGAAATGGTACTGCACAATTTCACTTATGACAAATTCGCCCGGTGCGAATCTTCAGTACCTACCAACGTCTACCATGGAGAAAACCAAATTATTATCCGACGTTGACAGTAAATTACAAACATTCTTTACATAAATTATCAATCTATAATGAAATTAATCATTTAGATACAAGGTTTTGGTGTATGTAGTAACAGTCTTTCAAACTAGAGAGAGTCATTGGGCTCGATGATTGATCCCCATTCGGCTCAACTCTGTTTGACTAGATTTCAAGGTCAGATATCGTCTGGCAGGTCAGGCATACCAATTTATATAAATATCCATATCTATTTACAGCTATTCATCTCCGGTAGTTCACTCAAACAAAATTTCTGTCACTTGACGGGTTTTTTTTCATATTGACAATTGGTTACCTTATAAATCATCTAGGTTCTAGATAATTCATTTGGTCATTTCTATGGCATTAATTAAGCAAACGCATCAAATATGGTGCAGACCAAGTATAAATACGTCTCTCTCACGTTCCTGTTTATTATAATTTAGTGTAAAGCGAGTTATTGATATGAATGAGGTCAATTAACAATGAAAAACTAGGGTTTTCTAAATTTCCCACGAAAACCCGTTCTTGGGCACTGTGACTTACTCTAATCTGTGTACGTACTTAACATATTTACATCACATGATCAGGATTTGCATAGTTAATCAAAAAATTAAGGAAGAGGACTGGTAGGAAGGGACAATACTGGTCAACGTGCAAAAGCAGCCAGGCATCAATCTTCTAGAAAATAGACGGTACCTACTGGGAACGTTGAAATGTATATTGAAGTATTGTACGGTTTCTACTGCAAAATGCACATTTATATAGGGAATGAAGGATTTGACGAAACGAAGGTATTCAATTTAGAAAACTGCAACATTCAACACTTCTAAACGATAATATTGAAGGCCCAGTTAGCAACAGAAACAATGGACAATACCCACGATCTATTTGATAGATTTCACACCAATTTGATCTCTGAATTACCATATAAACCACCATATCATTTTGCCGCATGGGAAGAGGGAGTAGTAAATATTTATGTTAAGGAAGATTTGAAATTTCATCAATGGTAGGTAATATGATGGGCCAATGGAATATTTGATTAGAACCATACGGAATCAATGGAGGATGACCATTGGTATAAGACACATCAGCGTTCAGACTCGGGAAAACCACGGTAGGTAGGTACATTTGGATTTTGAACTAACAACATTGTCCAATAGTGTGATTCCGAATTGGTCTAATTGTATTCCAAGATTAATAGAATCTACCGAATTTCACGATGAGATTTTCTATAATTTGAATATTTTCATAAAAACGTTTTAGATAGAATAATGAGGAGAACGGTTGGTGATACCACCAGCTTGTTCTCAACGAAACTGCAAATTCAAAGTACGTATCAACCGACCTTGTTGGAACATTGAACCTGAGGAATTGAGAGGGTACTGAAAATCTACTGTATACGGTTCAAATGTAAGATATTCGAATGTATACTTACAGATCCTCGACCTGAAGTCAGAGGCCAGGTGTAAACGACAGCTTCAGCACCAACGGGGCTGTGAAGCTTCAATTCCATTGGACCGGAAGAGGAGCACACCACCTGAGAAGTCAACTTACACATACCCACTGTTTAAACTGTACATAATAATAAAATCGTTAACGAATATTTAAGAATGAGTTATTTTTGAGCACATATCATCCGAACAGTGAGGTAAATCGACTGTTTGAAAGGAGATTCGACGAGACTATCGTTTCAGGATGGGGAGTTGTGACTTCATTCCAACCTCATCGACGCTATGCCCTACCACTCGCCACGCTCACACGACACCGGGCACCGGACCATAACTGACTGTCGGAGACCGAAATGACTCCTCGCCCCTTCCCCTCGGTAACACTCTCAGTGCTACCACCACCACCATCCGATCCCCACGAAGAAGCCATTGTGGCTCCCCAGGCCGTGCCCAGTGTTGCCAACCAGATCCAAATAAACCAAGAAAATCCAAGTCCACAACATCGATAGAAGAAACACGGGGTGGTTCGTTCCTCAACTCGACTCGTTCTTGGACGCCATCCGAAATCCACCAGGAGCGCCACTGACAAACCGAACGAATGCGCTATTGCACTGTAGTTCCAAAACGGCTATATTTCCTTGCCACTTGGAGTAAAAAATCCCAAATTTTCCCTCAAAACCAACGTTCAGGGCCGCGATAGCCACAGGGCTAAATGGCAGGGGTGCCCACAGGGGGGGGGGGGGTCATGACGAAGACTGCGTCATTGAAATTCTTGAGGGGGGGGGGGGGGGTAAAGTTGATTGAAATAGTGTTTAGCGTGACGACATTCAAAAATAAACTACATTCTTTACATCCTAGGTAAAGAACTTCAAGACATATACACGTTTTGTCTAAATAAACAATATTGTTCACTGGATTTGACTTTTTTTCCATACCTATAATTTCAATTTTGGATAAAATAAGGGGTGTTTACCAGTACTTTTTACATTTGGGGGGGGGGGGGGGGGGAATCCCTGGAGGGGGGGGGGGGCACCCCTGTAAATGGGCTATAGCCCCCAGGGCGCAAGCCTTTTGGGGGGCAGCAATTTTTCATTTGCGATATAGTAAAAATTTGATTTCAATTAATTAGTTTTCACTTATTTTTAAATTAAAACACTTTTTAAAATATTAAACTGATTTTGATATCTTCCAAATGAGCTGAAAAACGATAAATAGAGAAGGGCAACGCGAAATCGGAGTAACACCCTGCCGTTACGGTTATCTAAACGTAAATTGCACTATTTTAACAATCTTAATAAAAGATAGGAAGTTGACGCAAATGACGGATTCCGCATAAAAATATATTATGCTATTATTGATAAAATTCTAGCAGAAGTACATAAGAGAATATGCGCATATGTTAACATTTATTCAACATTTGGGTTTCTAGTTTATTTAGCATAATTAGAAATAATGCTGCTAAGTTGTGCGAAATATATCAGAATGATTTAGAAGAACAACTTTATTGAAGAATGCCTACATTTTAAATTTATAGAACATAGTAAGTTTATAGACGACAATCGAGTTGAAAATTGAATCTACACTTCCGAACGTAACCACAGAACTGCGCATATTTGCAAATATCGCCACAACAAACTGTAGTGGCGAAAGATCATCTTTGGAAATCAAAAGAATAAAAACTTACTTGCAATCTTCTCTGGGATAGAATAAACTCAATGATTCAAGTATTCTGTCTATTGAAAGAGATTTATTTGATAATTTAAATAGTATTGATATTATTGATCAGTTTGTCAAGGAAAAAGTTAATAAAATAAATATATAAGTTACATTTCTGTAGGTTAAGGAATGTTTTTGTTCTTAAATGGTTTTTTATTTTAATTAAATTTCATTTTTGTCTATTATAAAAGTAATAAATAGTATTTTATAGTTCTGACACTTTTGTTTTGAATAACTTTTCCGGTTCCCATTTGCCATTCTGTGTATTTCCTTAGGAAGAAGGGCGCATTATTGGTAGTAGCCCATGGGCGCCAAATTTTTTAAGACCGCCCTACCAATGTTTGTATATATATGAGTCTTAATGTCAGTAATTGTAGGGATAAAGGAATGATGGAATTCGACTCTTCATGTTAATAAGCACACCTATACGGAGTCGGCCATAGTAAACTTTCATGAAATTCGTCATATGGCTCATAACCCTCCCAAAATGGACATCGCAAACCAGAAAAATTTGTCACGTGGCCTAAAACCCTCCATAAATAGTCATATTCACATTGTGGGAATTAAGATAACCAGCCGAATTGTCCCTTTCCCATTTAATTTCGACGATGTTACATCGATAGTAGCTCACAATATTATATAATGTTACTAATAATCGGACCTATCAAGTGTTCTCAACGGTCGGTCGCAGTCGGGTCTAATTAATTTTTTGCGTTGACAAGTACATTTATGAGTGCACTCTCCGACCAGAATCAGAGGGGAGGCTGGAGGAGTTTTATTTTTTATTTTTTTTTATTATTTATTTATTGGCATAAAACACAAAAACAAAAATGTTTTCTTCTTATACAAATTGCAATATGCCCACCAAGGCTTAAGTTCAGTTGAACTTGTGTTCCCTGGTGGAGTCATGTCTTCTTCACATTAATACATGTAAATATTCAAAAAATAAACTTGAAAAAACAATATAATGAGCTATGACAAAGTCAAACTGTCCTCGCAAATAATTCCTGAAGAACACAAAATAACAATTCAAGGTATATACTTAAATCTGAACACGATTTCTAATAATTGAAAATAAATGTTTTTTAAGACGGTCACCAGAGCGAAACGAGTTTGAACGAGATAAACATCTAACATCAAAGTGAATGATCACATTTTGCTTGTTGTTGAAAATCTCAAAAGTCATGGTAAATAAGAAATACCCATTAATAAATTAATTTTTCTATGGCGATGAAAATTATTTTTACACGAAATAACAAAACGACGATTGACAGTATATGGCTAATTGTAGTATGCAAGCGAAGTTTACTTCCTGAAACTGCGGCTCTGATATCCTATAGTGTAGTACTAATAATGTAGGCAATCATCTGTTCCCATGAAAAAATTTGGAGAATTGGGGCTTTGGCCTATTTTTCTGTTTTCGAACCATCTATCTATTCCTCATCCTTCTGTCTATTAATCCTATGTAGATCTTATCTATTAATTTCCATTTAATCAACAGATATAGTAAATATTTTTTGGTTTTGCACAATTTATCGCTAAAAACATGGGAGAAGTCATCCTTTTAACTAGAGAAATGAGTTTCAACATCATTCGGTGGCGTGGGATGAGCGGACAGACCAATTAAATAAATCGTATATTATGAGTTTCGGTGTCCTCCTAATACTCTTCTGGTTGCCCTACTTTCTGTAACTTCTTCCACAAACATTGGTTAAACTGAAAATTGCACCCTGACAGTTTAGCGTTTGGCAATTGAGCCTCCATTGCATTTAACGCAGCAACCTCAAAATCAGACTTCATGTACGACGGCGACCATTGGGGTGCCCAATTCTTCAAAAGTGAGAAACAAGTGTCAAACATGAGGAGCTTACTTTCAAAAAGGCACATATCCAAATCTGGAAGAAAACGCCTTTTTCTCAATTTTCTATCTCTGAATATGAGTTGAATCAGATCCCCCTATCATTTCCGAACAAAACAGAACACATCCACTTCAATTCCGGGGCTAAAGTTATGTGTTTGCATCAAAAGGTAATAACAAATCCCTCCCCTACATTTTTCTCAGTGCCTTGCAATGCAAATGGCACATATCCTCCGAATTTCGTCAGGCGATAAGTCGTAGGTTTTCAAAAAGGCACATATCCAAAAAGAAGCACTGCGCCTTCGTCTTGACGTTGAATATTTACACAAGACTCGATAGATGGCAGACATGATAAATGGAAATATGGAGTCAGGTGAAGTTTTCAATAAAACCTACAGAATGGAGAATGAATTCTTTTGTTTTCAAAAAGGCATAAATCCTTGAGTTTTGATCAAAAGGGCACATTTCCAAAGTGAAAATGGATATACAGCCACGTGTTTTGGAGAAAATTGATTCATATTCTGAGGCATCTTTATCTGTGCCTTCTCACACATTACTCCGATGAGAAACTGCAGAAAAATATCTCCACTAATCTGCAAATTGTTTTTTTCACTTCCTGAACATTTTTTCGGAATGGATATGTGCCTGTTTGAAAGTAAGCTCCTCACATATCGAACAGATTCCAAACAGATTGAAAAATATGACTGGTTATTAGTTTTTGAACAAGTTTCAGTGTCCGCTCACTCCACTATTTCTGGGCAGCCCACCCTAATTGGTCGTCCCACGGAGCTCATCATTCCGACACAATTTTCCAGGATGAAACCAGAAAAAGATTTAAGGGTGATTCTAAAAAACGCAAATGGTACGTTATTTTAGGATTCCTTCAGATATATGAGATCTTATGCTGCATTACTTCTTTCAAAATATTTTAAATACCAATGTGCACAATAATTATGATCAATCAGATAAGTTTCTTGTCACAAACCATTTTTTTAACGTTTAAAAACGTATTTACCACTTTATTATTACCACCACCGTAACGATATCATTCCCATTCATTACATCCTCTCTTTAAATTTGGGGCGTACGTTCAGTTGCGTAGGTCTCATTACCTCAACTCTACCAATTTTCAATATTAAAATGTATGATTGTTCTTGATTTATGTGTTTGGTTCACCTTAAACTGGACTTTGAAAATGAACCATGGTGTTTGAGAAACCTGCAACTTCTCAAGAAAACGCCGTCTCACAAACTTGATGTTCTCGTTACCACCATCAAATCATTGAATTTAGAATTTCGGATTTGATATTGTGATTTAAGTATCGTATTGTTCTTTGTTTTAGACTTTGCGATCCCTGGAAGCCATATGGAATTTAGGAAGGAATTTGGAGATGTTTCACTGTCGATTTCAGCATTGGAAATTGCGATTTTTTTAGAATCAATAAGGGCAATTTTTAGTTTCCAGTTTACAGAAAAATGCCAGAGCTCAACTTAATTCATCAGGCATACATTCGTTCTTCATAGGAAACTTATTAGTGATGATTAAATTTTGAATCATTCATGCAGCCATGGCTTAAATCTACAAAAATCGATTACACAGTAATTTGTATGCAAAGGCTTTTTACGGAGGAATACATCAGCCAGTACGCTCATCGGTCTCATACATTGCACTGAGCAGGTTCCTATAAAAATTCAAACTTCTAAATAAATCGCGAAGTGGAATATTTATAAAGACAAATCAATAAAGTAATAGGTACTTGTATGCAACTTGGTTCCAAATTTCGAATTTCAAATTGCAATGTAATAATATTGCATGACAGTACGATTTTTACTCCAAGTGATAACAACCTAATGAAACTAATATAAATTGAATATATAAGTGTGGTAGATAGTTCAAGTTTTTCTAGTGGAATCTGTAGCAGAAGCATGAAATATTAGTTTTTATCCTCGACAGAAAATAGGAGAGAGTTTGAGAATAATCAACGTTCGAACATGAACCAAATAGCAGTACAGGGGATGGCCAGCTTGTACACTCGTGTACGTCGAGATTTTTAGATTCCAGATGGCCAGTTTACTTTTCCTAACCATCACATTAAGATAAATAATATCCTAATAGCCCGTTTCAATAGTCTTGACTGACAACAGCCATTCCAACAGCATACACCACAAAACAGCAATTTTGAACGTTTGCTTTGGTAATCTACAGACTAGTTGTATTGTAGCCTGGGGATTTTAGGTATTTATAGTCAGGGTGTCCACTACAGCTTAAGCCTAAGGTGCCAATTCAAATCTCCGAAGTTCGTTATGATCCTGATGGATAAAACGGGACTTTTTCTGTGGAATGATGACGTCAATAGTCTTAATTTGACTCTAGATTGCAATACATATTTGTTTAAACCGCTGATGTACCTCATCATTAACTTTACAATCACAGTTCAATTTTTGAGGAATTTTAACTAAAAAACTCAACTGGAAAACACATTTGATTAACTCCAGTATAAAAATAAAGTTGTCATTGCATCTTCTTGGATCAACAATTGCATAGTTGCACAGTTTAGAAGTTAAAAATTCTAGAAAAACTTGCAATTTCAACCATCTTTATAAGACCAACATTTCGTAGCCCACCAGTTTCAAGATATAGGACAAAGAGTTTTCCCAGCAGAATGGGCTAAATTTGAAAAATCTAACTCCAAAAGCAACTTCATAACCAACCTACCGATCTCTTACTTCCTCATCTGCAGAGGCGGACAGCCCGCAATGCCAACCAGTATGTCGGAATAGTCGCTATCATCAATTGAAGGCGCTAACGTTTTCGCGTCGCGTCTCTTCGCCATCGATATTCGTCACCGTCACTCACGATTATTTTTGGATCAGAGATAATAGGTTTCTCCTTAATATAAGTAAAATAGGGAACAAATTTCTGAAAGCGAAAAGAAATTGACTTTACAGACAGGCTTTTGTAAAACTGTTTACACCTAAGCTTTTCACTCAAACTAGGAAATTACTTGACCAAATCGAAAAACGCTACAAATTATTACACACTGGTTAATTATTGTAGCTAGTTAATAATTCAATCAGAATTAAATATTAATTAAATCACTTGTTATTTTTCATATGGAAACAAGGTTTCACTATTACATACCCGTCCACATTTTGAAAACAAAAGGAAACATAAGTTGGTATCCTAACAAACCTTCTAGGTAAATCTCTAATCTAAGTATATTAGAGATAGTCTGTGGTGGGTCATGCCGTACCCAGACAGAGTAGAATTAGGCGTTCGTGGTCTTGAAATGTTCGTAATTACTTGTTTTAAAATGCCCTCAACGGGTTGTGTGTGTTATTTTCATTTGACGGAGTTATAACGATTTTAAGGGCTATGCACCGGGCAGGGTTATGCACCGCCATTATTTCACTCTATTTCGCCTTTTGTCGATGTAAAGCTGAATTATCTCGAAAACCGTTCGAGATATCGAAAATTGTCATGAAAGAAAAGTTGTAGCTCTTAAAATTTCCATTCGGATGGACTTCTTTCACTTTTCCATAGCTCCAACCGTTCACGCGCTATGAGCAAAACAAAGTCTGCCCATTCACGGGTATGGGTAAAAAGGTAGCACTGGCAGAAGGAGTTTCATAGTTAGTGGAGCTTCAATTCTACCCATGAGTTGCAGCACTAGTTTGACCCATAAAACTTGAACTTTGCTATTTGCGAAGGTTTATTGGAACAGCAAGGAGTCACGGGGTGTGGGTAAAAAAAAATATTTAGCATCTTAAGAAAGAGGTCGGTCACGCCGCTTTGGGATATGGGCAGGGGGACTCGAGAACTACTGTTCGTTTTAAAGAAGAAAAGTACAAGTTTTACGGGTCAAACTGGTGTTGCACCTCATAAGTAGAATTAGAGCGGTACTGACTATGAAGCTCCCTTTGCCACTGCCACCTTCTTATCCATACCCGTGAATGGGCAGACTTTGTTTTGCTCATAGTAGCGTAGTGGCAAAAGGAGTTTCATAGTCAGTAGAGCTCCAATTTTACCCATGATGTGCGGCAGGGTGGGTCGGCCCTTTCTTAAGATGCTAAATATTTGTTTTTTACCCCCACCCCGTGACCCCTTGCTGTTCCAATAACTTATTATAACGTGACCCCTTGCTGTTCCAATTACAGGTCAAACTAGTGCTGCACCTTATGGGTCAAATTGGAGCTCTACTAACTATGAAACTCCTTTTGCCAGCGCTACCTTTTTACCCATACCCGTGAATAGGCAGACTTTGTTTTGCTCATAGCACGTGAACGGTTGGAGCTATGGAAAAGTGAAAGAAGTCCTTCCAAGAAATTTTAAGAGCTACAACTTTTCTTCCATGACAATTTTCGATATCTCGAACGCTTTTCGAGATAATTCAGCTTTACATCGATATAGGCGAAATAAAGTGAAATAATGACGGTGCATAGCCCTTAAAATCGTTATAACTCCGTCAAATGAGAATAACACACAAAACCCGTTGGGGCATTACAAAACAAGTTATTACAAACATTTCAAGACCTCGAACGCCTAATTTTACTCAGCGACTCGGAATAAATCGCGTTTTTAAGATTTGCGGACGTTATCCGCCAGAAAAACAAAACGGACGCTCATACCGGCTTTCTGCAGGGTTTGTTGCGTTCTTTACTTTATTACGAAGAAAATCAGACGGCGTACGCTTAATTTGGTAGATTGTAACCGAAGATATAGTCAAAAAACCATGTTTAGGTCATAAAAATCGACATCATATCATACTGCTATAGCTTCCAAAACCGTTCATTTTTGGAGGAACTGGCCTGGCAGGTCTTCTTTATTCGTTAATGGAAACAACTACCTACACCAAGTATGAACAAAATAGGAGGGGGTCGGTACATTTCTAGTGTGTCTGGGTATGGAATGACCCTGGTGCATTATCTAAATTCAGTGCCTTAACTCTTAATTGCATTCTTGCCCTAAAAAGATATTCATATTTCACCACGGTAGATCTGATCATTGTATCTCCATATCTTGGGACATCTAGATGGCCCTAACACAGTTTGATGACTTCGTTTCACTCAGTGAACACCAACTAGTCGGTTTGTAAGAAACTGATATCGAAATACCTACAATGATATTCCATTGCGTTTGTATTAGCTGATACGATCCTTATATGATACTAGGCCATGTCAAAACACGCTTGCATTCGCATTCGTGTCGACGATTTGTTAGCATGGAACATGCTCTAGCCGAAAAATATCTCGCGGAAGTGGAACGAGGGAGGGTAACACGAGATTTCATAATTATAATGTAATATTTGTATCTTATAAGATAAGAATAATGTACCTCCTTTTATGGAAGTTAGTGGTGAGTCATCATAAGCGCTATAATCCTTTATAGTTCAGCGAGAACCTGTGCTGCGAGTCCTCATTTACATAATCAGTCTAACAGCATTATTACGATAGATATATTTTAGTCAGTAGACCACGGAGATCAGTAACATTAGGGCACATCCGTCACGTAGGTGAAGCCGAAATAGCAGACACGAAAATAACCAATTGAAACCAGTGGAATAATAAGAAAAGGCTCGAAGCAGTAAGCATCCGGGGGTACGGGGGGCTTGAGCCCAGGGCTGAGTTTTCTTTCAAACTTCTAGCTCTTGGGAAGAGTGAGTGGATGACCATACAGTGGTTCGGTTCGTTGAAGGGACGTCTATGAATTACGAACATAAAAACATTACGTAGTGTTATTTCGAAAATTGTCAATATTCAGATTCAAATATTTCAGCTCCGGATAGAGTACAGCGGACGGGCCAAGATTTTAAAGATTCGGTTTTTGGATTTTACAAATCTTGAAGTTATAACAACAAATTTTGAGGGAAGGAACTTTTTTTTCGCAGTCGATTGCAAAGGTTCATCATTGAAAAGAATAAATTGAAAGTAGAAATATGGAATTGTTATTATATGATGAATGGATATAAAATGTGGCTATGAAATATAGTATTTATTTCCATAAAACCAAATGTGACCACCTCCATAGTCTGGCACAGCCAGTAACAATTAATTCAGTGCCTATTGCTCTTAGGCAGGCTCTCAGGTGTAGATTACTTCAAATTTGAAGTTTGCCAATAAGTAGTCCCTAAGATTATTCCATGTTACAACATATGATGGTGAACCCGACCCACAAGGCTCAAAAATAAATAAATCCTTCACAAGTCTATTGAAAGTGGCTAGACTTGCGTCTCATCCCACTTGAAATTTTACAAAAATTCTTAATTTTAGGGTATAGAGCGTCAGACAGGTATCAAGGAAGATTCAGTGGAATCGGCCGGATAAGCTCTGTCTTCGTTAAAAAATATCAATTAAAAATTCGTTGCTCTCTCCACCCATGTTTTAGTATTGAGCCTACCGGTTCAAAATTGGGTTCAACGTATCGTGAAATAACTCTAACAGAACTTTAGAACAAATGTGTAGAGAAAGAAAATGTCGATGAAGATTCAGAATGATTTTAAACTTGAATGAATGCTACTTAAGAGACTGGGAACAATTTGTACGAAAATGACGGAGCCAGACTTACGACTATTTTATCCACATATGATGATTTCTGGATGAATTCAAAAAACCCTAACCACTCAGGCTACTCAATGAATTTTATTCGAATAGTGTCCACTTGAAACACTGTTACTTTAACTATTAAAAATCTATCTCGGAACTTGCTCATCGTGACGGGTAAAAGATTTGTATGAGGCTGATAACGCCTTCAATGTTTGATGTCGGCAATTGGCACTACATGTAAGCAATGCGGAATCGATGGTAAGGCGTTCCCTTTAAGGTTGGAAGTTTTGGGATAAGATTCCAAAACGCGTGTTTCGCAAACAATCAAGGACGTACGGAGAGGGGTTCTAACTGTTTCAAACTATCTTGGGATGCGAATTACTATCGCACTTTCTTCTACAATGAACGTTGCAACCTACACCTCTTGCAATACCTACAAAATAATTGGATTCGATCGATGTATCGCAAGAGACCTCTGGGTTTTACCATCAAGTGAAATCATCGCTACTCGTTCTCCTCGCACAGCCGTGAACAACGTGTATAATTGAAAGGTCATTCAACAAAATGTGCAAACAAATGCTGAAAAGCCAAACATATTTTTGGAAAAGCTGACTATTATTAAAAGCTGACTTTCGAACTTTCCCAACAGAGTCCATTTCAGTGAAATGAATGAATGAGAATTTTATTCCGAAATAACATAGCATAAATACATGAACTTCTATAAACTACATGGGATGTACCTCCGTAGCCATAAGGTATAACCCTCTGCGGCTGGGGGAGTTGCTATTCTTAAATGTGGTTAACTATTGCACAACAAACTTGTTATTCGTTAGTAATAATACGAATTTTCTTTACAAGCGCTACTTGAAACCGATGTATACGAATTGGTCTTACATATATAATATGTATCCTAATATCAGTTTTGACCCTTTGGGCGTTCTTAATAAGACTAAGACCAATTCGTATACATCAGTTTGAAGTAGCGCTTGTATAAGAAAATTTGTATTTTTACTAACGAATAACAAGTTTGTTGTGCAATAGTTAACGACATTTAAGAGTACATTCTAGTATATATTATATATTAGAGATAATTGAATAACAGTTTTCATATCCTACTAGCCATTGAAATATACTGCCTTTTTAAAGGCAGAGCGGGTAAAATTCGAAGGTAGTCTCAAATCCTCAGGCAAAGAACGAATCAAAAGAGGCACACAATAGAATGTATGTTTATATGTACTCTACAGGGTGTCGACAAAACAGATCTGACGTACTAAAGGGGTCGATTCTACAACTAATTTGCAACAACTTTTGCCTCCTAGCAATTTTTTTTAGAGGCTTCGTTTTTGAGTTATTTACGATCTAAGATTTTTTTCGTGTTTTCGACCTTATCTCCTATAAATTGCTATAACTCCCTCAATTTACAAGATAATCTCAAATCTGAGCACACCGTTGGAAAGAGCAGTAAATTTCCTTTCGGATTGATGCCTCACCTTTCCGAAAAGTGAGGTTTGAGACATAAAAAAGCTCTCTGAAAAGCTAATTTTACTTAATTTGGGAAACCTAGAGTTTTTTCAATCGGAAATTGAACTATGAGAACCAATTTTTTTTGAGATGCAAGAACGGTAAAAACTGCGCTAAGATCTCACCTTTCCAACGGTCTAGTCAATTTTGTCCTTAAAAAATTATCCTGGGGAGGAAATTGAGTTTGAATGCTGAAAAACATGAGCTTTTCGAGAAAAATCGGGTGATTTACGTGGAAAATGACGAAATCAAAACTTTGGAAGTTGGGAGAGCTCAGTGATGGTACGGAGGGTGTTTCGTACGCTGAATCGAATAGTGGCACTCCCGAGCCTTTCTCATTATGTTCAGTTCGTAGATTTCAGGGCACTTCAGACCACGTGATAATGGGGCTCCTGCCCTGGCTGGAACAGGTAAGCTATCAGACCCGACAAAAGCCTGTCAAATAAGAAAGGAGGCACTCCGAAGCCTTCCTCATCCGAGCTCACGTGTATTTAAAAAAACAAAAAAAAAAAAAAAAAAATAGATTTCGAATCGCCCGAGAAAAGCTCATGTTTTTCAGCATTCAAACTCAATTTCCTCCCCAGGAAAATTTTTTAAGGACAAAATTGACTAGACCGTTGGAAAGGTGAGATCTTAGCGCAGTTTTTACCGTTCTTGCATCTTAAAAAAAATTGGTTCTCATAGTTCAATTTCCGATTGAAAAAACTCTAGGTTTCCCAAATTAAGTAAAATTAGCTTTTCAGAGAGCTTTTTTATGTCTCAAACCTCATTTTTCGGGAAAGGTGAGGCATCAATCCGAAAGGAAATTTACTGCTCTTTCCAACGGTGTACTCAGATTTGAGATTATCTTTTAAATTGAGGGAGTTATAGCAATTTATAGGAGATAAGGTCGAAAACACGAAAAAAAATCTTAGATCGTAAATAACTCAAAAACGAAGCCTCTAAAAAAAAATTGCTAAGAGGCAAAAGTTGTTGCAAATTAGTTGTAGAATCGACCCCTTTAGTACGTCAGACCTGTTTTGTCGACACCCTGTATAGACGGGTTTTTCAGTATACAGCTTGGGAAGTCAGTCGGAAAGAGCAAGGAGAGCTCTTAAAAAAGTTGAAAAATTGAGGGTGTTTGTGGAAGAAGGAGAGGGCAGATTTGAGGTGACAATTGTTGGACAGAAAAAACTTCAGCGCAGCAAAACAACAACTCACGAGTCTGTGGGGTTTTCTCAAAATTATTTTTAAAATCGACTTTTGCAACACATTTAAAGGGTTGAGAACTGTGGAAAGTAAAGCCCATTCTTACTCTCCCAACACAGTAGAAACTTATGTCTATTTTTACTTTCCTAACAGGATCTGTTTTAATGGAAGATAATGTCCACTTTACCTTGTTCATCTTCCTCAAAAACCTCTGTCGGAGATAGCGACGTGAGAATTACTAATTACTAATATGGTATATACAATAGATACTTATGCCTTTCTATGTAGCTATGCCCACCATACTGAAGCCAAAAGAAGTTAGGTAGTAAGTAATTTTAGATCCCACCTGGTAGGTAGGTGATGTAATGTTGAACTTGGCTAACTTTCAAGTGTCCCCGTACTTATTCAACATACTAATTGAACTTACTTATTCAACATACAGTTGATTTTCATGAGGTATTTTTACCCAGATTATAGTAACATTTTAGATGAATCAAACAAATTGGTGAGGACGGTTGGTAATAATTTCAACATTCAAATATGCTCGTACACTTCATACATACATCAAGGTGTAACAGTTGGTGTTAGTGGATCTGATAGTCCTCGGGTGTTAGCAATTAAGGTGTTTGATTTCAAACGTGCAAGTATCCAGTTTTCGAGAAAAATGGTTTTTTTTTTTTGGGGGGGGGGGGGGTAGAATATTGATTTGTGTACTACTTTCTTTTCAAATCGGTTTGTAACCAATCTTAGAAAGTTGTGGAACATTGGACCAGATTTTTTCCAGCAAATTCTTTCAAAGATCTTTGATCGTTCAAAATCGAACGGGCTTATGAAGTTAATGAGATTTTACTGCCGCTAATACAAATGTAGTTCCCAACCGGACGGCTAGAGTGAAGCACTGATTCAGTGAGCATCTACGATCACGCCTGGTCCCTCTCAAGACATGGCTTTTGGATAACCGTAGTTTCGGTTCGCCAGCATATCGTAATAGTACCTACTGCACTCGATAACTATCTGATATTTGTGTTATCGTTGGGGACACACTGCAGGAGCTAAATGCGGGGCAGAGAAAAAGGCGATGCACTCACGAAGGCAGCACAATAGAATCATACAGAGTCTCACCCTAACATGGTGCTTAAGATGAGCCATGCTTCTGAACAATTCTGACACAGTCCTGTATGCACAGGCGATCCGTAGTGCTCCTCTTCGTTGGACTACTACCATTCTCTTGCGGTAATAGGCGATGTTCAAGGCGTCTGCCCACACCTCCGCGCCATACAAGAGAATAGATTGGACCACGTTCATCATCAGACGACGCTTGGTCTCGGCCCATTCATGTTTCGCATAAGGTGGCTGAGAGCTGTTTTCTGCGCACTTTCTAAAAATGTTAGCTAACCGAAAGTGACTTCACGGGGAAACACAAGACCGTTGAGGTCTCATATTTTCGGGGGCATGTATATTTTCAGGAACTATATAACTGGTTGAAAAGTTTTGCATGTATAATGTTTTTGTTTCAAGTGCATCTCTATTTTATTTTTTTCCTAATAACTATAATCGATTTGCTATTAATATTTTAGTATCAACAATTTCTATAACTAGGCCAATAAATATTCTATTCTACCCTAGTTACAGTTTAACCCGCACGTTTCCTGAAACTTCATTAAAATTGGATGAGAACTGAATAATTTAAGCCTCGCACAAGGCTCTGCGGATTTACGACACTCAGACATACATGAAACGATAGTTGTTGGGAATAGTTTACAGCGCAAAATGCGAGAGGAAATTTTATTATGGAGAAGAAGTATGTTCATCTCCAAAACAAAAGCTTCCGCTACCAATAGGTTGACTTGGAAGCAATAAATAATTAGTACTCGTAGATGCGGGGGTGGGGGTTGAGAGAAAAATACGATTATATTCACTTGGTCGATTACAAAAGTTAAGTTCTGAAGAAATGGTTTCAATTTATTATAGTACAATTCGGGCACAGAAATTGTGTGTAGCCATCGAACCATCGAAACAACGGCTTCGAAGGTAGCTGGGAGAAAAACTCATTTAAACCTCCTCTGAATTCCGTAACATGCAAATTAGTCCTATTGACTGTGCATGCCCAAACAAGATGTGTTATGCGGAATATGTTAAGGTATAGTCGTATACTAAAATTCACTAGTTGTCTTCCCTGAAAATTGGGAGGGTTTCTAACCCAACGTCTCCAAAGTTCAGATCCATTTCCTTAATGGCCACTTCTTGGTTGCTGAGAAAGAGAATTATCTTGACAATTAATTAAAAGGAAAGTGGTTCCATTTAGCCCTCCCAACAATGCTAAGTTAATCAGACATAGCTACGGCCCACGTTTGGAACTCCTCCCAACAATTCAATCCCTATTTAGATGTATTCTACAAAGGATGTGCTCTAATCTCGAAACACTCAGACTAATTAGATTTTTAAACCCTTTCCTGCACCTAATTAAGTGTTATTTGATTCCTTCTATCACCTATTTCTTCCTCGTTCAGCCCTAGAGGGTGGTTTGATTCGTTTTCTTTGAACAAAATCGAGAAACGATTCCTCGGGATATGAAAGACTTTTAAAATTGTTCCTTTTTATTCACCTGACTAATCACTAAGGTTTTAGTGAGAAATTACCTTAGTACAACCGTTACATTCACCCATTGTAATACTAATTGTTCTAGAAGAAGAACATTTTATACCTAGTTAACTATAAACTCATTGCTTTAGTTTACTGTGCTAGGTGGTTTTTTTTTAAATGTTTTTATTATTGACTCTAGTTCACTATTCAGCCTTTCATAATGATTACAATCCTCATTCGTAAGCGTACATTACAGTTGGCGTATAGAAAAAGGTTTTGCAATTATATCGAGTGAAGATTTCAAAATAAGTTGTCGAAAAAATTTCAAATAAAATATCACTTGCAGTCATAGAGTCACATTACTATTCTTACAGAATTTAGCAATAGCTTCGTAGTGCAAGAGGTCTTGGAGTCGGAGTAAGAATTCGAGATTGAAGGGTTGAGGGACCGATTCGGAAAAATCCTCAAAAAGCCATTTTATGGGCAATGGCGGACCGCGGACATTCCACCGATGAGCGTAATCCGTTTGGGCGAATGGCACGCGGTAGTCGTGCGAAACTTGGACCTGTTTCGGCAAACGCCTACGAGCTATGCAGGGCTCGTTTGGGGGAATGTCAACAGTCCAGGTTCAAACTCAACTCTTCAGTTTTATGTCGTTCCAGGTTCAAATCTTCTGTTTGGTCTGGCAGATCGTGTCGTTACCTCCAGCCTGGAGCACTACGACCTGAAGTTGATTATATAGAGCATGCATCCTTCCCGCCGGAAATTGCTCCCCGCCATACCCAAGGCGATGGATGAGAGTTTGATACACGATTTGCAGAATGCCATGAAGGTGAGGAATGAAAAATTCTGTTACATGTCCGATGATGTTTCCATACCTGTTTTCACAACGAAAGAAAATGTAAGTTTACTGGCAAAGGCGGAACATGTCATTGCAGATGGTACTTTTACTTATGCACCTACATTTTTCTGCCAGCTATATACCAGCTATATGTCGCAAAAAATGGGTTTCATGTCCCCGTGGTTTTTGCCTATTTAAAAAAAAAGACGAAATAACGACGGTCTCATGTCATTAAAACTGTCTTAACTCCCTCAATTTCGGAGACAGCCCGAATTTGATGATACCGTTGAAAAGAGCGTTAAATGTTCTATCTATTTGATGTCAGAAGTTTTTAAAAATTGCATTAAAAATGTGCGATTGCCGCGCGAAATGGCAGTTTTGTCAAAATCTCGAAATCGCCTGTTTTTCATCTCGCCTAGCAACCCCATTAATGCTTGACGCAGAACTGTGCAAGCCTGGTAAAACGTGCGCCGAAATGTCAGCTTTCCAACGGTGTGGTTGTTTTGGTTTTTAAAAATATTTTTATTTGGGGAAATGGAGTTTAACTGAAAAAAAAAGTGTTTTCTGTTAAATTCGAGGTTTTTTTCAAAAGTCTCGACGAAGCGGCATATACGTAACTTTTCTAGCTCCAAAGTCAAGATAATCGAAGAGCCGAGAGACGACTGTTGTTTGTGTTCATTTACGATTGATTGCGATGAGTTGCATTAATCTTTTTGCTGACACTATGGACCCTTATCAAACCAGGCTTCGTACCATTACCAACTCTTCCCTTTCGTCCTTTCCTCGCTGTATTTCCTTCAGCGTGGTTTCCCTATTGCATATTTCTATTCATCATGGTCGTTCATTCATTCATATTGTTTATGTCACTAACCTTCTTTTTATCTACTAAACTATCTTTTTTTTAGATCTACTAATCCTTTTTTTTTTGTCACTAAGGTTTTAGTTATTACTAACAGCTATGTTGAATAGCGCACAATAGGAAACCACGCTGAAAAAAATACAGCGATGAAAGAGATGAAAGGGAAGAGTTGGTAATGATACGAAAGCCTGGTTTGATAAGGGTCCATAGTGTCAGCAAAAAGATTAATGCAACTTATCGCAATCAATCGTAAATGAACACAAACAACAGTCGGCACTTCGATTATCTTGACTTTGGCCGGACAGCTTTGGAGTGCCGTAGACGATAACTAACTGGTTCATGCATCCGACAAAACTTCAGGGGTCAGGGGCAAGGATATGCAATGACCCGCACGGATTTTTGTTCGGAAATGAGTTGTACAACACGCAGGAGTTGGCACTGTAAACCAAAAAAGGATAATGTTTGAAAATTGGGAAAGCTACGGAGGAGCCAGTGTCTTGGTCAGGGGCCAGGATATGCAATGACCCGCACGACCCCCAGGTCATGAAGGAGGGGTTGCTTTGTGCGCCGTGTATTGTCAACGCCAATCCGATTTCGCGGTAGCATTGAGTGTTGCAATGTTGACAATTTGTTTGTTTGTGACCAAATTCAGTTTTAGTAAAATGTTTGTTGACTCAAACATGTTATCCAGTTGTAGGACAATGGTAAGATATTGGGGTTTAAATCGAGTTCATATAAAGAGTTAGAGTTTCAAAACGATTGTTGAGATATAAACCAAATCTATCTATCTATCTCTATCTGAAAAATGAAAATGAATTTAATGAATGAAAACGCTCGTTTGTGAACAGCGTCTGCGGCATTCCTAAGCTGTCCAGCCAAAGTCAGGATAATCGAAGAGCCGAGAGACGGCTATTGTTTGTGTTCATTTTCGAATGATTGCGATGAGTTGTATTCAGTTGAGTAGCTATACCACAAGTGAGTATGTTGACATGATTTTTGTGTACGGTTTTGTCAATGGTAATGCTTCTGAAGCAGCAAGGGAGTCACACTCCTCCTGTGTACAACTCACATCCTTGCGAACACGTCGGATATTATGAGGAAAAAATATTGGTAGATAATATTGTTTATGTCACTGATCCTTTTTTTATCTAGTAAACTATCTGTTTTTATCTACTAATCCTTTTTTGTCACTAAGATTTTGGTTATTACTACCAGCTATGTTCAATAGCTATAGCGCACCATGAAGAATGGGAATATGCAATAGGGAAACCACGCTGAAGGAAATACAGCGAGGTAAGAGACGAAAGGGAAGAGTTGTTCATGTACGAAAGCCTGGTTTGATAAGGGTCCATAGTGTCAGCAAAAACATGAATGCAACTCAATGCAATCAATCGTAAATGAACATAAACAACAGCTGTCTCTCGGCTCTTCGATCGTCTTGACTTTGGATCTAGAAAAGTTACGTATATGCGAGACTTTTGAAAAAAACCTCGGAAAACACACTTTTCTCAGCAGTTAAATACCATTTTCCCAACTTGTGGTATGTCGTTGAACCAAGCAGACAGACGTGGTACAGGGAAGATTCTGACACACCGTTGGCCTGCATGGTAGTTTTCATGTTCTACCCTCCACTGTTGCGTTAAATCGGCATCTATTTTCTTTTTTAAATCTGTTGGAGGGAACCATGGAGTCGATTCAGAGAGTGGTACCTCTAGCAGTCTTGGCGTTGCGGTCAGCGATGTTATTGCCCTAAATTCCTCAGTGGCTTCTCACCCATATAAATCTAACTCTGATGCCATCAACCTGAATTTGGAGCATCGGTTTTTTTTATTTCCATCTCCAGTTTCCCAATTTTGTTTCTGAGATCAGCTAATCACAGGTTGGTTAGGTAGTAGCTGTTTTGTAGACTCCCAGAACGTTCCACACGTAAGCTTTTCCTCCCAAATAAAATCTAAATCAGTTTTTAATGAATTTACCAGTTCATCAATTCTCTCTAGTCCCTTCAGTATCAGTTCAGTTATTACACCCTTATCATCCTTTATTTTGAAATGCTTGATTTTTTAACGAAATAACTGATGTTTTTTTCGGAATTTTAATTAAACTGCTATCCTAAATTAGACAGGCATAAAATAATAATGATAAAACTCTGCTTAAAGACGTTGGGGGGAAACTATTAAGGGAAAACAAATACACAAAGTAAAAACGCTGCAAAATGGGTTTATTACTCTTTGAGTAGTGCCTGATTGTATAAGCCATTAAGAGGTTGGGATGGTCACCTATAAGTTGTGAAATTGCGATTGCTTCCGATGCGTGAATTTCTACGGATCTGCAATCTCCACACCGATCCCAGAGGATTTTTGCGACCAAAATTACTAATAAATTACCCCCCCCCCCCCCCCTTGCCTGTAAGTAAAAACATCGAGAGCCAACGCTTTAGACGCACTTCGTCCCAGTTTTTGGGCAAATTGCGTCTGTGCGTGTGAGGCAATCGGGCTGGTACAGGTTCATGCGCGAAAGAACGGATTTTGGTTTATTATTCAATAGTAAACCATTGTAATCGCTCTTGAAAAAACAAAATTCTAACCCCCCCTGAAAATTTCCTGATTACGTTTCAAAGGGTGTAGAATCCGAATCTAAAAAAAAAATTTTCCGTCCGTCCGCCGTACGTCGTACGCCGTACGCACGATTTCTTCCAAACGGCAGGAGCAAAAGATCTGAAATTTTCAGGAAAAATCCATGTTGGTCCGACAACGCCCCAGTTCTTGAGCCAGCTCTCCCACTTAATTTAAAGCCCTTTAGGCATTGTCGAAGTTTTGTAAAATCCCTAAAAACCTCAAAAAAAGTCGAAGCGGCGTAAATTTGGACTTTTTTTTGAAGAACTTTCCATGAGGAATGAATGAGCCCTTCCCCAGGTTCGTAGCTCAAACCATTCCCGATATACGGCCCGATTTATGGTGCCAACATTTGCGTTATTTTGGTTTATTATTGTTTATGTTTTCATCGCTGTAACCTAGTGATGTAGTAATGTGGATACTGGAGTGAACTCCTAACTGGCTTTGTAGCCGATACACGGGTTGAAGCATTCTGATACGCATGAAACGCGGTAAATTCTTTCACTGGGGCTTATTATGCAATTGGATTGCGTTCATGATTTGAATTTCTACTAAGCTTAAGTGTGCGTGTTTCACAGGTGATAGAGTGATTATTGAATTTCAGGAGGCACACAAATATGATCAACTGAACAATCCAAATAGGTATTTTGGTTGAGAACAGATTTACGTGCTCTATGTTTATCTCCTGAAATTCAATAATCGCTCTATCACCTGTGAAACACGCTCACTCCAAAGCTTATTAGAAATTCAAATCATGAACTCAAGCCAATTGAATAATAAACCCCATTGAAAGAATTTGCAGCGTTTTAACGTAAATTCAAGGCCTTTCATTATGCTTGTGGTTTTTTTATTATATACGAACTGCGGCCGTACATTTGATTTTGGGACTACACACATCTTCAAACTTGAAATTACAAAATTGGAGGGGGGGGGGGGGGGGTAACATGAATATTGTAGAACACAGCGTTGAGAAATCAATTCGACCCGAAACAACAGAACCTACCTACATAGAAAGTAGAGTGGACCTTCACACCAGCCGTATATAATGGTAAGTATTCTAAAATACTCGTTGAAGATGTTCATTTCTGAAATGTCTGCAGTAAGTTGAAGGTGCTGATGATGAAGTAGAGTCGCATCGTACAGAGAGGGGTCGGAACTAGTAGCTTCTATTCTAATCCCACAGCATTTTACTTTATTGCGCAGCAAAGTGCTAAATTCCACGACCTCCCCTTCAAGCCACAAATTCAAATTAATGTACCAGGTCGTAGAGGACAATAGCTGCTATCTGAAAAAGGGGACGGCGGGATGGAGGACCGGGAAGGTCGTTGGTTGGTTGACTTCCCCACTTTACATTTGAATACTCTCGCTCTTTAAGGCGACCTTAATGCGATTAAATGGAGTGAGAAATAATTCAATTAAAATTTATATAGGGAACCCGAAACGATTAGACAACCCTTAGCATTGTGGAATGGATATCATGTGTCTAGATTAAAGTGGACGATATTAAGTAAATATCGTTGTTCTTGTCGTGAAATGCCGTGTACTAATGACTCTCGTACTAATCGTTCATGTGTAAACCCACAGCTCATAAGAAAATTATGCAAGGGTGTAACAATGAGGGTCTATCTGTCAACGGGGTCTATCAATACGAGGACACAATCCAAGACTTGAAAACTTGAGTTGAAAATGTAGGTACTCACCAAGGACGAATAACACGTTTTCGTAGGATCAAATGGAACTTGCTGCTGGCCTATGCCTAAGGCCTAGGGCTAGCAGACCAACCTCAATGCGTTGTCCGTCTCCAAACCCACCTATTTGGTTCCTTCAAATTACAGACATTATGTGACATTGATGGATAAAGAACAGTTTGTATATTCACTTCACCAATATTGCCAAATACTAGAATCTTATCTTAGCAACAGATACTTCAGAATTAAAAATGAAGATGAATACTCACATCTCAACAAAATTAAAGCAGGGGTAACGCAGGGAAGCGTGCTAGGACCCCTACTCTACTTATTATATACAAATGATATACCTTGCACCCTAGGAACAACTATAGCCACATTCGCGGACGATACAGCAATTCTGGCAGTAGCAGACACGGTTGAAGAATCAACAGAAAAATTACAAGAAGCTACAGATGCCATTGGAAACCACTCGAAAATGGCGCCTCAAACTAAACGAAACTAAGTCTACTCATGTGAACTTCACGAATAAAAAAATTACAAACCCTCCTTTGTATCTGAATCAGTGCACAGTCCCATATTCCAATTCAGCTAAGTACCTTGGAATGACCTTAGATGCAAAGCTGAAGTGGAAAGAACATGTCAAGAAAAAAAGGAAGAGCTATCAATCAGGTATAGAAAACTTTATTGGCTGTTGGGCCGAAATTCACAACTCAGTTTGCACAATAAATTGCTGTTATACAAAACAGTACTTATGCCTATCTGGACCTACGGTATCCAGCAATGGGGATGCACAGCCAAAAGTAACTTGAAAATAATTCAAACATTCCAAAATAAGGCTATAAGGAGTATTGTGAATGCTCCATACCAACCCAGAAACCATTACGCTTCTCGACAACTCCCAAGTAAACCGACGCCTGAAAAGGACCAAGCCATTGGGCCTTGGATGCTGATGTGACGCTGAAATGTCGTGTATTGTCAATGGACTAACTCCAATAATATTGCGGAATTTACGTGAAGTAAATATCTAGATAGTTGCCTGTATATTACCTCAGTTGTAACTAGTAGTTGATATATTAACAAATAAACGTTCTATTAAAAAAAAAAAAAAAACACCTCAAATCTATTGATTCACGGGCTTGCCACCTTTTCCACAAACCATGCAAACCTTGGTGGGGTATTTGCTTCAACCAGGGTTACAGGGAAGTGTGGGTTGCTGTGTTCTTTTCTAGGATATTCAGATGTTGACGGAAAAGGCAACCATAGCCATGCATCAGACAAGGCCTGCAGGCTCAGTATTGTCTACCAGGCGAGATAACGTAAAGGTCGTGGCTATGATGATGTCATGATTCAGGGTGTGGTACTGTACAAGTGCCACAAAGTAACTCTGAAACAGTTACTCTTGGTGTCACCAATGTCTTCAGGATTCCTATGATTAAACGGTCGCCATAGTATGTAAGCAACATGACCCTACTTCATTTTTTAAAAATCTAATTCCAATATTTTAATTCAATAAATTGTCAACTGTTTTGCTGATTTTACTTTCCTAACAAAGCGGAAAGTAATGTCAAATGAGGTAACTGGATGTTCCATGTTTTATGAATTTCAGCAGGATGCTGTAAGAGAAGAGGAACGGGGGGGGGGGGGGGGGTCCAAGGGGGCCTGCACCCCTAGCTAGACAATTTGGTTTAGCTTAGCAGTTTTTGTCAAGTTTTCAGGTCTCTTCTATTCCTGAAGTGGAATCAGCACTCAGTTAAGACTTTAGTTTCAACTTTAATGACCGTGCCCCATGAAATGTCACCGCAAGAGCATCATCAAGATCATGAAGTCCTATAATGGTTTCAAATATACAGAAATCTGGCAATAAGGAATATTCTTTCTGTTTTGGCCGTTATCCTGTTGATTTGAACCAGAGGATATAATTTTTACAAACATATCGGTTATAAAATCCTTTAGAGTTGTAGGATTTCAATACCACAGAACAATTCACCCCTGAAGTACAGCATTTGCCAGCAAAAAGGGGGGGGGAAAAGTGTGCCGAGTGGGTGCAGCTGATTGCTTCCTCGTAAAGGTAACATGAATGTACAAATCATTGAAATCTTTTAAATAATCTCTGAGATGTAGAAAATGAACTTGTTAAAAAGATTCACGGGAACAATGTCACGGCACTTGTTTTCTCAGAAATCCACGTGTTGAAATGGGTGCATTGAAGGTATCTTGCGCTAATTTTGTAGCTTGTACGATTAAATCATCGTTTCCGATCTTCCTTTTGGATTCCCTGAAGATGTAATCAAAATCTTAAGAAAACAGTAGGAATTTGGCATGTTACAAGGATTTGCGGACATACAACACAGCACACAGACCGACACGAATCGAAAGTTATTGAATGGCCTAAAACAGAAAATGCCAGTGGGGATTTCGATTCTAGAGAAAAAATGTTTCATCAGCCGAAAGTGTATAAAAAGCTTCCGCCACCTACAGGTAGATTCAGAAGCAATAATGAAATTGGTTGGTTTGCGTTTAAGAGAAGAACACACGTTGATTTGAATCCCAGTCGTAGGGGGAGTTGACGGTGGGATGATGTGTGGGCACTTGGCGAGTAATAACATAGTGTAATCAAATCGCTCGAGCGCTTCACGTAGTCGCAATAAAACATCGGACGAGGGTGCAGAGCAAGACCGACGCAATCAAGGCCTAACCTCTCCGGACACGACTCATACAGCCGCTAGCCACATGCAGTTGGCTTGATGTTAAATGTAGTTTGTTAGTAAAAGAACCTGAATGACCTCGTGTACACAGGGTGTTCCACATTCGATGTAAACAATTTTTCGATTTGTTGAAGGGTTTTTCAAGAAATCCGCGTTTTATGCCATTAAAACTAGCATTTCTCCACTTGAAAACCAATTTTACCAACTTTTGACCACGTTTTTGGATACACCGTTCAATTTCCTATACGCCTAGTGCATTATTATAATCAAAACCCAACTTATAGAGACCCAAATTGCAGTTGAAACGTGTGTGGACAAGAATCAAGAGACGGCTGAGAATGAATCGACACCAGAAACGTGGGAATGAGCGCCGATCCTAGAGAAATGTCCCGCCAACTAGGTTCTAGCGTTACCCTACCTGCAAAGTTAGCCTTCTTGACGTGAGTGCAGTGAGTATTTTTCCGAATCGTTTGATGTTATTTCTTGTGCATCGGAAATAAGCAATGTAAGTCCCACTTTCAACTCTTTTTTAGATCAGTTTTCATGTGTATACGCAGAATTTCATCATCCTTCTGAAGCACTAACCAAATTTAAGTTTTGATTGTTAATGAAGACAGCGTGAATGAATTACGAAAAAACGAAAACATTGGGGTGATGCCGCCCATCGTATCCCAGCAAATGTAGTGCATTTCTGAAACGCCAAAAAAAGATGGAAAAGAACAACAAATAACCAACAAAGCGCCAAATTCAGCTGGATTTTGATCAACTCACTACTAGTAGCAGAGATGGGGTTCAGAAGAAGAAGAAGAAGAAGAAAGGTGGAAATCATGAAAAAAATTGAAAGACCTCAAAAAAAAAAAAGAGAACCAGAAGTGAGAGCAGTGACAGTGATGACTGGGGTGATATCTCTGAGGGAGACCTTGTTGTAGACACAGACGAAGATGTTGAAGAAAATTCTTGACTTCGTCTTTTGTGACAGCTTGTGTACAATTTGCCAAGAAGCCGATAATAATTCGCTCCACATCGTGGAATGGCGCGCTCACAGCAGCCACTACATGTGTTCCATGGGACGACCTGATCTCGGACTATGTGATGTATGCAAGGCTATTTTGTAATTTTGTAAAGAAAGAAAAGCCAAATATTAGTATGGGTTCAAAAAAGTTCTACATACAAGACTGTAGTTAACCTATTTCTAAGTCGTCGTTCAAATTAACTACAGTTTATCGCCTGGTTTCATGAGGTGATCCTGGTAGTTCAGAATGAATCTGTACTGTCCATCATTCTGCGACTGCATGTCTATCAGATTGATTTGACATCTGCTGTTCAATTCCGTAAGTAAAATTGGCTTTGAAACGACTCCTTTCTTCCCCAGTTTCTTCTTTTTTTGGCAAGTTTCACACAGCGAAAAAAAAAAATTGATCATATCGGTAGTGACGTTCGCGTATTTCCGTGCAGTCTCAGCCTTCAGGCGATAACTTCCTTTATGCCCTACAGCGACATGTGCCGCGTCAATAACGTCAAAAATTTCTTCTAACTGCAGGTAATATTTAACAGGGGCTCCGCGGGTCACTAACTTTTTGACTTCATCAACTTGCAGTATGTTGAATCGCTTCACTGTTCTGTACTGTAAAGTGGTTTTCTTCGTCGCTGAAATTGCTTCCTTCACCTCCTTCAAGAGGACATCAAACTCTGCGTTCCCGAAAATATAAAGATGATTGTCTTTACAGTCCGCGGACGCCCTGACCTTTTCAAGAAACCGTTCTCTGGAACACATTGTGACGCTCACTTCCACCGACGATGCCGAACCAAACGACTGACTGGAACAAAACGCATTTCGCAGTCGGGAAGTCGCAGATAATACCTCAGTGATTAGTCTCCGGATAAGACGTCGAGTTCCTCGATCATCGATAGATGAATCAAAACAAAGCCGCAGTAGCCGATCCTGGTGTTGTCATTTTGTTATAAATAAACAAATCAGTGACTTCTAGTTTTCACGAAGGGGCTTAGTGAAAACTAGAATTGACGAGTTGAAGCTACAATTAACTGATTTCGGGTATTAACTGTAACATATCCACAATATTTGTTGACCCTCCCAACTGAAGGGGTTCATGTCTAGGAACGTGCTCGTGACATTTGTGTCCCGTGAATCGTTGTTCAACATCTTTTTGGATTAAGAATCTTTCTAGTTTATTTAGAACATTTGGATGATCTATATATTCAATGTAACCTACACGAAGAAGCTATGTGCCTCAGGATCGAGCTCGGTTTGAGTGAACATACATTTTCAGCCAACTATTTTCTTACTGTAGGCTGTTGTTACAGAGAGGAGCGTAACTATCCAAGAGGTTAACATGTTAGTAGAATCATATCAATTTCAATAAATTTTAGGAATGTTGTGGAAATCGTCGCACCAGATATACCTCTAGAAAGACAGGTTTGACATTGAATGTGAGGACGTTCTGTACTGCCAGCAGACAGGCATTTGAGGATATTCATGTGTCCAGATCCAACGTTCTGGGGGAATCCAGAGAGTTTCCTTCTCTAACCCTTCGGGTTGTTCGGGAAGTAAAAATATGAGAGGCCTCAGTAGCGTGGGGGGTGGTCAGCTCCGATCTGGGAGAGAGAAGGTGCTTTGCGCGACAAGATCAGGGGAATGACTCGTCCGAAAGTGATTCACACGAGGGTCAAATCGCCAAATGAAGATTTAGTGCCCGTTTGCCCCCTCGATTTCATAGAAACAACGCTTTTAGGGGAAAAGAGACAGGAAGCTAACGTCCCATGATTCGATTACCACCTTCCGACCTCCACCCCGTTGGAAATAACATAACTTCTGACAATTCTGGCGGTCTGGTGCATCAGTCAGCTCGGTGTGATCATGTTCAACTGGAACACACATTCGGCGGAATCATCTCATTTTCAGTTCCCTCTCCGTAATGGTTTGTCAGGAAAAAAGAACGTCAGTACGAATGTGGAAATGACCGTGTCTGAACGGTCATGATTGCAAAAGGAATTTTGTTTTCAAGAGTTCCTTTTGAAATCGAGTTTTTCATCTTTTTTTAAATATATTTTACACACAAGTAAAGTGCAGGTCGGGGTTTTATTTTACCATTCAGTTGTTCCATATGCCGTTTTTAACCCTTAATGACGCACGATATCTTAATGGATACCTTTCCCTTCAACCTCATTTCCCCAATGAGAATAATGCTTATGAATGAAAACGGGATCTTAGTCCACTCTAAAACCTAATTGGCATGATAAATTATCTCTCAACGGTTGTAATTGCTGTTTTTCTGGTTTCTAAATGAAATGCTAGGGAACATGATCTAGGATGCCTCTCTCCTGTTTCGTTCCCTAACTGTTACGTTTGAATATAACAAAACTCATTTCCGAACTTTTGATGTTTTAGTGTTGGTTGTATCATACTTGAAAGTAAATAAAACTCGAGTTTGACCAAAGTCTTCTAAAAAGCGAGAAAATCACTGAAATTAAGGTGAACTGTACTATAAAATGAGTTTTGGATGTCTCAGAAAGGTATCCAACAAGATACATATACAATTTAATTGAATCATTCATCCTAATTAAATGAATGATGAGATAAAAGAAAATAATTCGAAAAAAAAATTCAAAGAAAACCTGGAAAAACGTCTGCCAAGTGGGTGTGGCACATAGCTTCCTCGTATCCATAATATGACTGTATAGGTCGTTGAAAATTATTATTGACTAAAGAACTTCGTTCAATTAGGCGAAGTAAATATTGAATTAGGGTAAATTTATTGTTATGCAGGAGCATAACTTGAGAAAAATCCCTGAAAATTTCATCGAAATCAGTCATGAACTACCGGAGTTACGCGTGTAACAAGGATTTCACGTTTGCGGATGCGCAGAGGCTACTATTGATCCGGGGGTCATGAAACATATAGGGGATCATCTACACATCAAACCAAACAATCCCTGAAAATTTCATCGAAATCGGTGAAGAACTCCCGGAGTTCTGCTTGTGGCAAGGATTTTACGTTTGCTCATGAGCAGAGGCTACTATTGATCTGGGGGTCATGAAACTCATAGGAAACCATCTACACGTCAAACCGAACGATCCCTGAACATGTCATCGAAATTGGTCAAGAACCCCTGGAGTTATGCGCGTAACAAGGATTTCACGTTTGCGCATGCGCAGAGGCTACTATTGATCCGGGGGTCATAAAACCTATAGGGGACCATCAACATTTCAACCCGCACAATCCCTGAAAATTTCATCAAAATCGGACTATAACTTCGTGTAGTTTTGCCCGTAACAAGGATTTGATGACAGACAGACAGACAGACAAGGAACGAAAATTGTTCAGAAAGGTCTAAAACGTAAAATGCGAGTGGAATTTTTGTTTTTGGAGACAAAAAAATGTTCACATTCCGAAAGTGAAAACAATGCTTCCGCTACCTTAGTAGACTCGGAAGCAAAAATTGGAATTCAACATGAATTGAGGATTTTGGGGTTTTAAGGGTTAACTGTGTCAGTACAAAGTATTGTACTGACATCATTGTAGGTACTTTAGATAAGTAAGTATTAAATTTTCTAACGTATTGAGTGCTAGTGAAGAGTTGCTGTTTACTGAGCATATCGACATCTAGATGTTGTGACAAGAGAGTGACGGGGTTGAACTCATGAATTTTCTTTTGAAATAAATTGGCAGACGAAGTTTCTGATTGGGTAACTTTTACTCGACAAAAATAACTAGGTAATAAATTGAATGAATACCTTCTTGCTCAGGGTTTTGTCACAAGCATAATTTAAGATACGGCAAACTTGAAAAATCGTGAAAAATCGGAATTTTAGCCGAGTAAAAACGGGACTTTTTTATTTTCTAAGAAAAATTTGTTTTCTAGCAAATTATGCGTATGATATATAGGATATAGAAGCGACGTCATTCCCTGGTTGAGATCTCTGTGAGTTCGCCTTCTTAAGATCTGATCAGGTGGATGAAGATTGAACAGATAAACAGCCGGAACGACTTTCATTCCAACTACCCCACTGGCTTTAGATACAAAAGCGCCCTTCCCCAACTTTACGCAAAAACAAGGTTTTCGCCTTCACGTCCATATCATTCTGCACGACCATTTCGAGGCCCAGAAGTGTCCATTGCACGACTGAAAGTTATATTTTTCGTATTGGGCGATTAGATTCAGGGGGCTGCGACCTCTGCTTAGAAAATGAGGATGTCGAGCTTCTAATAATGGTCTGACCATTGTTTAGAAAACAAATTATGTTTCTTTTTGGGAAAATCGAAGGAGGCGTACCTCGCCCATTCAACCTAGAGCTCATACTTGTGACTGAGCTATTTGAAGTCTACGGAGCAGTGGTGAAATTCATTTTGGACTGTCGAATCAAGTTGTGAGTACAGTGCTCTATTCTCTCTAAGACTTACGCACAGATATGGTAATTCATATGCACATATTTAGTAATCAATCACAAATTGTCATAGATGCGGCTGTATAGGTTAAATCGTGAAGTCCATAAAAAATATATGCGGGTCAAGTGGTCCCGATGTAGCTTGATGACCGATGACAGTAATCAGTAGTGATGTTTTCTCGTGGTGAGAAAAATGATTTAATCTGTTGAATGTTGTAATTTATTCAATTTTAAACAAGGAACTCTACATTCAACTTCCTTAGGAACACGTTAGAAAAGGAAAATGCAAATGGTGATTAATCCCTTTACGTTTGTAAGATACACAGTTTCTCGAATATGCACATACTCGATGTGCACATGGTCAAACGGAAGAAGTGACCAATGCTCTCCAACTTTGTTTTCTTCAAATGAAATCATTGTTTTTATTGTAGTTTTGAAATCTAAATGTAATTCTATGGTCAAATTACGTACAAAGCTCACGAATTTTCGATTCAGCGTAAAAAAAAACCTAAAAACCATGTACGTATCAGGTGTGGTAATGAAATATATCCAAAAACATGATTTTCTGCATTCTGCGCATAATCGCTCCCTGGAAAAATTCGAGGGATTAGTTTTGGAAGGAAATGCATTCAAATTTCCAATTTGCAAATAAAAAGAGACGGCCTTCCATTTGATAAAACAAAGTTAGTGACCAATATATTTGAAAACCATATAGTTGAAATCTTTGTTAAAAATTAAGGAGACTTTCCATTTTGACTTTTTTTCTTCAAACACTAAGGAGGTTAAGGAGGAGGGGTCACTAATTTGTTGTTTGCTTCGTTGGGAACGTTTTGGCAGAATCCAAACTTCAGGGGTCAATTCTCCAACAAGTTTTGTTCTACTCGTATAAAATTTTTTTCCAAAACCCCTTAAAATCTGTTTTTTTTTTCATGTTCTGTACTGTACATCACCAAAATGTCCTTAACTCCCTTAATTTACTACGCTAATTGAAATCTGATAACACCGTTGGAAAGAGAGCTTAATTTTCTTCCTTCTCAATGCATAATCAAAATTTTATAAACCAGCTGAGTAAGTGAAAAATCACGCCAAAATGAACATTTTCAGCTGCAACATTATGGTTGAACTTGACGGTATTTTGAAAACCTATTCTTACTCATCTTCTCGGTATAGGTAACATTTGCCATTCAAGATATTTTTGATGGGGTGCCTAATTTTTCGTTCTTCTACTTCATGTTTTGAGAAAATTACGTTCAAATGAGAAAAAGAGTGGATTTTCGTGATGAAACTCACGTTTTTTCACCCAAAAACTACTTGCTACAAAGAAATGCGTTAGGCGACAGATTCTATCGCATTTTTCTCGCTGAATCGAATGGTGACCCTCTCTGGCCTCTTCGTTCAACAAATAACAGATTGTTTGGCCCATCGCCTTGATCAGTAAGTTGAATGAACAGTTGAAAATTTCAATTAATAATCAGACCAGGAGAAAGGCCCTGAAAATCCCTCATTTTTTTTAGAGAGGTTGCCCGAAAGGGTAACCATTCGATTAAGAGAAGGCAGATAGAAACCGATGGCAAACATTTTGTTTTGTGTGGTAAGTCGATTATGGGAGAAATTCCTGAAAATTTTACAAAAATAAAGAAGTTTTTTCGCGTTGAAATGCCATTAAAAAAACTAAATAGTTGAAGGAATAAATTGAAAACTCAGTCAAAAAGTTCCTAAATTGCTGAAGTTTTTTCTGAAAAGAGGATGGATCACCCGACCGATGGGCGAGAGTAGCTATTAAAAGAACGCAAGATGAACTGTTGCAAAATTTTCATTTCCTTGCTCTGCTTGTTGTTTCCAATTTATTTACTTTTTTCAATCTGTGGTGCTAGTACATTATGCCGTGAAATGTGTAGAAACATTGATATTAAAAAGGGTTTTATAACTATTTGAGTAGTGTGAGTTTGTCTTCTATTTTGTCCAGCATCCTCTAGGCGAGATCTTCTAAACTTTCAAGAAGTTGGAAAACACAAAACATGTTAGACTGACAAAGAGACAAACACACCAACAGAGTGTATACACTTTCTCATAATTAGTGAAGATGTGTTTTCAGTTGTCGTTTTGTATAAATGGAAAGAAAATGAAATCCATTAGTACGTTTTAATAGGTGTTGGATTTCAAGAACAATGGGAGTGAAAACCAGGCTTAGCACTCGCATGAAGGTTGTATCAATGAGATTCACCCTTGCAAATTCAGAGGCATGATGTTTATACGCTGTTATAAAAATATAGTTATGAGACGGTTATGGGAATTTCGGGCGCTCTGTCCGTCCCCATTCCACTCCTGATGTAGTGGAGTCGGTTTTGGATGGGGGATTTAGATGAGAACTGGTAGGGCAAAGGGGGTAGTGGCGAGGTTGGGGTGGGCTAGGGGATGAAGAAGAGGGGATATTTCCTCCCCTTTTTCCCGTAATTCGAGATAGTGATTCGATTAAAGGGCTACGGGGGAGTGGTAAGCGGTAGGCGGGGCCTAGGGCGAGGCTCCGCCCCCGACTACCCTCCGGGAGAAAGGGGTTTTCAAACGCCGCCACCCCTAAACAGAGACATCATGGAACAACTGACACAGTTCGTGACTAAATCCTTCGAAGAAGGCACTGAGGCTTCGTGGACATCTTCGGCTCGATCGTCCGTTTCACCGCTCGTTGATCCTGAGGACAGCAGAAGCGAGCCCCCCGAAACGCCGCCAACATTACACCCCTCAGGTAGGACGCACCTCCACTCATCAACCTTTAAATACCATCCAACATGGAAATAATCACTTTGTCACCTTAGACCAGGCCCAACATCATTTTAATGACTGAACGCTAATTTCTATCGTAATGTCAGTGTTTTCAAGTTAATTATCTATTCCCATCATATCTCGAAAGTCATTTAATGTCATTGTAATAAAACTGACCAAGTATTGAATCAAGTACCTAAAGTCAACATCAACAATGCTATTTTCCAGATCTATGCAGGAAATATTGTCAGTGACGTTGTCAACAAACTATTTGCTCATCAATGTCAAGTTTCTTGAAGTCATATTTTAACCAAAACAGAAAACCGCTGATTTGAAACATGAAATAATGAAGAACAACCCAGTTATTTATTATCATTATCATTCAATTCACGAAGTCATGATGCAGATATAATAAATTATACTGGATCGAAGATGAACTATTTGAACGGGCCTGGAGAAGCTTGCATGAACTCCGTAGATATTTGATGTTATTGTTGAGTATTATGTTTGGGGTGTTGATACTCTTTCGTAACTGATAACTACGAGTACATAAATCTCGGCACGAAATTTACAAATAGCGGCTTGAAAACGTATTCAAATCATTTGGAGATGCATAAAGTGATTGCGTATCGTTTGATAATGTCGGGTTGTAGGTAGGTAAATAGTATGTGTGTTTTGGGTAATTGGTACTCTCTGTAATCATTCTCGGACTATATTTTGAGAGGATTTTCTGTTCACGTACCTAATAAGTCAAGTTTGGAATCCCTTGTAAATATTGGCTGAGTTAAAACAGATTAGCTTGGTCTACACATGTTAGTTCGTACCTACGAATCGTATGTTAGAATTATGGTACCAACCATCTGAGATGCATCGGTAGGCGTTGTGTTTATTCAATACTGCTTTCTGCATAACGCCGGATAATGTACAGGAAAATGCGTACGGGAGTACTTACTATTCCGAGGCCCTCTCGTTAATTTGGTGCCAGATAACGCTTCACGTTGTTTGGCCGGTTTATATGACTCTACAAACCATAAAATAAACATAATTTATAGACTAAGTTAAAGATTAACGGATTCCGATAAAATTAAATACTTTTTTAACCAGCTTGACTATGTAGTTCGAATGATTTTTGATACTGCAACACCATAATCATAGGTGAGACTGTATCAACCAAGTGTCCAATTGAATTAGTAGAGAAATGTTTGAAATTTGTTACTTTCCCTAATGGTTCAGAGGTCAACCAAACCATTTTCCCCTTACAAACCTAAAACAACCAGACTATGCAATTCAATTTGAGGATATTTGCAAGCTGTCCTGATGACGGGTTGTTGATAGCGGCTTATGATTCACATACGGCTGCAGATGTTTTCCTGGTCTCTCCAATTTAGCACCCGAGAAATTGTTTCTGATCGTGCTGAGAGTCCACAGATGACATTCGATCCGATATCTGACCTGATTACCACTACCCAATACGTTGAAATGATCAGTGTTTTCAAATTGCTATTTTCAAAGCTTAATCACTATTGTATTGTCACATCTTGATTAATATTGCCGATCTACATGGCTAATTTCAGAAGATTGATTGTAAGAGTATTCAAAGTAAGAGATTTGGTCATATCCCAGGAAGTAAAGAGACCTTTTCCGCATATGTGCTTGTGTTTGGTTCTTGCTCTTACTAAGATAAGGCATAAAACTAGTTGAATACACAAGAATTGGTTGATTTATTTTATTCGATGGATATACTCAATCGTTCAAATAGTGATACTGACAAATGTAAATAAGAAGGGCGTCAAATAATTATTTGAAGTAATCAAATATAAATCAAATATTTGACATAATCAATTAATGCGGAAGAAGGACCTATGAGAAACAGGATTTTACGTATAAAATTTGGATCGAATAAAATCGGTGATGACTCTGGAAATTGATTTAATAAGGGTGGGAGGGGGAAAGATGGTGTGTGTGTGTGTGTGTGTGTGTGTGTGAGAGAGAGAGAGAGAGAGAGAGAGAGAGAGAGAGAGAGAGAGAGAGAGAAGAAGAGAGAGGCCAGAGAGGAGAGAAAAAACGGATCGTTGCTCCACCCGGTATCATAGTGTGGGATCCTATTACAAATAAACAGAAGAAAATGTAACAAAATTCCCCCCCCCCCCCCCCCCAACATGAAGACATCGGGCTCGTCCACCATTCATAAGTTAAAATCACATTTTTCCGCATTCCAGATCGCCTCTTGTGCATGTGTAATCGCCAGTTGGTAAACCGCTAATTTGGAAATCGATCTAAATCTAGATCAGATTTACAGCATCGTGGATCTCCGCTTTTCTGTAATGCGACTATTAGATTCCGTTACTGTTGATAATCCCAAACGGTGATGGATTATTATGAAGACCCCATAGTTCTCATTTTTCTTCAACTTCACAAAATTACCAAGCGTTTATGATTATTACTGAATCAGTGGAGCTTCCACACTATTCTCACTCGGCTACACCTTTCAGTTATGATTTTACTGCAGAAAAACAGTGTCGATGAGCGAAAATATCTTTTAGACGATTTCTTGTTTACCTAAGTACATTCAGCTCGACACGCGACTTTTCATGCGGTGTTGGGTAAATTATATTTGAACAACATTGTTTGAACGATTTTGTGAATTCTGGAAGAATTGCGAAGCTTTTGATCGTTGATTTCCTGTTTTGGTAGGTGCCGTTCGTTTTACAATACAATTTAAATCCCTTTTTTCGACAAACGTTGCATTCTGGTTTATTATTTTCAATAATACATTACATTACCTAAACTGGTTACCTTCCGCCTCCGAACCGTACCTGACCGTGGACGACCGATTTTCATCAGCCGAAGATAAGATTTTCCAAATGGTGAGCGAAAGGATGATCGTACAGCAACCCGAGTGGTCCCGTTCGATTCACTGAACTAATTTCTATAAGAATTTTTAGACTTTGGAGATTTTTTGATAAAAATCCTTAAATACAATCCATTAAATTTTTGTTGTTGAATCCATCAAGATGCCGAGATTACTAAAAAAGCACATCCTTTTAAAGCGGTTCAACTCCGTTTTTCCCTAAAATTTGGTCCAGTTTATAAAAAAAAAAAAAAAAAAAGCCATTTTCAATGGCGGATGTACGGATTTTTTTAGATATATTCAAGGAATTAAACCAAATTATTATCTTCAATATAAACTTGAATTTTTTTTTTTTTTTTTTGTTCAACAACTCCAACAAACATTGATCCGGCCTCTCGGCATCTTGGTCAATCAACCCTAAGCGATTATTTAAGGGTTAATCCATTCAAAAAATCGTAATCTCAGACACTTTTGTTGTCAAAGGATAGATTTTCTGTTGGATTAAGGTAGAATTTAGTTCCCTGAATGGAATGAGAGTTCTTGGGTTGCTGAACGATCATCCGTTCGCTCACCATTTGCAAAACCTCATCTTCAGGTAATGAAAATCGGTCGTCTCGATCGAGCCCGTTCTCTGCAGAGCTAGTCCGCGTGGCTGGCGGTAGCCTGAATATTTTCATCTTGAACCCAATTGTTAAATTTGGAGGTGCGGGGTGTGAAGTTTACATAATGTGCCACAGACTACGTCTGATATGCGTAGAGATGCACGTAGAACAGCTACAGATATTATACCCTTATGTAATGATTTGCCTCTATGTGATAACGACATGAACAGATTGTTGGTTGGATTTTCATGGCACAGTTTGTGCACTCCTTGAGGGGGATTGTTATAAGAAACATAGCCAGCGTTTTATCAGTGGGGTGATTCTAGCTACCAGTGACAAGATGCTTATACAAAAATTGATGAAATCCTGGCCAGAGTTTATCAAAGAGAAATTCAACTTTGCCAGTTATTTCCTGAATAAAATTTGATGGATGATGGCCTCTTGTGAATTTCCATCATATGCTGATCCATTTAGGCGGCTTTGCACATGGTTGCTGTATCTATGTCTGAATTTACCATTAAAGCTTGAATATTTCCATCATGTTCACATCCTCCTTCCCTAGAATTTTGCGTCCTGAGGCGATGAATTGCAAGACCTCTGATCCTCCAAGCCCACGCTTAAATCTGGAGGGAAGCAGAAAGGAGTATATATACGATTTTTTAACATTTTTATTGTAAGCTAGAGTGTTAATAAAACTATCGATGTCATCGTTTCGCTGGAAAAGTTCTGTTTTATCCGTCAGGAGCTTAATGATATTCGGAGATTTGAATTGGAGCCTGCAGATTAGGGCTCTTAAGGCCCCATTACAACCCTGATGATTTTAGAAATCCGCAGTATACCCTACGCACAGTCCGTAGATTTTCATGGATAATGTCCGAAGTTACTGTTTTGTTGCCTAGACAGTCCAAATGACAGTAAACACTCAAGGATAATTTAAAACTAATAGGATATTAGTAATTGGAAGATGGTGGTTGGGAAAAGTAAACAACGCGGCCATGCCGACGCCAACCCGCCTTGGCACGGCACTAGTATACATTGGCATACAAGTTCATGATCAATCGCTAAGTATTCAAAAGTTGATTATTCTCAAATCCCCTCCTCTGCTTCTGAAAGAGATTCCACTGGAAAAACTGGACATTTCTATCACACTTACATGCTTATTTAAATTGACTTCTGTGAAGTCCATAGAGTTTCCATGATAGAATCCTGAGCTGGAAGCCAAAAGTGCACGTCTATGGATGTATATCGTTCTGGTGGTCTGTTCCTTGGAAAAATTCTTGAAAAGTTCACCTTCCATTATAGAATTTATCTGAAAATCCGATGGTTCTCGAAATGGTTTTTTCAATTTCTTCGTCAGTGTTGGACCAGCACACGTGTATACAAGGTAGCTGTCTCATCAACGTCATGCGAAATCTATCTCGCAATGTTCTCTGAAAACATCAGAAAGATCGAGGGTGACACCTCGTAATCACCATTCTACTCTTATGATAACGATTTCATCAATCCGATTGAATTTGGAGTTGTTTTGACATTGTCAAAGATTTGTCTCATTTCATTTTCGTCTCCAGTTCGATTGTTGCATACATTATTAACTCATTAGAACTGTGTAACACCAACTGCATACTAGTTTGCCTATCTTACGCATCTGTTCGGACTTCGAGTGCTTTATTAAATCGGTGCTGGATAGATGTTCACGGTAAACAAAAAACCATTTTACAATCTTTCCTCCCTTATATTTTAGTGCATACTTGAAGACTTGAAGGTGTGAGTGTGTATCTAAATAAAGATTTCAGGGGTATGAAAATGGGTGGTACTGGTTCATCGTCTACGCTACGATAGGAGTAAAGTAACGTCGAAAAAAAGTTATTGAACTCAGTAACCATAAATACGATGTCATAACTTAGCTAACTTTCAATCGGTGCTGGAAGTTAGCATGTAGCATACACTGGTCATTTATAACCGTTAAAGTACCGGCAGCAATTCCTGTGACACTGACATCAGTTGGTCATTCTAGGGATACGCAGAGGTTGAATGAGGCAGAGAAGGCCAATTATTTGTGCAGGGATGGCTTTTCTGCAGCTCCACGAAACGAGATTAATTTTGAGCATGCTCACAAAATTTGATGCACAGTCCAACGTTTACCGAAAGTCAAAAACAGACACAGAAAGACATATAGATGGATAATGTGAAGAAAAAAAAAAAAAGATTTTGTAAAGAAACAATTATTTCGCACAAAATCATAAATGATAATTTATGTATTACAGCACATTATTTATATCTTTTAATATTTCGATATCACAATATCAATACCGATTAAGAGGGAAATGAGCTTCAGAAGCCCCTCAGCAGATTTGTGCTCCTCCAGGCTTGAGTGCTCCTTATGGCTGATTTCAAATCTTACGGCTGATTAGGGAAGAAATTAGTGAAATCAAAAGCGAAACGTGTTCCTAAACACCTCTTCAGACAACCAGGATGAATAGCTGACAGTTCTGTGCAACAATGATGTAGGTAACTTAAAAATCCTCCTTGAAATCAAACATATTTATCGAATGAATGTTCACTTGGTAATTGTATTGTACTTGTCCATTTTAAGGTTCTCCATTCAAAATATTATTACAGTAGGCCGTCTAAGAAAGAACCTAGTATCGTACACTGTAATTGAATTTCAAGTGTCTCAAGCGGGAGCTCCATTTCGAATTTAACCACCAGCTGTTCTGTCCCCCTTTGCACCTTACGATTTTATTTCAGGTGTTCTAAATGGGCTGTTTTTTCAAATTTCAATAACTTTGGTCGCGAGGAAAGAAGTTAGCCTGATGGGTCCTTCAGCTGAATAGTGTGTCTCCACGCCTTGTAATTGTATTCTTGAGTTCCAAAGAGCCGACAAGGTCAAGTAAGGACGAAATTCGCAAATTTAAAAGCGGCTGAGGTTTGTGAACAAATCTTGAGGCTCAAAAACCCACTTGCATGTGAGTCTCAATCTTATAAGCGGGTCAGTTTAACTGAGTCATAGAAGTAAATTTGTTTTTCGGCCAAAAATTCATCCCTGTAAAATAGACGTTACTTAATGACATGCCTGTTTACATGGAGATTTTCTTCATATGGTCTAAGTACACATTCTATTAGTTCTTATTAGATCATGAGAATAATAATGAATCAATAATTTCGCCGCAACCAGCCTGCCTGAAGTAGATCTTTGTTACTATCCGAGTAAATTAGGAGACTAGAGGTCGTTCAAGGTGGCTTTTAAACGTGTTTTTTTGTTTTAATTTGTACTCACCGTCAAACACACAAAGCGAGAACTGTGGAATTTACATTTTTATAGCTACTCTGAAGCACTACTTCACACATATTTACTTATTTAAACTTATAATTATTATATAGTAATGAAAATAAACAGTACGTTAGTCATGAATAGGCGTATTCAATTAGTGTTATATCGCAGATGAATTATTAATCGTTGTTCATCAGGGGCGTAACGTACACCCCCGCAAACCCCGCGATGCGGGGGGGCCCGGGCTACAAGGGGGCAAACCCCGCTCTAGCAAAATTCATTTTTTTTTATTTTAAAGAATAAAGCGGAACTAACGATAAACAGAAAAATTCCATAATGTAACATCAAGTTTATAAACATCAACGGTAATGTAGGTTCATTGATCAATCATCTTACTAGTTTGATCAATCATCTCAGACGGTCATCCAAAAGTTTGCTACGTAAACTAGAAGTCTCGAGTTCGTAAAGGTAGGTTAAATTGTTATATTATGTTATGTATTTTTAGTTAGGTAATCTTAGCGTATTGTACGATGACCGTTAAAAAAGTGCATGCTTCGCCCAAAAAAAAAAAAAAAAAAAAAAACATTATGGGGAGGGGTCCCCAAAATATTTTGCGGGGGGGGGGGGGGGGGGGGCCGCTGAAAAATGTTACGCCGCTGTTGTTCATCAGACACAAAGTCTTGCAGGATTGTCAAGAACATCTTCTGGTCTTCTTATTTTTTAGTCTCATACGTGGATTTAGTCCTTAAAATAGTTGGTTTGGCTTAAATCCTTAAAATGGTGGGTTCGTGGAGGATTGAAATCGCATCATACTGTTGGAACGTCGAGGAAACCACCTACTACTACCTTTCTCACCTACCGTACACCCAGATCTCGATGTATGACCGAGTTTCTAACGTACCAATTTGCGTAGATTGCAGTCTTTCATTACATTCTGGAAGTTGGTATATTCGGAAGCAAAATCGTGTTGTTTTTAATCTAAAATGGTTGGATGTATGCCTAAAATCATGATAAAGGTGACTTATCAGCAACGAATGAGATCAGGGTGATTCCTAAACTAGGGGCAATTTCGATCAGAAAATTTTTTGGTAAAAAACGTTTTCAAAATTACTGGAATTTTCTTATATGGATTTTAGTTATAATCTCTAAGGCAAAAAGCGCAATGGCAGCGCATGAATCCCTTTTAAAAGTCCGAAATTCGAATTTGAAATTCGCGTCCATGACAATGTGAATTAGGGCACACGACAATGTTAATGTCCATTACACTGTCGATAAATTTCATTTCGTTGCAGTACTATTTTTTTCTTGGGTTGATAGGTAAAATGGAAAAATGGCATTGTATTTGGAAAAATAATTTTTATATAATTTAATTAACGTGAAAAAGTTTTTTAACAAGAATCGAATTATGAAAACTTACGTAATATTTAGCCGTATATTATACTACTAGTAGGCAGTCCCTCATCTATCAGCCTTCAAAGTTTCCCAAATCACATAACTCCTACTCGAAGTAAAAATGAAATCACGATAACCAATCATGCTAAGAAAAAAGGTTGGTAACGAAAATGAAAATTTGTGTTGAATAAAACAGGAAAGATGTAATTGTTCCATTCCTGACTTTATGGAGGTTCCAAAACCCCATGTACCTAACTAAGTTCGTTAAATAAAATATGAAACTATAAACAAAAACAAAAAATTCGAAAACTCGTTTTCTTCCAAATTTTTCCTCTTTTGAAATTATTGATCTCCTAATTCTGCTTATTCTGTAGAACCATAAGTTGCGCCAGTTACTGAACAAGTAGGTGGATTCCCAAGTAGTGTTACACCATAATAATAAGCTTGGTAAAAAAAGAAGGTGATTACTTGATTCTAAAAATGTTGTGGCACTCTGGCATTGCCGTGGTATTTTGGTAATTTGGAACGTCCACGACAATGTTAAAAACTAAAAGCCACGACAATGTTATTTTCAACTTCAAGATCACATTGCGACAGAAGTGCTCATGTCTCAGGGTTCCTCAAATGCTCATTAATTACAGCCTTTAACGAAGTTGTGAAAACTTGGTCATTAAAATTATAGAACTATAAACACTCATGACAATGTCAACAATAAAGCTACGCACCTGAAATATCATCTCCGAGAGGGATCAGTTAGTCACTGAGTGGCCGTTGGGACGTGATGCGCTTGCGGGCGGGACTGGCTGGGATGCCACCCTTCGTGACGAACGTCAACTTCCAAAATATTCCAAATTCCCTTTGCCTTGCAGCGGATCCCTTCCAGCCACGACAATGTTAAGAAAAGTTTTAGACAGCTTTTCATTGATCAGAATTGCTAACATGATTTTATAGGAGCATTGCAAAACGTATTTTCAAGGTTTAAGATCCTCAACTTGAATGATGAAAAAAATGCGTTCATAGAAAATGTATAGGTGCATGAAAATCAACTGCTGAGTCAAGCAAGACAAGTCAAGTTTAGACCAACCACGGTAATGTGAATAGGTAGGTAAATTACCTAATTACTTTTCTTTAAAAACCAAATAGCCATGTTGTTGCCAAAGGGTATTTAAGAGCTCCTCAGAAAAAAATCAAGAACGTAGGCCTGATGAGTGAAATTTCACAGGTGGTAGACACGAATTTTCCCTCAGTTTAGGAATCACCTATCAAGGTCTTGGCTACGACTGCGTCTTGGCAACGCTTGTGGCGAGGGGTGATAATGGGAGTCGAAATTATTCGAGCTGAGCATCTCGACAGAAGTCCTTCGGATTGCCACCACCCGCATCCTTTCCGGTTCTTACATTAATTGGTGATCATTCGCTAGTAATATTTCCTCTCCATCTCACCTTCTTACTTCATTCCGCAACTTTCTGGCTCCCAAAGAAATTCTCCCATACCCACACACAATGTCCAAAAACACGAACTTCTCGGCGAACACGAAACCAATTTTAAAGTACTTCTTACGGCGAGATGAAAACAGGATACTACATCCTAACCATAAACAATAGGCATTTTTGAACGGAAGAAACAATGTCCTCGAGAAATGGATTAAAAATCCAATTTTCATGAACTGCAGCATGACATATGAGCTTCAACTGTTTTGTCATGCTGAATGCAATGGTGAACTCCGTTTTGTATTTTAAAGCCTTGATAGTGTTCTATAGGAGAAAATACCTTTCAAATGTTACCGTTCACGGAAAAAGTGCCATTACGTTATAAAAGCAAATGATTCAGGAGAGCAGTTTATCGATGGAAACTTCAAAAATATCGATTCTGATACATCAACAATCGATCATTCTGGATATGATGTGTTTTTGTTGAGTCCTGAATGCGCCACACCACAACTAGGAGTATAAAATGAGTAACCCAAGTTAAAATACCGAGTATCAAGTTAAATAGAAGTGGTGAACGTTGAACAAATAAGGATCTCAAAAACTTCGGAAATACGATTTTGTTGTTGTTTACTGATTATTCCTAAGAATCGACTGAAATTACGCGTTATCTCTCTACGTTCATCTTTTGACTCACCATAAAATTGGAAACCTTCAGCAATCAAGCTGAATTAAAGAAAATTAAGTCAAGTGTCGAATCAGCTGACATAATTTGATATTCAGCAGAGTTAAAAAACGCTGCAAATTATTACACAAATTTTTATCATTCTGAGTGATATAACCCTCTCAAAGCTTCCTAGGAACACTCGGAAACACATCTCGAAATTTAACTGAGATGTAACAAGACGAAATAAACGTAGCTTGTGGTACATTATAACAACTCGGCACTTCCATGAATTGTAATTGTATTCTAGATAGCATGAAATGAGCCCCATTTAAATTTCTGCGGGGTAGATCGATTCCGGAAGAAATTAGCCTCAAGGGCCTTCAGCTGATCAGTGTTTCTTACCTTGTAAAAACTCTCTACAGTTACATCGTCTCGAATATAACATCAAACTTTACTGGTTCTACATAACGAAACAAAAGCTAATATCGGAATACCTACAATGGTGTGATTTACTGCATCTCGGCATATTGTAGAAATACAAGAATATAACTGCTGAAATTCAACTATACTTAGGTGTCTGCAAATGTATGTAGATTACACATTAATCTGATGTAGAACACACAACATGAAAACCAGACGCTCTCACGGTCAAGGACATTTGGTGCACTACCGAGATATTGACTACCTATCGAATATCCGGCTAAAGGTAGATTGACAATTGGTAAAACGGGTTACTAAATTCTTTATTCATCTCGAAGCAGAATAGATGATTCAATCACACAATAAACACCACTGGACACTCGGGAAAATCACTGGGGTTCCAAACAACACCGCCTACACGCGGAGCGTCACACTAAGTTACCAAAACAACTGTCATTACCATTCTCTCCTACTAGTTTACAACTTCCGCCGCTGATGGCTCTAATGGCCCTCTATGGACATTCGTTTCCCAAGCCCCTCGGCCCAACTCAATTCAAATTAATGCATCGAATCGGTCTTCCTGACAACCAAATAAGCCACCAACATGCTGGGCTAAAAGTATTGAAAACTCAAATTTGACTTATGAGCAGGGTAAACTTATCACCTATGTAATTTCAAACATGGTTCCTTCATTGCTGCAATGCGAGCTGTCACATTCAGCTAAGAATTCATCTCACTGAGTTGCTAATGATGTCTATTTGACCGTAAGCAACCAACTGACTATCCAGGAATGATTTTGGCACAATCCTCACCAGAGTGTGACCCATTCCTAATCACATCCCAAACTGATAGTAGCCACTGGTACTATATGCATAATATTTACATGCACCAACACCTTATAACTACACATTTACAGAGAACAAAATTATTGCCGACATTCCACTGAGCGAGTCCTCAATACTAGTTCAAGCAACTTATAAAATTCCTGCAATCATTACTGCTGAGTGAGTTCAACACTCAGAATTCAAATACTTGAAAATATCTCCATTTAATCGTCAATTCATTGAAATATACAGGGTGATTCCCTCGTAGTGTACGAAATTTTTTGGGTAAAACTAGACCGAAAATGGAGCAAAATGCCGCCAACCACACTGTTCTATCTCAACCCGTGTCGTAGATATGATGTTTCAAAGATTTTTTAGAGGAACCACTTTTTTTTCCATTAAAGCTGTGTTATGTGCACGTTGCTCCAATGTTTTTCAATTTTTTAGTACATTTTCGGATTCAGCAATAAATGTCCAATAATAATACACCATGGTTTTCGGATTTAAAATGTGAATTTCTCTACGAAATCGGACCAAAATCATAAATGTGACTATATCATTCGAAAGCTGGTTAAATGCGCCACTTTTTATGGAATTTGCAGTTTTGTGGGTGGTCTTTTAGTAAATTGATGAGCGATAATGAAAAATAAGAAAATGTAACTTTCCTACATTAGTTAATGTTTGAGCTGTTCATTCGATGAAAAGTTAGTGACTTTTATGGTAACCTGTACAACCATCTTATTGAAAATTTAATGCTGAATTCGGAAATGTATTAAAAAATTGAAAAACATTGGAGCAAAGTGCACATAACGCAGCTTTTTCTTTTTCTTTTTCTGCAATAAGTTTTTGTTCTCTGTAAATGTGTACTTATAAGGTGTTTGCGCATGTAAATATTATGCATATAGTACCTGTGGCTACTATCATTTTGGGATGTGATTAGGAATGGGTCACACTCTGGTGAGGATTGTGCCAAAATCATTCCTGGATAGCCAGTTGGATGCTTACGGTCAAATAGACATCATTAGGAACTTAAATTTAGGAAACTAAATTTTCGTACACTACAAGGGAATCACCTGTATAAAGAAATTATGAAAAAATTGATCGGAGGCGATGAAATGACTATTAAATTAGTATAGCATTCATCTTGCAACAGGTCTGTCTCGAGTCATTTTTAGCATTCACGAGTTTAAATACTGACCTGCGATTTGTGAGTCAACGGACGATCGTTCATAAACAGGAGCCGTCTCATTTGATTCACGGAAATAATTTCTAGCTGAATCAAACAAAAACTTCGAAAGTTTCTGAGGTTTCGACTTTTTAACCAATTAATTCCTTAATATAAACATGGGGTTGGTTGATCAAGATACCGAGAGTAATAGCACATCCCGGATGGATGTTCGGTTTTCGAGCTCAAGTTCGTTAGAGCTGGTTCAGTTGTTTCGGCGAACAACTCTTTTGAGAGGATGAATAATCTTTTTTCTTGGTCAATTACAAATGTTCATTGTCGAAAATAATGAGTCAAAAAGCACGGGCGCGTGTGTCTGTGTGTTTCTCAACCTTTTCTGATCATACATTTCCACTTTAACTTGTATAAATATGAACATCGTATGCCTGTATTGACTATGAAATAAACGAACAAATCCGTGAATTCGAAGCGGGATTGTTGAGGACTATATTTTAGAGTGTTTCCTGTGAGATTTTCATTCCGGAGAGGCGATGAGGCCTCGAGGGAATCACTTTCCTAACAGTCAGCTTTGTCACACGATAACCTCCCCATCAAATGAGCCGTTCCAGCTTCTCCCCTCGAGTCATTCTGGAGCTTCAAGATCCAACCAAACTGCACTTTCCTAATACAGAGAGAGAGAGAGAGAGAGTTCACCTTATACAGGGGTAACCCCCCCCCCCCCCCCCCACACGTATTGGTAACCCCTCCCCAAAACAAAAATGTGAAAAATAACCGTAAGCACCCCTTATTTTATCTAAAACTAAAAGAAGATTTATATAGCTATTGAAAAAATTCAAACCCAGCCGGCAATAGACAAAACGGACAATATACATTTCAGATGGAAAAACAAACCATTTTTAAATTGATTACTAGGTTCATTATTATTCACGTTCTATCTAGTGATGTAATATATTTTTGAATGTTGTCACGTTGAACACTGTTTCAATACTTAACCCCCCCCCCCCCCAATAATTTTAATGACGCAGTATGCGTCATATCTCTCACTCCTGTGGGCACCCCTGCCTTATAATCGGACTAGTGACACCGCTCACTGGGAAAAACGGACAATCTAGGTGGACATCGCTCATAAGTTCTTGTCGTCCGAATCATTTGCATTTTTGAGGAAACGTTATTATGATCATTCCTAACGAAAGGATAGCTAAGGAGTGACGCGGAAGCCGGTGGCTGCAGCAACGGCTCCGATGGTAGAAGCGTCCACTACGTGACTTCCTTGGAACTTCTTCAAACGGACAAGTGCATGGAATGGGTTAATACGTTTTTTCGGGATGATGAATCGAACGACACCACTTCCAGAACTGTTACTGTCACTCTAATCGACATTACTGATTACGAAAGTTGCAAAAAAAGCTAATTTTCAGGAGCCTCTGGTTTTTGAAGTGCTGAATCCGAATCTGAACTCCGTCTTTACGTTCACGTCCAAAGTTCCGAGATATTGGTTATTTTGTAGTCCTTTTCCAGAATAGAAAATCACAGATAATCGGACAGATGCCTTTACATATGATTTGGGTCTAAAACCAGAAACAAGTAAATTGCCCAAAAACGGCTTAAAAATTTGTATCCAAAAACCACTTTTACACCAACTTGTTAAACCGGTTCGATATCCTTGAAATGTCATGTCAGGTGTGGGGTGACGAGGAAGAGGTCTGATCTCAAATGATTTTCCTCTTAGTACAGTCACTAGGGAAAATTCTGTATTCTGCGCACCTATTCCCGATTTTTATTGATCAATCTTTGCGGCTCCCTTAGTTTCAATATTTGAGAGTCGTGGTTCGTCTCATTCTGTTCAGAAAAGTCCAAGCTTCCATCCTCATCTCCATTTTCTTTTCAGGACTTTTTGGAGTAACTAGAGAAAACAAAGTAGGAAAAAGAACGGCAAAAACTTTGGTTTTTCCTCATTTAAAAAAAATTTGTTGATGCTTTAAAAAGGGTTTAGTCAAAAGTTGAGAATGTATTCGGGATCCTCAATGAATTTCCTAAATGATGTTTTTTGAAGATGTATAAGTGAAGTCTGTGACTGCTGCTGATTAATATTTAATGATGATAATAGAGGTTAAAAAAAACTACCCAAAAAAAAAAAAAATCCTTATCGGAACTAACCAAAACAAAGGATTCAACATTCGACAACGTTCCTAATCGAAATTTTCGAAAATACCCTCAAAAACCCCTAGAGCAGACGACAAAAAACCGGCAACAACGAGAATTAATTTTTTGTTGTTGTAGAAAAGTGTATTTGTTGGACAGAAAATCCACAGTTATAAAGATAATAGTAGGAAATCTTCCGAGTTTTTCGCAACTGTTTCAAAATAGATTTCTGAACTATGGGTGTTCCATTGATAGGCAAGTAAATAGTGAATAATTCAAAGAACCTAAAAACCCTCACATTCAGCACAAGCCAGTTTGCCGTTACGATAAAAAATATATCTATGAAAACAGTCTCATAGAGAAGTTTGAGAGAAATGACGTATCAACTTGGCATCTCTGAAAGAGGAGTCCCTGAACCAGATAACTAGGGGGACACAAAACTGTAAAAAATAAACACCAAATTAATGTAGCTACCTACGTAGGTATATTTCCATTAGATGCATACAAATAAAAATCAACTGCAATGGATTTTTTTTTAATTTCAGATGATGAGGTGATGAGATGAGATCATCATCAGACTTCAGCTAATCTGCTAGTCAAAAAATATATTCTCCGCTCTGATCTCTCTTTTATTAGAAAATAGCCACTCCGTTTTTCCTAGCACTTATTGAACTAGTGTGCCTATCTCCTGTATGGTTGTTTTTAATGGAAGTAATAATTGTTATTCATTGATGCCACAGTCCTTTAAATTTACTCATTCTGATACATATTTACTTTCATTTATAATGAGCATTCGTGAGAGCAAGTATGCCTCTCTCCTGTATGACAATTTTTACTAATTTACGCTACAAATCTGTAAAACTGCATACGTTGATCATTTTCTAGTACTTCCTAATCACATAAATATACAAAGTAGAGCCTTTGTTTCTCAGTTATTTCGGCTTTAATATTATTTTTTCGTATTTTCGATCTTAAGTCGCTAAAATAGTCAGCTTCTCTCTAGAATCAATTTCGGGAATACCGTTGGTAAAAACCGTAAATGTCCTATCTCCTTAGGGCGGAATTTGAAATGTTCAACTTGATTTAGAGGTTGACCAATTAGTCCGAAGATATAATTTCGGGAATTTGTGAAAAAACTACTTTTTCCATGTTTTATCTTGCCCATAATAAACAGATTTTGAAACTTATTCTTCCCAAGAATTGTTCCCTAGAATTTCAGCTTTCCAACGTTATAAGACGAAGAAATGTTTCACTAACATGTTTTTGAAGAAAAACTAGTACGATTGGGGGGGAAAAGTGGGTTTATATCGTGAAATCGACGTGTTTCAACTGATATCGACTTGATCGCAAAAAATAAGTGTGGCATCAAAGTATATGTATGTTTTTTTTTTTTTTTTTGCTGAATGGCGACTCTCTCTTCCCTTCAAACTCAACAGATAACTGATCAATCACCAGTTGAAAATTACGATTGATAAGGTGGGACATTTTCAAAAAAAAAAGGGTGCCTCCGGATCTGGGCATCGAATTTCTCTGCCAAATGAATTTCATTCTTTTGACTAGTCCTACTCTCTGGAAGTTGCTTAGGATGTCAGCTGTTAGATTCTAATTGATTCATGCGAGGTTCTCAACTCTGGTCAACAAAATTTCAAATGGAGAAACCCAAAATTGTCTGTCCCCGCTGCGACGGGATTTTTTCAAGGTGCAACGGCTGAGTAAATTGGAATGCCGTGTCCTCAGCGTAGCTAAACCCTCAGCTGTTCCTTTTAATACGCCAGAATTTCAAAAATATTCCTTCAGTTAAGAAGTTCAACCTTTTAAAAATTTGTTTTCATTGTGGCTTTTTGCTCTTCTTTGGTTTGATATCCCTTCAAATATGTATTTCTTCACCAAACGAAAGTATTTTTCCCTGAATCTATTCGATATCTCCAAAGGGCTGTTTCCCCAGAAGCTGCTCTGGCTGAATTAAATTTTAAATTCAAAGTCATAAGAGGGACAAACAAAAAGAAGCAGACTTCCATCGTCACAGTGCGTAAATACCAAGATAATCAGAGGTATTACCTATACTCTTCGATCAGAATTTGAGTGGTCTGCGATTCAGCCTTCAGTTCAAGGGAGAGGGCTTAAAATCCCTGATTTATTGAGCGAGAAGCCCGTGGGAGTCAATGAAAGATACATAAAATTCGAATTAAAGATAACCATTCAGGAGAGTGGCACATACACGCTCAGTATAAGTGCAAGTAAATTTGCATCAGTATGGTGCAGCAGTGTCCACGAACTCATGGTGGCCGCATACTCCGTCATGATGCGGTTGCCAAGCAGATAGCAGGTGCATTGTCATCCTGCGGCTGGGATGTTGAGAGAGAGAGACTGTATCATATGCCGAGTGACCAGGGCAAGAAGCCGGATCTCGTCGCCGTTAAGCCCGACGGGTCTGCCATAATCCTGGATGTCCAGGTTGTCAGTGGCAGCGTGGACATGGAGCAGACCTGGAGGGCTAAGATAAGTAAGTATGATAGAAATGACCTGCGGCAAGCGATATCTGAGCTAAAAGGAGTGGCGCCTAATAACATCAAGGTTATGGCTGCGACCGTGTCATGGCGCAGGGTGAGGTGCGGGAAAAGTGCCACGGAGTTACTTGAGCTGGGCATCTCATCAGGAGTACTTCGTGGTATCACCACCCGCGTCATCCGGGGCTCTTACCTGAACTGGTGGTCTTTTTATAGGGGCACTTCCTTTCATCCCTCTCTTCCTCCTCCATGATCCTCAACTTCCCATATCCCAAGGGCCGGCGTCGGGTAAACCTGGGCGTCCTCCCCACTTTTTTTATTTTTTTTATTTAGTTTTTCGTTTTTTTATTTTAATGGCGTGCCCCCTCCGTCTTTGAGGGGAGATTATTAAAAAAAAAATAATAATAAATAAATAAATGATTAACATGTAACCATAAACGATTAGTATAAGTGATGCATCAACAATTACTACTTCCATTAAAAATCCCCATACAGGAGATGGGCATACTAGTTTACATGAGTGCTAGAAAAAACGGAGTGGCTACTTTCTACTCCAAGAGAAATTAGTCAGGAAAATATATATGTTGTTGTTATAAACCTTTAAAATGAAATAAGGCTTTATTTATCTTAATTGTTGACAGAATGAAATTGAAATAAGCACTTGTGATGGGAGTACGTGCCGACATGAAAACACGGTAATAATATTTGTAGGATCACACCACATTCATCCACCCTTTTAGAAATTCATCGCTTAGTCCTGAAACCGACGCTCGCTAGAGCTTGGCTGGAGTCACGTACAGGAGCTGCCACATTTTGCGTACCACGCAAAATGGAGAAGCGTTCTCGGGAGGGGTTGATTCAGGTTGATATGACGTAAAATTTCCCTAATGGGATACAAAATCGGATTCATCCGGATCCATTACAATTTCTCCTCCAGAAGGTGCCAGTGGTTTTATGTGGTACAGCCATTTGCCGTCCATCTTCTAGCTGTACATTAGCATATTGAGGGGTAACGTCTACTAACAACACCACTTCCTCTATTAGGGTAATACTTGCTTGAGTATACCAGTTTCTCCATTGAAACTTTGGATGATGTCTTGAGCTAAGAGGGTAGTGACCATCCATCTCGTGTTGTGTTTGAACATTCTCTCATGAGATTTTTGATTTGTTAAAGTACACAGCAAGGATCTTATGGTATGGAGAGAATCAGGGAGCACAGGCTCCTAGCCAAGCTCAACAAGGAATGTATCAAGACTCCTCTGTTTGAAAACAAGCGTAAACCAGATCTACTGAAGTCTGTTAGTAATCTCATCTCATCCCTAGAAAAGAAAAAAACAAACAAAAAAACCATTGCATTTGATTTAAATTTGTATGCATTTAAGGAAATATGCCTTTGTACGTATGTTAGCTACATTATCTTCTTGTGCATTGTACAAATCTGTTTATTCTTTCCAGTTTTGAGTATCGGATGAATTATAAATGACAACTGTTAGCTGTCACAAGACATTTGTGATACCTTTTGAAAATTCTTTGTATGTTTTTAGGAATACATTTCCTCTTCGTTAATTCATTTTATTGTGTATTACCCTGATGAAGCCTAATCAACATGAAGGACTAAAACAATTTTGATCGGAATTGGCTCCGTGTTTGACATGAAGGAACCATAAACGCCCAAGTATGAGTGAAGCATCAATGGATAACAATTACTACTTCCATTAACAATAACCATACAGGAGATAGGCATACTAGTTCACATGAGTGCCAGAAAAAATTAGTAGCTAATTTCTACTAGAAGTCATTAAAAAAACCATTACATTTGATTTTAATTTGTATGCATTTCATGGAAATATACCTACGTAAGTATGTTAGCTACATTATGTTGTTGTGCATCCCCCAACGCTCAAGGCATGTCAGCTCCCTTTTGAAAATTCTTCGTTTAGGAGTACATTTTCTACTCATTAATTCATTTTTATTGTGTATTACCCTCATGAACCCTGATCTACATGAAGGACTAAAACAATTTTGTTCGGATTTGGCTCCGTTTGTGACATAAAGGTTGAACGAAAGGCGGCCGGGGAGGAGAATGTAGCTGATCGCGCGAGATGGAGCGCGGAGGTCGCGGTGTACACAAGAGCCCGCGCCGCGAATGGGGGTGAAAGTGTCGGTAGCGGGGGTAGCGGGGACAGGGGCGGCCTCCTAATGCCTCCTTTGTTATCTTCATTACAGATACATTATGGCGCATGGACTACGGAGCGGTTCCCATCGGTAAACTCGTTTGCGCATGTCCTGCCCCCATCTCTCCCCAAACCCACCACTCCGCCTCCTCGTCATCCCCCTTGCACCCTCCACCCCTAGTCGTCCCTTCTGGGCTTCACCTACTTCTCCCTGTACAACCGTTTCGAGTTAGATGAGGACTGAGAATCTGAAGGACCGCCAAGAAAACTTTGGAAATTATTGCATTAAGGTGCATTGTTTCCGTATTACAAAGCCTTTCTTGGTAGATTACTGATGTATGTTTATTAAGGTTCCCACCAGGAGGGTCCTGCCTTGAAACCCAGGGGTGCACCGAGACCACAACGGACAACCTCGGAGGAAACGTGAGACAAAAATGCGCTTTTCTGAGCCGAATTCAATTTTCAACTACCAATATGCAAAGGAGATCAATCCTGTCCGCTTTTTCGGCTTCCAATCGTGAAACAAACCACTCAATCCTATCTTTGAATCACAAAAAGTACGTAAATACCATTAAAAACAAAGACAATTTTTAAAAAATGATTGTTGAACTTCAGAAAACGTTGTTTTGCAACAATGAAATTCATATCTGCCCAAGCAAGAAACAGCATGGAAAGCCCTATTCCATCTTTAACCCAAGCTTCATTCCTATTATTGTAGCAAAGAAGACAAAGGGAGCAGAAAAGTGTATTACTTACCTCACATCTACAGATCCAATCTACCTTTTCGTAGTGATGTGGGTTGAACTTGCGAATCGTGGAACGATTTCTGCTTGCCCTTTAGGTTTGTTGCAGTCCTGTCAATAGTGGGATTGGGCGCCCTACAACGCGAATAATTACTCTCGGTTCCACCAAATTTAGCAAACTCACGTTTTTTAGCACTTACTGTATTCATCGCACATTTACAACTAACACAGTTCTTCACAGTTGGGGACGACCAACTAATAAAAGGTGAAGAGTGCGTTTCGGTGATTATACTCATGCATTCTATCGCATTTTAGCAGGTGAGCGGACAGCGGGTGTGCTTCCTGCAACTTTGAGCGCTTTCTCATTGTTTCGTTGTTTGGACCCAGATAGAATCAAACGATGGGTTCTCATTACATTCGGAGCACAGACGAACCCCTAACCACCCTCACCAAACTCACTACTTCACTGTCCTCTCATCCATCCTGAGGTTCGGTTTGGAGCATGGATTTGAAACTCTCCTGCTCTTCAATGAGGATTCAAGGGGAAAAGTTGGGAAACAGTGCGATAATATTGGTATTATCGGGTATCTTTTTCCTTTGGGCCTGGTGGTGCAGATGTGAATGTGCTCCTGTCAGTAGATGCCCTTTTATCAATGATCCTCCTTCACAAATGAATGTTGATTTGACATAACCATCATGAACGCGCTTCTCCCACAGCTGAACCAGACGGGACAACTACTCATTCCCAGTGTGGGGGAGAGGAATGGTATGGCTTACCGTTCTGGAGACCTCGTTCGCAAGTTACCTTGCAAGGTACATGCTTGCCGAGGCACTATGGGTCAAGACGGACCTTCTACCTGGTTCTACCAACTAAGGATGTTGGTGAAATAGTTTGTGACAAAATCGAATACCGAGACATATTACTGGCGTAGTCCCCAATGAAGCAGTCTCAACTCCTAAGTATGCTGGCCAAATCCCGTGGGCTGGAATGTGCACAACCACTGCCACCATGAATCCAACTGCCGGACTGGTAGTGTGCCAGTAGCCTGGAGGGCTCCATACATGCAGGTTTCGACGAGTAGCTAATCGATTCTAGCGAAATTCACCTATTGTCTGCCGGCCTCGAGCTCTAACTGCTCGCCAAATATCGAACATTCGTGAGGTCCGTCAGTTTATTGAACACATCAACCGAATGTGACTAATATTCGCCTGAAGATGAAATATCACAGTTTGCTTCAGTAATTAGTACTTTAAGGTACTAATATATAGGAATGCCAATGTGTATTCTTCTTTCCAGTCTTCACCCAGTTTGTAAGAGGCGAACAGTAAACCAGTCGAAATTCGGATTCTTGTGCAAATCGACGTTGAAATGTTTTCAAAATCACTCTTAAACTTCTGGAATGTATTGATGTCGATGTATCACAGAAATGCTAGCGTACCATTCCTCATTCGTGATCACGCATGGTGCACGGTTTTGCTAAGCCCGCAGACTTTTGACTTGGGTGGCAACCCCGAATATCAAGATTGAGCAACCATACTGCCAAATGGGCATTATAATCAAGAGATGAATTAACCATTTGTTGATTGATGTGTATGGAGATTTCAGACCAATGAGTGGTATCCAAGACATTATTACGTATTCTCAATCTTTTCAGCAAGTATCCAATGTGATCACCGAAGATTAACTTTTGGTCGAACTTGATAGGAAAATATATTGTATTCGCTTTTTGAGGAGGGGGAGTATTGTTCAATATAATAGGACTCACTTGGCTAGGCATTGGAATAGGAGCTGAATTTTTGTACATTCATGGTAGTTCTTCACTTTTTATTCCAATCCTCAAACCGTCGTTACTTGTTGTGAAGTTATCTAAATGCAATTTGGCCGTAACTAGATCTTGAGAGTACGGATTGGTCGTCGGTAAACACGGCTAATTTGGTAGTACTGGGAAGAGTTGGAACGTCACTCGCATAAATCAATTACAGTATTAGCCCCCAGACACTACCTTGAAGCGCCGAAGAGGATACTTTTTCACTGCCCGAGATAAGGTCTCGACACAGATGCTAGGGGTATAGGAATGTACGGGTTAGAATATCTGATTGCTCGTGTTACTGTGAGGTTTGGGCGCTCACTTCCATGATCGGAAATGACGATTAATCGCTGTGGGGGAATTTTGCACGGATCTGAAACCTATCCCAGTCGATTCTGCATCTAAAATTACTAGGAAATGCCACCTCCTTTGTCTGTATAAAACTCGAAAAAGCACGTGTCTGACTAGTTTTCGACCCATATCATCTAAACGTGTGAGGCTGGCTAGACCCCAAGTGGAGTCCACGTGCGAAAGAATTTTGGCAAAAGCTCAAAAAGTCACAATTTGACTAGGGGTTATAACATTGTTCCTATTGAAAATAATGAACCAAAATTGATAAGGCTAGATGGAGTTGTGTGTGATGGTGAGTGTAAACTCATTTTATTATCCCAACCCGGGCAACGCCGGGTAAACCAGCCAGTCTCCCGATAAATCACCCATTTCAATAGGTACTCTTTGTGTCCTGAGTGCCTATTGTAGAAGGGTGGGAAATGAAGGTGCCGGCACGTAATAGGAACAGCATCATCCGAAGCCAAACGATTGGCTGGCGCTATGGGGGTCGTATGATTGAGCAAGAATAATTTGTTACTGCAAGGGTGCGGAGCGTATGATTGAAGCCACAGGATTTGCATAGGTAACTAGCTCCCTGTAGAAGGGGGCAACATCCAATCAAGAACACTGTTTACAAATTCAAATTCTAATAACAGGAATTCTATTAACACTGTCACCCGGTGGAATGTGTTCCCAAATCAGATTGGGGTTACACTTAACTTGCTACCCTTAATCTACACGTCGCTCTTCTCGCATCTCCCATCCGACCCGTCAACAGTCCAACTTTTCAGACCTCTTTAAACAAATACCGCTTTGTTTCCACCTCGTCCGGTGCCATTCGAAGGAACTACCACGATTCAGATGTGGCTACGGTCATTAATGGAAGTCAATAAAACTTGGCTAACGAACTCAAGCCATCCAACATAATCATATCTGCTCACTAGCAAGTACCATGTTTGTTTTCTTCAATCCATTACCGCTAGCTGGCAAATAGCGATATTTCACGGTCCACATACGACTCAACTAAACTGGACCTATGGCCATAGTCAAAAGTTAGCAAATACAGATTTTAACCCCAGTGTGCGGGGGCACCGCATGGTTGTGTGTTATTAGTGGAGTTGCGTAACGCGATATTGTTCCTCCGTGATCAACTTTGCCATGACAATATGGACCTAACGTTTTCAATCAATGATTCAATCTTACCGATTCGGGTGAATTATTTTCCACAATAAACCTTTGTTATCGTACAGCAAACATTTTCTATAACCCAACTCAAGTCCAAAATCTGTTATGTCCGTCCGCCGCATGACGTACGCCGTACAGATCATAAAACGCCTTAGAATTGATACGAAAAATCCGTACATTCGCTAATGGACTCCATTCGTGATCCAGTTGGTCCTAACCTCTAGCCAGCCCGATCGTTTTAAATGCATAGACGCAATGACTCCACAACTGTTTAAAAACGTGTTTTTCGAGATTTTTATTGACCTAGACACGTGAGGTGTCATTTTGAAGCAATTTTGGGCCGCGAATGAATTGAGATAGGTCCAAGATCGGTCCGAGCTCATCTGACTTGGGAAAAATATCATTTTAAGGATGAAAATATTGAAGAAATGGGTGTAACATTCAATCTCTTAAATTCTAATTTTTCATTTTCAAATTCTGACGACAGATCAGTCAAGAAAAGTTGAGGGTGGAGGGGGAGGGTGTTAAAAAACAACAAAACTCTCTGAAATAATTTTCAGCGTTTTTATTTATTTCATTCCATTAATTTCTGTTGATTATTTACAGAAATGAATCTTCGTAATCGATCAAGGTAAATAACATGTAGCCCGTTCCATCCGCTGTACATGGGTTTTCCTCGAAAGTACCAAATATCACTTCCAGTCAAACCTGAAGGTTGAAACCCAAGGACTAAAATTTTGAAAAATCAGAATGTTGACAATTCAAAATAACACCAATGTTTTTCGGTTCTTTATTGATGGACATCGCTTCAATGAGTCGAATGAGCACTCTCGTGTCGCTTTACATTCATCCCTTCAATGTCCCTCACTCACACAATGGAATTTTAAAAGAACAAAATAATATCAACAGGAATGTGAATGCCAACGTGCTTGAACATAGTTAAAATCGCCTCGTAAATTCTGAAGATCGCATCAGCTGACATTACACTGTCTTTATCTTTGCAATAGTTCGTCTTTATTATCTCAATGGTTTCTATTTGAAGACAATTGAAGCATAGGTTGGTGCTTTATTTAAACTCGCTAATTTTCAGTTTTTACATTTGCAGAATTCTATGCCTGTGTCTATGTACAGTACATTGCACCATTTTCCGTATTTAGAAATCCACTTTTATCACTTACAGATGGACGAGTAAAGTTTCAGTGTTTACGGAGTTATAATTATGACTATGTTATCTTATCGCTTGTTAACCACAAAATTGTGTTCCAAAAATTAGATCAAAATGCTGTAGCGAAAACTTTTCCAGTTGATCTGCTGTAGAGTAATTGGAAATGGTTCCAGAATAACTACGAACCCACGATGATATTCACCTCGTAACTGTTCCCTGAGTTTTCGAAGTGTTTTCCCACACTGTAATTGCCCGATGACTACATCTGTAGCTTTGTTAGTAGCTGTTCACCAACATCGATGGGGTCATTTAGATAAGGGGTACGGACAATTAACTCAGCGTCTAACTTTTGTGCATTCGCATTGTATCACCGCCGAAATGTAATGAATTTGGATCGGCGATTTGAGGGAATACTGAATAGAATTTCCAAGGGGTATGATGTCGAAAGAGCAACAGCATGGGTGGACCACGTACTTCATCACCAAGTCCAGGTCCATTCACTCATTCATAAAGCTGAAGATGTACCGAACACGAAATCGAGAGAAAAATTACTTAGCAGTCAGGAACTCCACCATCGTCGATATCACAGAAACTAGCAGCATGCAAAAACATTGTAGCATAAAATCAAGGGGAAAAACGGATCCGATCTTCATCCACACTTTCGACGCCGAACGTACAGCATCCTTGGCAGGTCTGTGGAAGACGTCATGGTGTTAGCAAGTGTCGTTGTTTCCTCCAGATGAATGTACAACATCACTCAGCTATTTCTAAGATGGGAAGGATACGAGAACTCAGTGTTCACACAATGATGATTCCCTAAATTTAGCAGTCAGTCCTACATCAAAAACGCAATGCATGCCTTTAGTTAGGTTGATCTAAGCAATTTATCGGAAATAACTGTATTAATTTGCATGCAAAAGTGGTGTTATCCCACCCTCAACATTCGAGTACGATATTTCTCGACTTATATATGTACCTGGGACAGGTACTTCTGAAGGAGGGACTTTTGTCTCCCTGCTTCCCCAGGTCTCCCAAGTTCGAGGTACCACGTCTGTAATTTTAATAGGTTAATAAATTATGATATTTAATCAACTCTTGATGAAGGATCCCCCTGGTACTGTATCAAAATATCGCAAAATATCGAACGGGCTCTTACAAGGGTAATAGGTCAACATCAAACGAATCCACAAAGAATTGGAATGTCATGAAATCTAAAACACAGAGGGTCTTGTAACGCACCCTTCTTAACCTTTCACTCGTTTCTCTCATTGATTTTAGACTCAAAAATTCAGAGAGAGAGAGAGAGAAACAGAGAGAGATGAGTGACGGGAGGAGGAGGAGGAGGAGGGAGAGCGCGCGCCACGTGTTTACTCTACTCATCATTGTTAAGGGCACACCCATCCGCCCTCGGATTTGGTATTTAAACAAGAAGAGCGCAAAGGGGGGTGAAGAAGAGGCTGTAGTAGGGTTCCAATTTGTAAAATAGATGTAATAAAACTGCAGTAATGAAGGAAAGAGGGGATTCTAGCCCACTACGTATTCCGTATCTTCATTAACCTAATGGAATTACCCCCTCCACCTCGCACTTACCACCGTCGCCGCCTTGAAGGTGTACCGCCCAAGCGCTAACCAGCGCGGACAATTTTTCTGTTTAACCCTTTAAATTGATTGTTTCCCCTTCTCCGCCTCCGCCCCTGATTGCGAGTCTCGTCCGTCTTAATTTCTCCCCTTACTCAGTCTGCTCGCCTTCTCCTGGGGACCAGTATAAATCAAAACAGATTAACTCAATTCACCTCACTAAGTGTTTTTTTTTTCGCCCACTCCCCACTCACTTTGCCCTCGAGTCGGAGAATTCGACTAATTTCACGAGCACCTTAAGCAGTTAGACAGATTTACGAGGCCATCGAAATAAAAATATTGCTAATGTTCCACAGACTGAATGAATCAATTACGTCACTCATTAAAGTCGACACCAGAAAAAATATATTGGTAAGTTACACGAGCATTATGTCCGATTTTTATATGATCACACTTACAGCAAGAGAGAGAGAAAAAACATTTACTGATCATTATATGGGGTGGAATGTCGGATTAGTTGGGTTTGTGAAAAGTATAAATTGATATGCCAAAAGCTCGAAGTGGTATGCCAAAACTTGTGGTATGTCACACTTACAGCAATAATTGTAAGCAATCATGAAGATTTAAAAAACTAGGCCAAAGTCTCCATCAAACAAACAAAAAATCACGTAAATCGGCTGAGCAGATATGAAGGGCACTAGAATGGATCGGCCATTACGAACCCACCAACCTTGAATCTAATGTGCGTAGTGGCTTCCATGAGGAGCTATGGAGAAATCACCCTTCCCTTATGCGAGGAGTACCGGGCGAGCTTTTTTCTACGTCTGATGACTATTTCTCTAGGTCAAACATTGTGCATCCTCAATACTGCAGACTTCCCGGTGGGGGATTCGGTCCGACCCGGTTGGGTTTTTTTCTATTCCTCTGAGAACAAGAGGGAATCAGTGACTCCCTCCGGCGCATAATTGTTGTTTCGAAGAGGGTGCGTTAGGGAAAAGTCCATTATCAATAAGGTTCATTAGTTTTTCATTGAAATTGATGCCTGAAGTTTACGTGTGACTATTTTGTATGCACGGCCCCATGTGTCAACAATTACTTCTGCAATGGCAGGTTGCCAACAGTCTGCTTTACTTTCATTTATTGCGATGGGAAGTATTTTTCTGGTTCCAGTGTATTCTGTCTGGATCAACATCCAGTTTTCTCTTTGCCTGCTCCCTTGAGCTCGATGCCCAGTTGATTACAGGCCTTCCTGAGTTTTGCTATTTCTTCGTTCCACCAAAAGTTTGCGGGTTTAGCAGATGACAAGATGTTTTTGCTATGGATGCATCGTGGGCTTTGGCTAGGATACGCACTGTTTGGTCGACTATCATATCTGCATTAACATTATCCTCATCATTCAGTTGTTTCTCAGCAAGAAACAAATTTCCTTCCTGTAATTCTGTTACCGTCGCATCACGGTCCAGTTCCGCCAAGTTCCGTCCCATGACTTTCCCACTGTGATATCTTTGGTTGTCATACTCTGCCAATTATTTCACAAGGGTTTCTTATTTCTTGTTTTTTTTTCTCGTGATTTATTAATTGCAATTGAAAAATCAAATACACTTCATCTAGCAATTTTACACGTCAATACGAGTATAGGTACACTCCAAGAGGGTAGGTTTACAGCAAAACCTAGCCCTTTATTAAATAGCACTTAGTTCGATTGCACTTCTATTCACGCTGATGAACCTTTGTGATTGAGCAAGAAAATTAAATCCCCCCACCCCCTTTCAAATTCTGTTAGTTAACGTACGAGATACGTAGGTTTCAAAAATGGAACAAAGAAATCTAGGCAAGATTTTAATGTTTCTGCATTGGATTGCCCTCCTACGTGGATCACCGGACCACCAGAACTGGACTGTACAGCCAGAGAATGCTTTCTAGCCACGGGCAGAAACACGAGTAGAAATCCAATTGAAATTAAACGAGACAAAATACAAATGCTTCCTGGTGTTCTCCTCAACTAAATTGAAGCTTGGGAGATGGCGTTATGGACAGTACATTAAGTATTATCTTTGTATAGTATATTAATAGTTGAATTATGACAATCACCATCTCTCTAGACCATAATAAAATTAGCTAGAGTAAATGATTCGTTCAACTACTTCGCAACTAATCTCATCAATGCGAACCCCATGATCCGGGACAAGGCGTTGAAGGAGAGTTGCTGTTGGACGCAAGTAATTGTGATTAGAGAAGGGGCAAAGCTAAGTGGGTGGGTAAACAGCTGAGAATAGCTTTAGAGGGACCTAATAAAACTTCGGGGTGGAAGATTTCATTAAGTAATTTGTTGGAAGCAATCCTATATATACACCTTCTAGACCTCCCTAATAGACTCCCGAACTTTTCCCCCTACGCTCTCAACCTTTTACATTATTTCGCCGATTGACTCAATTTCTTGAATTCCCCTCCGTTGAGGGGCAGGGGGGGGGGGGGAGTTTCATTCATTAGTGCAGGGAGGCGGGATTGGTTCCCCTACGAATATCGATGTCGGTGCACCGTTGGAGTGAACTCCCTTCCAATGCAGGCACCCACCTATAATCACCTCGTTACTATGCAAGCGAAAAGTCCGTTATTTGCATTTTTGCAATCGTGCGGGCGAAGTTCTGTACAGTTCATTTTTCCTTTTTGATTCCGTCACTTTGAATATAAGATAATTATTAGACTTCGCAGGATATATGAAATGCTATTTTTTGTTAGTATTCGCGAATTTCTTCAGAAAACGAAGGTATTTAGATATCTTTAAAGGTATGTCCACACTTGTTCAACTTTACTTGTCTCAAAGGCATGCGTCGTAGCGCAAGGTGAGAGGCATGTGAGGCATGCATGGGCGCGTGCGTCTTTTGAGTTGGACATGGCGCAAGGTGTGTCGAAAGCGGATCCACTCGGGTCGGGGATCTCGTTCGTCTTCCCTTGCGTCTTCAGTGAACTTTTGACTAGTGCGCGGTTTCCAGTTTCTCGCTCCATCTTATTTTCTAGATTTCTCTTCACCTTTTTCGTAATTTTCTTTTCTATTAAACATTTTTAAAAAATTAAAAAATGAACGCTCATTATTACTTATTATACAGGGTGTCCCGAGAGTTATGCACAATTCGACTCCTACGTATTCTACAACTCATTTCCGAACAAAAATGCCTCTTAGCAATTTTTTACCAGAAGCCTCGTTTCCGAGTTATTCGTGATTTAAGATTTTTTTCGTGTTTTTGATCTTAAGTCATTAAAACTGTCATAACTCCCCTAATTTTGGTGATAGCTCAAATTCGATGAGTCCGTTGGAAAAACCGTTAAATTGTCTATCTATTTGATGTCATAAAACAATTTTTTTATTGCATTGAAGATGTGTGATGGCTGCGAGAAATGGCAGTTTTGTCAAAATCTCAAAATCGCCTGTTTTTCATCTCGCCTAGAAACCCCATTAATGCTTGACGCAAAACTGTGCAGGCCCGGTAAAACGTGCGCCAAACTGTCAGCTTTTCAACGGTGTAGTCGTTTTGGTTTTAAAAAATATTTTTAGTTAAGCAAATGGTGTTTAACTGCAGAAAAACGTGTGGTTTCTGTTAAAATTGAGGTTTTTCCAAAAGTCTCGACGAAAAAAGGTTGGAGGCGGGATATACGTAACTTTTCTCGCTGAATCGAATGGTGACAACGCCAGACCTCTCAAGTTACGACTTAAGTTAGTTTTGTCTGATGCGTAAACCCGTTCGTTTGTGAACAGCGTCTACGGCATTTCTAAGCTGACCGGCCAAAGTGAAGATAATCGAAGAGCCGAAAGACGGCTATTGTTTGATCTACAAATATTTTTTCCTCCTACTATCCGACGTGTTCGCAAGGGTGTGAGTTGTACTCAGGAGGAGTGTGACTCCCTTGCTGCTTCAGAAGCATTACAATTGGCAAAACCGTATACAAAATCATGTCAACATACTCACTTTGTGGTAGGTATAGCTACTCTGCTGAAAGCTACTGATCGCAATAAATCTTAAATGAACGCAAACAATAGCCGTCTCTTCGATTATCCTGACTTTGGCTGGACAGCTTAGGAATGCCGTAGATGCTGTTCACAAACGAACGTTTTCATTCATTAAATTCATTTTCATTTTTAATTTTTGAATATTTATTTTATGGTTTATATCTTAACAATCTTGTTTAAACTCTAACTCTTTATATGAACTCGATTTAAACCCAAAATCTTACCATTGTCCTACAACTGGATAACAAGTTTGAGTAAGCAAAAATTTTACTAAAACTGAATTTGATCAGAAGCAACCATCAACATCAACATTGCAACACCCAATGCTACGGCCGAATCAGAATGGGGTAGGTAATGCACGGCGCACAAAGCAACCCCTCCTTCAAGACCTGGGGGTTGTGCGGGTCATTGCATATCTTGCCCCTGACCAAGACAATGCCTCCTCCGTAGCTTTCCCGATTTTCGAACATTAGGTCTTCTTTAGTTATACAGGGTGCCCCAGGAGTTATGCACAATCCGACTCCGAACAAAAAGGCCTCCTTGCAATTTTCTGCCTCGTTTCCGAGTCATTCGCAATTTAAGATTTTTTCGTGTTTTCCATCTATTTTGGAGGTAGCAATTTGATGACACCGTTCGAAGAGCGTTACATTTTCGATCTATTTGATGTCATAAAACATTTTTTTATTGCATTGAAGATGTGCGATTGCTGAGCGAAATGGCAGTTCTGTCAAAATGCTGTCTCTCGGCTCTTTGATAATCCTGACTTTGGGAGGACAGCTTAAGAATGCCGTAGACGCTGTTCACAAACGAAACGGGTTTACGCATCCAACAAAACTAACTTAAATCGTCACTTTAGAGGTCTGGCGTTGTCACCATTCGATTCAGCGAGAAAAGTTACGTATATCCCGCCTCCAACCTTTTTTCGTCAAGGCTTTTGGAAAAACCTCAATTTTAACAGAAAACACACGTTTTTCTGCAGTTAAACACCATTTCCTTAACTAAAAATATTTTTTAAAACCAAAACGACTACACCGTTGGAAAGCTGACAGTTTGGCGCACGTTTTACCGGGCCTGCACAGTTCTACGTCAAGCATTAATGGGGTTTCTAGGCAAGATGAAAAACAGGCGATTTTGAGATTTTGACAAAACTGCCATTTCTCGCAGCAATCGCACATCTTCAATGAAATTTAAAAAATGTTTTTTGACATGAAATAGATAGAAAATTTAACGCTATTTCCAACGGTGTCATTATATTTGAGCTGTATTCAAAATTGAGGGAGTTATGACAGTTTGAATGACATAAGATCAAAAACACGAAAAAATCTTAAATCGCGAATAACTCGGAAACGAGGCCTCTGGCGAAAAATTGCTAAGAGGCATTTCTGTTCGGAAATGAGTTGTAGAACACGTAGGAGTCGGATCGTGCATAACTCCTGGGACACCCTGTATACGCAAAATGCTGGGCCTAATCAAATTCAACAGGACATTGAAGTTGGCCTTCGACATTCGAGTAAAATTTTTAAACAACAGTTTATCACCGCGAACTTGTTTCAGAATTTGATAATCCCGATCTTTTAAAAAATTCGTCACCCACACTGATCGCTTTCTTTGCACTTTCTTCTTCTTTGATTTTATCACTAAAAATGCAGACGAATACAGAAGAAGTAGCGCCTCGGGGTCCATGATGAGCGATGGTTGCACGAAAACTGACGCTTGAATGTGGACAGGAATAGCTTGCCTGCCGGGCATGCATCAAAGGCATGCCCCATGGCGCAAGTTGACAGCTGAAAGAGGAAAGCGCACAAGTGTGAACATACCTTGAAATGTTCATAATGGGGCGGATAGACTTTCTCACAAATGCGTTTCAACAATCAGAAAAATCACTCCTAGATTTTAAAAGTTTTGTCTTACCAACGTAAATACAGATGGGCAGGTATACCCACATTGATGAATGATGATACAAATAAAGAAATCACCTTTTTTTTTTGTTGGAAATTTCTCAAAAATTCTAACGTTTTTGTGAATTTTTCCAAGCTTTACATTATTAAGGGCACATATTACTAAGCTTTTTCTATTTTATTTCACATTTTACTGGAATTTTCGTTCTTAACCTTATAATTCAGGCTAAACTCATATAGCTTCCGGGTCTACCTATGAGTAACGGAAGCTTTGATTCACTTTCGGGAGATGAAAGTTTTTTCTCCAAAATCAACATTTCACCTCGCATTTTTCATTTTAGACTATTTTAGGCTACCCTCTTTCCGTGTCTGCCTGTCACTTTGTGTTCGTAGGTTTGTGGGTGGGTGGATGGGTGCGTGTCTGTCTGTCTGTTTCCAGATTCTTCCAACAAACCTAATTCCTACAGTTTTCATCCGATTTTGATGAAAGGTTCAGCGAGAGTGGGGGTTGGGGTTTGGCAGATGGTCCCATCTGAATTTCATCGCTCAGAAATCAATACATCAGTCTGCCCAAACGTAAAACCTACAAAACATAATTTTCTCAAGCTAAAAACTGTTTAGGTAATGACACCATATACAAGGATTTTCAACTCGACACTCCCGATGAACTCCGTGTGCAGGTTATGCTGTCATTTGTGAGCAGAAACGCTGATCATCTCAACACCTCCGTCAACGAAGGATTCGCGCCATTTCATTTCCCGATATTGAGGAGACCACAATAATAATCTCATCCGAAATTTCTACACGTTCGTATCATCAGTCTATAGAATTAGTCCGAAAGACCTGCAATACATGTCAACTAAACTTTTGAAGGCGTTAGTGCACATGAGATCATGCCATGCTGCATTTGTTCATTGAATCGCAGCATCCTTCCATCTGCATCCTTCAAGATTTTCTAAAATATTTCAATAAATCTATTTGTACAATTCATTTGTTTAGTAAATTTTTCTATAATACGATCTCAAAGGTTTATCATTGTAAATTGTAAACCAAAAATTAAAATTCCTATGCAGCTCATTTGACAAACTTATTCGCATTCGTAAACGCATTTGTAATTTACCAGCATAACAAACTACATTATTATATTCTGGCAAAAAGGCGTTGAAACCGCTCTCACGTCTAGAATTTATGCTCAAATTGAATGAACAGCTATTTTTCAAACGCTATAGAATTCAATGCAGCCTACGCCACGAATTGAAGAAGCTGCAATTTTCATTGATTCTGAAGTTAAGAAGCTATCTCAGCCTGAAATCGTTGAGCACACCCTCCCTGAGGACACTAAGGCTACCCTAACTGAAACCAGAGACGGATCTTCTATACCTGAAAATGAAAGAAGCCCCAAAGAAACGAAGGAAACTAAATTACCTGTTGCAAATAGCTCAAGGAAGGGCTTGTGCTGTTTGTCCATATACATTGAAAGGAAAAGGTTCTGCGATTTGTACTAAGTGCTAAAGGCGGATTTGTGGAGAGCACATTGGAATGAAACTGTGTCCACACAGTTCTAAATAATTGGTCCAATTTTACTGTGATGCTATTCTTACAGTCGTGAAAATTGTATTTGTGAATGCTAAAATGTATCCTAAAGACAATTTAATTTGGTTGTTGCATTAGTAAGTACCTACTCTATATTTAACAATGGAAAAATATGAAGGATAAAGTTAACTTTGCTCATTGTTCACAATTTCTTAAAATGAGGATGACTATTCACTGTACATGCAATAGCATAACATGTCCTGGGGAACTATATCTGAACGATACAAGTGTAATGCACTACAAGATTATAACCAAATAGCTTTAACACTAATGTTTTTCAATGGGTGTCTAATTGACTCCTGATGTTTCCAATAAGCACCCTCCAGGAAACGTTTCCATTCCAGGGTTAAAATGTATAGTGAAACATAGTTGGTACAGCGTACTGAAAAAATAAGGGATATTTCAAAGATCCGTACAATCGAGTTATAAATACAATAATGGAATATCATATGCACGAGGTTACCCAATCATAATGTATTTAAGTGATTTTAGTAAATCATACTAGCCAGGCTCGATAACAATGAAATTCGTATTCGTGATTTAGTGCCTAGCCGAGTTCTATAACTTGTAAGCGAAATTAATTCTTGTTCCTTAGGTTCACCACTAAATCAAGTCGAATTGAACTCGCGGAACCCCAGAAATTCAACTTGATTACTGGAATACGTTCACCCTTTCTACCCCGAACCGTAGATTTCCATACGGGCTTTTTGTTGTTTTTTTCACAAGTTAATAAACTATGTTCCGAGTATTTGATTTTCCGAAGGACGTATAAAAAGGGGTTAGGGAAAGCAAAATGGGAATGAATAAACCAGTGAGTGATATGATTAATACCGCCCCGGCAGAGCGGTTTATTTTTATAATATTTAAGGAGATTGGTGCGAGCGGGCACGTAATAAACTAGCGGGGGAGTTTATGGGTTGGGGTGAAGCGAAGGAAATCTCGTTAGAGTGGTCGAAATAGCAAATTGAATTGAACTCGGGTTTTTTCCTTTTTTTTGTGTGCATCATCACCAAAGTTGTTCGGAGGGGTGAGGCAGAGCCGTATGGGGGAAAAAAAAGAAACGTATGGTGACCCATCTGTTGTTTCTCTTTTTACCTTCATCTTATTGATGTGGGTTTGTTTTAATGGGCTCACCGCTTTTGGGTGGTGGAAAGGTTACGAAATATTCGCCATTTTGACGATGAATTATTTCTGTTCGCTCTAAATTTGGTCTACGTAGGTAATGTTGATTTGGAACAGCTTCGGTGCCATGGAACGAATCAGCCACTTCAGGGCAATATATTTGCAACCACCGTCGAAAGAAAATCTATAGATTGAAAGGAATTGAGATACACAGGATTGAGTTTGCAGAAGGAAAATTGTATGTACAAAAGTAAACCCCCTCAAAAAAACAAAATTCGCCTTCAATGCCTCCCCATGGGTGATACAGTTGAGGAAGCAACCAGGAAATTACAGGATTCTGTTAACAAAGTCAGTACGTGGACAAAAAATTGCGACTTGAGCTTAATGAGCAGAAATCTGCTCAAATCAATTTTACGAACAAACACATAACTACAATTCCAGTCACATTGAATGGAAGGACAATTCCTTATGCCAATACAGCAAAGTATCTTGGGATGACTCTAGATGTGAAACTGAGATGGAAGGAGCATGTAATAAAAAAAGGATGAATTAAATATCAAGTTCAGAAAAATGTATTGGCTACTCGGTAGGGACTCCGAATTATCCAAACATAACAAATTGCTTATCTACAAGCAAACTCTGAAACCTGTTTGGATTTATATCATCCAGTTGTGAGGATGTACAAGTTCAATATATCATTTTTTCCTTTCAGATTTAACCAACATCTCCCCCCCCCCTCCCTTCTTCCTTTGCTTCAAATAATTCAGAGAGTTTTAGAAACGCGTTCATTCGATTCAGCGAGAAAAACTAGGCATTTATAACCCCCTCCCCCCTTCAATTTCATGCAACACTAAAGGCAATATGTTACGTCAAAACGCTGATTTCGCGCATGCAACGTTCTTAATCAATCGAGAAGGTTTCCCCTTTCCCACGAAGATAATCAGTCAGGGTTAAATGGCACACAATGTCAAAGACTTAAACAACCTCCTGAGAGGTATGATGGAGTTTTGTACTACCCAGCAAAATGACAGTTCGGATTAATTTTAGGTTCTCTGCTATATTCTTTCAGCATTGTCAACTCTCATTTAGACAGTTTCCTGAAACGAATTGATATGTTATCAGAGGACGTATCAATACTTTGTATAATGCAGAAGTACACTTCTATTTGCTGCAGTTGTAGCAGGATTGATCCAATCGAAAATTGATCTAGCCCATTGATCTGGTCGCCCAATCGATGTAGTCGCCAGGGAACAGCCCATGATGTAACAGCTGCCAAAGGCTCTGCAATGAACATAAAGGATGGAGAAAGTGAAAGAAAATTATTTTTCATCCCAATCGGCAGGCCAGTTTAGATCGAATACAGACGTGGATGGGAAATATGTTAAACTGAACTATTAAATGGGTCACTCTCAAACCACTTGCTCTCAAAACTTTTCTGAAAAGTTAAAGTTGGAATTAGATATCGCAAATATTTAGGGATGATCTTCGAATTAAAATTGAATAATAAAACTCGAAAGTGAGTGAGGGATCGGTGTGTTGAAAGAATGATATGTGTACGGTATATCCACTAATTACTTACACACTTAAAGATTCACCACAATTATGCGAATCCTTCAAATATAAATTTATGGATGTGGAATCTATCATGGGAATCCATTAAAAAACGTTTCTAAGAAAGTTCATTTTAAAAGGTTACGAATAGGTTAGTGTAGTTTTTCGCATGAACACAAGTTGCCGAAAAGTTGTTTATTTCAAATTTATAATTTTTTAAAATGAAACAGATTAGCTGTGACCCAACCCTTGAACAACGTTATAACAATGTGCCTCGAAATGTTTTACAATGATTTCCGAGTACAACGAAGGGAATGGAACTCCCGTAATTTTCATCGCACAGATATCATTCATCATTCGTTGGAAAGAAAAGAAGATGCTGTGATTTTCAGGTGTTGCTAGGCAAATCCCTACGACAACCTCAAGACCGAGAGGAAACTTTAAGTTACGTAGGGCTAACATTATTCATTTCATAATTAAATTTCTTTTGATATTATACAAGTTGTGTGCGTATTTAACATAACCCACTACCAGCTTTCATCGGAAGTCCCCCCCCCCGGTACTGGCCTCACGAGCCAGCTCGTCCTAGTTTCCCGTCCTGTACGTTTAGGTCCCGAGTTGTATTCGTCGTTGTAAATTTTGTGTTCCGAATTAAATGATCCGTTTGGGAAGACTGTTATCGAATACTCCCATCCTTACCATATTTTCATGCTATGGGACGCACACCAGAATGACAGGGAAACTTTGCGCGAATACGATGAAATAACATCAACTCATCTTATATAATAAGAAAATGTTTCAGAGTTGAAAACTGGTTGGACTTGATGTAAACACAACTTACCAGCATTTTTGTAAGTCCTGAGTCCTACCCTGTTCAATATAATGATTGACGACGTGATCTCTGCAGTCTCCTCAACCCCGGGTATAAGCGCACTACTCTATGCGGATGACTTGGTCCTTTGGGCAACTTCAAGCAACATTCCAGCATTGGAGTCAACCCTGAACAATTCACTGAGCCATCTTTCAAGCTGGGCATCAAAGAATGAAATGGAGGTCAACACTCTCAAGACGGAGTTCCAGCTTTTTACTCTCTCCACCAAAAGCCACTCCGTTTCCTTAAAGTTAGGAGTTGCTCCTTTGAGGCAAACCAACTGTGCCATGTACCTCGGTGTTAAGCTGGACTCTCGGTTGACATGGAATGCGCAAGCAGAGTGTAACGCTCAGAAGGGTGCAAAGAGACTGGGCTTGCTCAAAAGGCTGACTGGCACAAAGTGGGGAGCCTCGCAGGACGTGCTGACGCTTGCATACAAGAGCTATGTTAGACCCTCCATGGAATACGGTAGTGAGCTCTTGGTAACTGCGTCGGCCGCAACTGTGAAGAAACTAGATGTGGCTCAAAATCACGCCCTTAGACTCATCACAGGTGGCGCAGTGTCGACTCCAATTGCTGCTATGGAGCTGCAAACAGGTATTGAGCCACAGCAGTACAGGAGGGAGGCAGCGGCTGTGGTGCTAGCCGAGCGACTCCAACGTAGTGACGTGGAGCACTGGAAGTCGTACAGTCCCGCTGTTCCCAGGCTGCCCACCCAAACCACTTTCCTGGCCAAGGTAAAAGCCTTGAAGAATGATTACGGCCTTACGCAGTCTCTTCAAAACCCTGAGCAGTTCCCATCGTCTAGGGAGCTTGTCCCCCGTCGATCAGCACTGTGCTTTACAACGCTAATCTCACCAGTCTCAAAATTGACAACTCCTCCCATTGAGCTTAAGGCAGTGGCCCTTGAAACTATTCACACCCGGTTCCCAGAAGACAAATGGTTACGGGTGTACACGGATGGGTCAGCTACAGGAGCAAGGCGAAATGGAGGGGCTGGTGTGTACTCAACAGTAAGATCCATTGCAGCGCCGGTTGGAAGTTTAGCCAGCAATTTCGATGGGGAGATTCGAGCTGTGTTGCTGGCTCTCAGAATGGTAGCTGACATAGGCTGTGAAAGATGCGTCATTCTGTGCGACTCCCAGGCTGCAATTGTAAGCCTGTGTTCCACTGAAGAGACGGCCTCCCGGGATGTGCTTGAGGGTAGAGGACTCATGGAGCGTTTGATCGATGGTGGACTTATATTGGCTATTCAATGGATCCCTTCTCACGTTGGGATCTGGGGAAATGAGCGGGCAGATGCCCTAGCCAAAGAAGGCTCCCAGATGGATATGCCCCATGCGCCAGTCAGCTTCCTTGCAGCAAAAAGCTTGACAAGGACCTCCATCGATCTCAAAATGCAGGAAGATCTGAGACGCTCGGCAGAGGGGAAACAGTGGGCCACCCTACTAAACCCCAATGACCGTGTCCCAAAAGACCTCCCTCGACACGAGTCGGTAGCTGCTTTCAGAGCCATCACTGGACACGACTATCTGAACGCACACCTGCACAGGATTCGCCTGAAGGACGATCCCCGTTGCACCCTCTGCACTACAAACTCTGCCATGACATCTCGGCACCTTTTTGACTGTCCTCGACTCGAGGACATTAGACAGCCATTTAGCACGGACGACACCAAATGGTCGAAATTTTCTAAATTGTATTGGGCTGCAAAAAGTCTTATGGCGCAAGCCATAACAGATCGGCGTTTTTTGTTCTTTTCTTTTCTAAAATGTTGACGCTGTTCTAGAACGGCACATTAACATGAATTACATGGTAAACCCGAACTCGCCTCGTTACAGAAACCGCACACAACAGTGACAACGCGCATTGGATTCTTTCATACCTCAGAAAATACGTCCCGACTGGGGTTATCATGTCAGGGAACCTTTGATGGTTTTCGCGAACCGCCTCCTTGCCATTCTGGTGAGCGTACCTACACACTAACATCATGTCCACATGTACTGATCATTGCTGAATGTATTCGGCATGATGATCAGCCTACGAACGAAGTAGGTAATGACCGCGTTGAAGTTGCAACAAAGCCGAGGAGTCTTCCGTGTTTGCGCCAGAGGTGCATTTAATTAGAAAATTTTGTGGACATACCACAGAAACTGGACAAATGCGCCAGTGAAACAAAAGAAATATCACTGTACATTTGCGCCAAGAATCAGGATGGCGAAGGGGAAATCTCAACTCAATACCAGTTACAAAAACGTGAGGGGGGATAATCGAAGTATTTGCCATGTCAAATTCTTCGGTACTCCCCCCCACGGTGAAAACAGTATTTTCGACTACCAATATCGCGTCTCAACCTCTTAACTTTCGATCAATGAATTTCATAGCTCTATTTTCTGGTGAGAACTTATCTCTAAGAAGGAAGTCACAGGAAGGGGGTTCGGGGACGTACAGGTATGAGTTTTAGAGCGATGAAATCCTTTGATCAAAAGTTAAGAGACGCGATATTGGTAGTCGAAAATACTGTTTTCACCGTGGGGGGGGGGGGGGAGTACCGAAGAATTTGACATGAAAAATACTTCGATACTCCCCCTCACTATTTTCGATTGAATAATTATAATTCACCATTACTATCCAATTCTGGTAAATTGAGGTTCATTAGACATGAAACTAGACGAACTGATGTGTCCAAAAATCACCTCAACATCAAATTTATCAATTAATTGTTATTTCATGAAGTGTACGAGTATAGTTCAAAAACAATCATTATAATTCCAACTTGAATGTATTTTCCAAGTGATTCACAATTTACAAATTAATTTCAAACATTTACAACTTTCCAACGTCAGAACACCGAGGCACTGTGAGCAACGACATTCCTATGCGCAAACGTCCAATATTTACAACGGATGACGTCTAGCGCAAACGTCCGTGCAAAATCCGAGATTGGCGCATATGTCCTCACAATATTTAATTGGTTCGTCAATTATCTGGTGCAAAACGTCCGTCAGCCGGATTCTTAAGATTTTGTACGAACCTGAATCTATTTACTTTGTTCCCATCGAAAAGGTCAAATGACTCGGAGTTCAAAGGATTGATTGAGAAACCAAGCTCTTATGATGTAATTATAGCATAAAAAGTCCATTTTTCGTTATAAACGTCGATTTTCATAGAAAATTTTCCCGCATTCGCGATTGAACGATTAATGTTGAGTAGACCATTAAAAAGCTGAGATTCCGGCGCATATTTTAGGAGTACAGGCAAAATTTGAAGAGTAGAATTTCATTAAACCTACGGAGTAGAAATAAAGTGGTCATGCTAAAGATTTGACAAAATTCACTACCACCAACCTACAATATTTTTTTGATACACTACGGAGAGAGAAAATTTAACGCTCTTTACAACGCTATAATCATAATTGAATTTTTTGAATACATAAGGGAGTTATGACCGCTTTAGTGAATTAAGATCGAAGACATACGGTCTTAACCACGAAAAAATCTTAGAAGTGATAAATGTCAGATTGTTAGGTCTTTGTTGCAAATTAGTTGTAGAATCTATCCTTGAAGTTCGGTGCATCACGAAGGTAGACACCCTGTTCAGTGTAGCTACTGTTCGTGAACATATGCCGTATTTAGGAAAGTACGGCGGCCCATAGCTCCGATTCTTAAGATCCATGTTAAATTTGGTTATTTATATTCACACCTAATATTCCTCTGTGCATGTTCCATGTGGGAATGGAAAGAGAATGTATGGAGTATGAAGGATGCATATTCAAGGTAATTCAGTTTTGACTCGAGTTTGTTGATAAATACATGCGAAATTCGTACAAAAAGTCCATTCTAGTCAAACTCGGAGAAATCTATTAGTGTTCGACATTCATTGTATCATTCTACATTTTTATGTGTACTTGTTTGTACTCATTCTTTTCAAAAAGGTTGTGCATGTTGTTAGGACCATGTTGATGAGGGGGAGAGGTAATGTTTAGTGGAATATCTTGCAGAGGATCAAGGAGCCTCCTTCGAAGTGACAAATGAGCAATAAGGATCAATTACCAAAAGACTGGTGAGACGATTGAAAACAGTTTAGATGATAAAGAGGATAAAGTGAATGAAAATCAAGAGAGAGAAAGCGGAGTTGGGGAAGAGGGATAAGAGATTACGTCGGTCCTTAGAGATAACAGACCTCGCTTTCTGAGTGTCTGAACGTGCCAAGGGCCGGCAGAGTGGGAGTTAATACAATTAGAATCTGGGGAAATCGATTCAGGAGGGGTGAAGACCCCTACCGGAGTAGCCAATCTAATCCCGCACCCTCAACATCCGTTGCTACAATGTTCTCAGCCTCTTCCACACATCAGTGCTATCTTACTACGAGTAGCTTTGTAGTTGGAGGTGAATGTCGATTATTCGAAATGCCGAAAGGCATGATGAAAGTGACCTAATATTATTGAAACTGCAAACTGAAGTGGTTAGATGCTACACAAAAACTACATATGTTGTAATAACACAACACACACACTACATGCACGTGTTGTATTACTCACTTGTACAAAATATATCGCTGTTCTCTCGTTCATAAAACACAGTGTGGTAATCTCTAACATTTAACAGATATTTAAATAACAACCTGTATTGGGTTATGTGCATCGTACTTCAATAGGAACTATACACAATAAAGCAACACACTCGAGTACAAATAACCAGATTTAATTCCGAATAAACAACAAAGAAAACCATTTTGAGAAAAACATAGTTGTGTTAGCATGCAAACAATAAATAAAGAAAATCACGACACGTAGAATATTAAGATGGAGGCTTTATTAACAAACAATGATTTGATTGGGTTCGATTGGCTGTGGACCCTGGACAGCTGATGCTTGGGAAACTGGGAATCAAATTGACATAGCTGACATTATTCTCGCCATGTCTCCTCCTATTAAAGCGAATAAAAGACTACATGACTTATAACGAACTCTGGATCGATCTAGAAAGAGTCAAAATGACCAGCCAAAAAAGTCATATTATTGAAACGATTGCTGCTCCAGAAGGTTGAAGAGGGAACCGACGAGCTATTCAGCACTGTAGGGGGGGTAGCTATGGATTCCAATCTGTTGTACATCATGCACCTATTCACCCAACCAGAGCGAAACGATAATTTTAGAAGTTTATGGAAGCAAGGGATGAATTACCCACCCCTGAACTCCTTGAAATAAAAAACGCTGCAAATTCTTTCACTGGGGTTTATTATTCAATCGGCTTGCGTTCATGATTTGAATTTCTACTAAGCTTTGGACTGTGCGTGTTTCACAGGATAGGGCGATTATTGAATTTCAGGAGATATACATGGAGCACGTGAATCTGTTCTCGACCAAAATACCTATTTGGATTGATCAGTTGATCATATTTGTGTGCCTCCTGAAATTCAATAATCGCCCTATCCTGTGAAACACGCAGACTCCAAAGCTTAGTAGAAATTCAAATCATGAACGCAAGCCGATTGAATAATAAACCCCAGTGAAAGAATTTGCAGCGTTTTTTTATTGAACCTCAATACCCCCCACAATAAAAACATCTATAATTTATCAAGTCCTTTGGCACTCGTATTGCGTTAAAACTCCCCAAATCCAAATTTAAACGATGTAGCCAAAGGTAGACAGATGTAGAGGGGCACACAAATATCATCAACTGATCAATCCAAATAGGTGTTTTGGATGAGAACCGATTTACGTGGTCTATGTATATCTCCTGAAATTCGATAATCGCTCTATCACCTGTAAAACACGCACACTCCGAAGCTTAGTACAGATTCAAATCACGAACGCAAGCCAATTGAATAATAAACCCCAGTGAAAGAATACTTATTTACCCCAGTAATAATATTGAATAATAAACCCCAGTAATAATATTGAATAATATTTACCTATATACATATTATCAGAATGCTTCAACCCGTGTATCGGCTACTAACTACACTACAAGTATTCACATCGGCTATCACTCCAGTATCCGCATTCACTACAACTTATTTAGGCCGATTCGACTAGTTTTGAGGTTTTCAGGGATTTTACAAAACTTTTACAGCCCTTAAAGGGCACTTTAAATTGAGTGAGAGAGCTGGCTCAAGAATTGGAGGCGTCGTCGGACCAAGATGGATTTTTCCTGAAAATTTCAGATTTTTTGCTCCAGCCGTTTCGAAGATATCGTGCGTACGGCGTACGGCGGACGGACGGAAAACTTTTTATTGCAGATTCGGATTCTACACCCTTTGAAACGTAAACCATGAAATTTTCAGGGGGGTTAGAATTTTTTTTCCAGAGCGATTACAATGGTTTATTATTGAATAATAAACCAAAAAAATAACAAAGAGATTCGCAAAATAACAAGAGAACTGAGAACAATAAAGAAGCCATGCTGTGGAACTAGAATAAAAGAAAGAAGAATAAAAAAAAAAAAACAGAAAAACTCAAAATTCATTTCAACCCAATTTCTGTAAGATTCGCAAAAGAAAGGGTCGTAAAACTAAGAAATGTTGATTGGCAAACCAAAGAACATCTAGTGGAGAAGAAAGTTTTTTCTTAGATCTGGCAGCACGACCAACCCTTTACAAACTGGATGGTGACTGGATAGGGGATGTTCTGCACACAAGGGATAGTAGGAAGGTAAATTTGTAACCAGAGAACCAATAAATCAAAATGTAACAGTTAATTTAGCAAACGATATGACTGCTAAAATTGAAGGAAAATCCTTAGTTAAAATATAAGGTAATCACGAAACCATCAATAACATATCCATATCCATATACAAATTTGATTTCTGTATCAAATGTCGGATAACGAACAAGGAGGAATATTTGACAAAGATTTAGCTATAGTGAAGAATTGAAATGAAAAAACAATATTAAGAGCCAAACGTAAAAGTAATTTATATTAAGTCGAACGGACAGAAACTTTTCGAAATGAAAAAAAGACTTAAAAGTATCAAAGATTAAAACTCAAAAGCAAACACAAGGCAACGACGATTCAACATGTTAAAAAGCAAGAACTATTTCCTTATCTACAAAACAGGTAAACGAACAGGGGAGAGAGAACGTGGGAAAATGTTTACGGAGCAACAAGAACGAGATCCAAACAAACAAATTACAAAAGGAATGCTTCAAACACCAAAAGAAACAATCAAAATCGAAGAGTTAGAAATAAAGTTACAGAGGAAGAAATTGAAGACAGAAAACCACGGTTGGAAATGAAGAAGACGGGGTTTTGCTTACCGGCAAAATCCATAAGCGAATCAAAGGGAAGATGAAAGAGACTTTCAACAAAACAGTGTACCACGGTAAGATTCAGTCATTCCCACAGACATGACACATGAGAGCGACCATGTGAGATTCAACAAATATGTAAACAATAACATCTAATGAATAATTAAAGATTTCCCTACATGGCCGTTAAATTTAAAATACGAGTATTTTGTGTACCCTCAATGCAATTAATTCAAAAGATCCTCAGATTTGATATGGATAATAATACATTATAAATTGCGTTGCATTTTAGAGGTGTGAATTGTGGATTAATGCATAACGATAACAACGCGGTATCTTTCCTATTACAAAGAGGGATTCGTTTAATTAATTAGGTAAATTAATCAAAAAATGGAAGAGGTTTCACGTCTGGACGTGAGACTTCCAGAACTCATTTCACACAATTGGTTTTGCAATTGTATAGCAAACATTTGTTATAAACCCCTCATCCCCCCCCCCCCCCACCTCCAACTTTATTGATGCACATTTCAAGGTGCATAGATTCCAAATCTGCTATGTTTGTCTAACGTGCCGATGACGTTACAAACATGAATGCCAGCGGCCCAAAACTGCTCAAAAATTTGGCGAAAAAGCGGGTTTTCGAGGTTATTACACAAAGGCGAGTGGGATGTCGTTTCCAAGTACTTTTGAACTCCGAACAGATCAAGATGGGTCTCTGATAAGTCTGAGGTTATCTGATCCAGAAAATCTCATTTTTAAGGGTGAAAATGTTGAAAACGGAAAAAAAAAATGTTCAATTTTTTAACATGTATGTATGAGTGGTGGCAGGGGGGGTTAGATTATGAGGAAGAATGAACGTTTTTGAAATAACTTGAAATAATTTAAAAACACAGGGATTCCCCAGTACCACATAATTAATTACTAGCTCGTTTGCCCGACGTTGCTCGGGTTAGGGCAACGAAATGCTCCGTAGCTAATCATTAATACCCAAACTCCTCTAGGATTATCAATTATATCACTGATGAAAGGTCAAGTTTCATATTTATATCTATATTTAATCTAAATATCTAAAGAAGTATTCGCTAATGGACTAAACGTAGGGCAGTATTGCCTAACAGTGACGTTTTCCTTACCTGGAGAATTTTTATACCCGTTATATCTTCTGAACGAAAAGTCTGGGTGGACAAAATTAAAGTGGAATTTACACTTACGCAATCAACCTCAATTATCAAACCATTCAAATGGATAAGGATCCAATATCACCACTATTTGATTCCACTCTTCCTTGAGCTTTAAAATTTTATCGAAAACTGTTATTATGGGTTATTTATAATAGACAGGCATGAATCGAACTTTTGAGAGACTGATTTCGAGTAATAATAACATGTAGGATACTATTTAGTATACAGGCCCACAGTTTTTGCAGAGCATTTGAATTAATGAAATTAAAGTCAACATTTTGATAGTACCTTGTGTTAAATTATGCCATTTTAGGATTGGATCTTCAATTTTTTTTTTCGGAAATATAACATATGTAGCCTATGTTACCCAGTAAAGATGTAGTTTGCTAATGATGAACGAACTGTTAACTTAACAGCTTTTGAGGAAAACCGAACCAAGAAAACAGTAAATCTTTCCTCTTTATAATATTATTACAGATATAACTTTACTGAACGTTAACATCCGGTAAAAAGAATAGAAATCAATAATGGTAATAACGACAGAATTTTGATTAATATCTCATATAGTAACCAAAATACTGATTAGTATCTTACTGACTGAACGTTACTTAGCAGCAAATTCTACGTTCCAACTGAATAGAACCACTTAACCAACCCATAGTAGACCAACTACCTTTACTTCGTACCTGTCGTTGGAACTTCAACGAGAATTCAGTACTGCCGTAAAAAATCTTCGGACGGCCAACTTTGTGGTTTCTTATTTCCAATAACGTTCGTTTGTAATTGAAAAAGAAAAATACTTGTATTTAAGGGGACCGGATATACTATTGAGAAATGCTAGAACGAACTGGTTGACCAAAGAAATTATTGGCTAATTCAATCGCCTCTAAACCGGTCGGGATTTCAGAAAAATGGTTTCAAATGCGTTCCTTTGAACATCCCTGGAGAGTTTCCGATTGCAGAGGGTATTGCAGGAGATTTTATCCGTTGTTTTCTCAAGTTTTCTGGTGATTATCGCCTGGATTTTGATGTATTTGTTTGTTTTAATTTGTATGCTGTCGTTTTTTACGGAGGTTGGCCCGTCCCTCTCAAATCAAAACCGTCAGAAGTCCTTTGCTTCCGAGGGATTTCTTACGAGTTACAGCCTATAAACGTAATTAGGTGGTCAGAAGTTTGATCTAAGAAACTTTTTTCAGGAGCAACTGTAGCCACTTGAAGTGAATTTCAACATCCCAATGACGAGAAGTACTAGTTCCGAATGAAAAAATGAAGTCGGTAAAAATCAACCTGTATTCTCTGGTTATTCTGGATGGAATGGATTGAAGCCCATAATCCGTTTTGTTTTGAGAATGAGTTCCACGGCTTTGTCGGTATTTCGTGCACCACGATGCTACCATAACATGATTTGAGGAGCTTACTTTCAAACAGGCACAAATCCATTCCGACAAAATGTTCAGGAAGTGAAAAAAACGATTTGCAGATTAGTGGAGATGTTTTTCTGCAGTTTCTCATCCGAGTAACGTGTGAGAAGGCACAGATAAAGATGCCTCAGAATATGAATCAATTTTCTCCAAAACACGAGGCTGTATATCAATTTTCACTTTGGAAATGTGCCCTTTTGATCAAAACTCATGGATTTGTGCCTTTTTGAAAAAGAAAGAATTCATTCTCCATTCTGTAGGTTTTATTGAAAACTTTACCTGACTCTATATTTCCATTTTTCATGGCTGCCTTCTATCGAGTCTCTTGTAAATATTCAACGTCAAGACGAAGGCGCAATGCTTCTTCTTGGATATGTGCCTTTTTGAAAACCCACGACTTATCGCCTGACGAAATTCGGAGGATATGTGCCATTTCGATTGCAAGGCACTGAAAAAAATGTATGGGACGGATTTGTTACCTTTTGATGCAAACACCTAACTTTAGCCCCGGAATTGACGTGGATGTGTTCTGTTTTGTTCGGAAATGAAAGGGTGATCTGATTCAACTCATATTCAGAGACAGAAAATTGAGGAAAAAAACATTTTCTCCCAGATTTGGATATGTGCCTTTTTGAAAGTAAGCTCCTCATACTATTATGGCTTATACTGTTGTAAATTATGGAAAGTTTCCGTTGATGGACAGATTGAGAATGAGGTGCAGGAGGTGTGCGCAGATGAGATCATCCACGTTCACGGAACGTTAAGCACCCTCGTGGAAGCAAAGCTCCCAATGTGATTACGGGTGGCTCCTCAATCTGCACCCATTCAATCCCCGTGCAGCAGAGATATACTCAATGTAGTTACGATGAGGGTGATACTAACTGCAACTACATTCATTCGTTAATTTTAATTCGCCATGATTTGAATAATTTTTTTTTTCAAATGTTTTTTGAAAGCGGGTGCAGGAGTATAAATAGATGAATATATACCGATATAACAAAAGCAAATCAAATGTAAAATTTCATCCTGGTAGTTGCCACTAGGGTACGGGTTGTAATACGGAGGTTTGATTGGACCAGGGTGTATTTTATGCAGAAGGTTCAGTGTTTTAAAAAAATGAAATGATTGTCTAACTTCAGGAAACCGTGTGTTGCAACAGCTGAAATTCATAACTGCAAAGAAATTATTACAGCAAAGAAGACAAAGGAAGGAGAAAAGTTCACTACTTACCTTATCGTAGTATTGAAGGTTGACCTTGCGAATCGTGGAATGAATTCTGCTGGCCTTCGCGGTTTGTTGCAGCCCTGTCAAATATAATCACTCTTTGCTCCACCGACAATCTAGCCAACTAACGTTTCATAGCAGTTACTTTATTCATCGCGTATTTACAGCTACAACGTAAATAAGTCACAACGACCTTACTCGTGCTCCTCGAAAGCGAGCCCCTAACCCCCCTCACCAGACTCACGACTCCATCATCCTCTCACCCAACCTGAGGCTCTGTTTGGCGAGTGGATTTGAAACTCTTTTGCTTCTGAGGATTAATGGGGAAAAGTTTCAAAACAGTAAACTCAAAAGTTGTTGGTTAACGTTTCAAGATATGTAGATTTCAAAATTGAATAAAAAAAAAAAAAAAAAATCCTGCCATTCGCCGAACGCTATCGGCCGTCCGAAGCTTTTCTCCAAAAATTTCAGACCAAATACTATGAAATTTCGTTCAGAAATTGAATATCAATCCAGGTTGCATTAGCAATATCGGCATCTTGATCAAACAACCCTAAGAGGGTTATAAAAATTGCGTTTAAGATAATTAATCGCCAACAGTAAGATGCAAGGCATTCACGAATACACCTACTTGTTCTTTTCCAAATTTTGATCTTTTTGAGAGTGATTCCGTGGCCATGAGATTCCGTTGAAAAGAGCGTTCAATTATTTTTAATTTTTACTGGCAATTTCTCCTTAGTCACTTTATCCTGGGCTTTTCATCCTTCTGTTTCCTCAACCATTTTCAAAGGTAGTTTGTTACCACACCACCCACTAAACATGGATGCACTCCGCGATAAAAGCATTCAAGTTTTGTCAGCTTTCCATCGGTTTATTTAGTTTATATTCTAGAGAAGTTTTTATTTTAGAGGAAGAAAGTCGTGGAAATTAATGTTTGAACGAGGAAAACCGTGAATTTTTTAACGAAAACAGCGTTGTGGGATGAGGTACCTAATTACTCCGGTGTTGGTTGAAGTTGGTGGGGGGAGGGGGGTCTCTACGCGATTTTTCTCCCTGAATCAGATGATCCTTCTCTAAGCTCTCTACTTACGATTTCTCGAGGTTAAACAAATCCAATGGGAGAAGACCCTTTATCTTGGAAAGAGGTTGGGAAACCGTATTTGAGAGAAGAGTTGGCGAATTTAATGAAGAGGTTTTCAGGAAGACAGGATGTTTTTGCCGTTTTATAAGGAATTTTGCCATTTATAAAGTTGATTATTTATTTAAAAAATACTAAAATATCATATGTCCCACTGGGGGACATGCTACTTCTGCATTTGAGGGAAACTTTGGGGTTTCACACATTTAAGCGCTCAATGAACGGGTTGCGGGTGCCCAAATAAATCACGTCCAATTTTCATGAAATTCAACATAGGATCCAAATCTAATCTGCTCCACCTTTCCTTAGTCGAATAAAATTTTAGATAGCGTCATTGGATAAAGAATAAAAAAAAATAAATAAACGGGTGTTTTCGCATTTTTTCAAAACCCTGTATATGGTGTTCCAGCAAAAGGTAAACCCCCCCCCCCCCCTTCATTTATACACTACACAGGAGCAGTAAAAATAACTGAAAATAATCTAAACATAAATAGAGTTAAGCGGTCAGCAAAACTATTGGCAGCTGTGAGCATACATAATACGAGTGTGTGCTTACTGTCTTGCTGTTCGAGCCCTTTCATTGGTCAATTTCGCAGGCCCGCATCAATTTAAGGTGAAAATCATCTGAAATTCTGCCTTTAGCACAATCGACCTTGTAGCAGCTCCTAAACGCTTCTGATCGGTCACGTGCAACCCTCCAAACCGCATTTGTCTCAGATCCTGGGGAGGTCTATTTCGTGCATTGGTTCAAATAGTGTAATCCAGTCTTTCGTCACTGTTTAAATAAGGTTAGAAGGATTTTGATTATATATTTTTTTGGTTTATTGGCTTTCTAATATTTGTCCAGGATCGTCAGTAGCCACCCCTACTGACCCTACAGATACAAACATTACAAAGTCGTATCTCATCAAGATCTCTTTCTTCTGCCACCATTAGCTACAAAGTTTGGAATCATGGCAGCATTGGCTCAAACAAGATGTTCTCGGTTGTATGGAGTCCGAGACTGCAATTGGACGTTAAGTCACGCTGGGGATTCACTAGGAGATTTGGATAATATTGAATACAGACAGAAGTAGGGTGAAATGCAGAGGAAGTATTGATAAGAATTCGGTTATTTTTTATGAGGATCGAACGATGTACTCATCTCACTCTTTAGCCTCCATTTGGTACTTGAATGTGCGCGACATCAGTAACAATTTCATTCGGGCAAGGATCGTACATGGCAGTTGGCTCCAGGATAGGCAACAAAAATTAGTCATCTATTTCCGCAAGAATGGAACAAGTTCCAATGACAGCCACTGCTCCAAAGACAGTCGCCATTCCATCTCCAGATACAATGAAAAATCAGCAAATCCAAACAAATAACCTTTCAAAGAAGTAGGGGAATTCCACACGAAACGGACAAACGAAAACTTAATGATTTCTCGCATTTCTAATTTTGAACTTTTCTTGTTCTTGAAAGAAACCACTTGATTATTTACAGATATGGGTTCGGGCCGAACTTCACCGTGCCCGAACAAAGGAAGCAGTAACAAACAGAGGCGGAGCAGGACGAACTTCACGTTAGAGCAGCTCAACGAGCTTGAGAGACTGTTCGACGAAACCCACTACCCAGACGCTTTCATGAGGGAAGAACTGAGCCAACGGCTGGGGCTCAGCGAGGCAAGAGTACAGGTACGATCTTCGCCCACCCATCCATCTGTAATCCCATTTGTAATCGAGTGTTTGACACATCGTTTTCTATTCTTCTGAGGACGACCCCACTCCATTGCTAGCGAAATACTACCAATCATGTCTGTGGGTGGTGGAGAGTGTTTCGACAGTACCAAGTTGGGGAGAATTAGCATCTCCACTGTCGAAGATTAGTCCAGTCATTGCATACAATAGAACAATGTAAAAAAACATATTTTCAAGTTGCCGAAGAGCAACACATGAATTTTGGCCAAAAATGTTGGACTTCTTTCAGTTTTTCGCGTAAAACTCCAAAACGATCATTTTTTCATAGGATCTTAATACTTGAGAAAACAAACCAAGTAAAATTATCCACAAATGATGTAATCAAAATGTTTTACGCTGGAACCATCGTTTGGATGCTCGCGCGCGTTGAATTCGAGAGATATCCTCTCGAACTGCCCCGTGCCGTAAGAGAATCTTCCTCCTGCCCTCCCCGTGGAATCCAAAAACATGATTTTCGTTATACAGGCTGTACAGGTTTCGTTATACAGGCCGAATCTCCGGCCGGGAGTAGATTCTACAACTAATTATACTATTCAACAGAAAGACTAGTAAAGTGAAGGTGTTAATGGAGTTGAAATGAACTCATTCTATCGCCTGAAAACCACACAATCGTGTTTTTAAAATTAAATTCCAAGATGGTTTTGCAAAAATGGTTGTGTTACAACTTTTTTTCAATCAACCTACGGTGGAGTAATAGGAAACGGGGCTCTTTTGGGTCATCTACGAGAACTGGGACATATCGTGCAGTACAATTACTAGATACGGAGCCACATTGACCTGCTGAGTGACTCTTTCGGCTAATTTCTTCCGTAATTCTATTCACAGTGGTGAATACCTTTTTAAGGAATCTAGAATACAATAACAAAGTATGGGGGCGTCGGGTATAATGTACCAGAAAGTACATCTAGCATACTTACACGTAGAGGGGCTCTCTAATACTTGGGCCCATTGCTCTGCACTTTGTGTGCAGTAGTTGGGTTTGAATCCCATATGGTGCTTACAGACTGGAGCTGCGATAAGAGCAAGGAAAGCCAAGAAGCTTCACTGTCGAGCGAAGATGCGTGCAAAGCTAAGAGCGAAGAGACCAAGCCAGTTTGTTTTCGTCGCTCATATGAAACATGAATCTTGATGATTTAATTGGTGTAGTGGTCATGAAAAAACCTTTACGGGACATTAATTATACTGTAATTACCGTGTTCTATTCCCGTATAAACCGAAGTAGCCTATTTTAATGTTGAAGCAATTGAGCTGAATATTCACGTTATTAAATTAACGTTTATTAATATAACATTTTTTACGGTACGAAGCTATGGTAAAAATGTGTAGGTACTTACCTCAAGGTAACAGCAAGACGTCCAACAGGCAAAATTGGGTTTGAATTGCAATTTGACCACCTCTTCAGCAATTTGCGCTGTACTTTATCCAGCAAGTAGTCGAATGTCGTCATATTCATCCGAAAATATTCGTAAAACCTGTTGGAATGTTCTCGGAGTTCAACGTACAAATGATGAATTTCCCCGAGAACATGTCGCGATTGATTAATTGCTTGAATCATTTCTACTTTTCGCACCTGAAATAAATACCAGAATCTCAATGACGGGTTTTCCGCAAAGAAATAGTCATCGTCGAGAAGGATTTGAACCGCACTGACTCTCATAGTACCGCTCCACTCTGAATTGGCCTACTCTGCTCTCTTCGCTCCTCTCTTTGCACTTTTTACTCGCTCTTATCGCAGCTCCAGTCTGTAAGCACCCTTAGCTAGATCACTATGCTAGCTGGACCTTCTGTTGAGTCTTATGCTTCCGAGTTATAGGTAACGGAAGCTTTGTTTTCACTTTCGGGAGATGCACATTTTCTCCCCCAAAATTAAACTTTCCTCTTGTATTTTACGTTTTACATCATTCTGAATGACCTTTTCTGTATGTGTGTCTGTCCACACTGTATGTGTCCGTATATCCTTGTAGCAAGCTGCAATTCAACAGTTTCGATCCAATTTTGGAGAAATTTGTTGTTGTGGAAATTGGCTTCTTTTTTAACTTCATCCATATTTTGTTGTTAGCCAAAGTAGGCGGCCCACTACGGTGAATATTTACTTCATATTCTACAATTAAAACTATTTTGAAGGATTGCGTGGATGAAGTGAGCTCTATGCACATGTTTCAGGTTTGGTTCCAGAACCGAAGAGCCAAATGTCGAAAACACGAAAGCCAAATGCACAAAGGTATGTAAACACATACAAAATCACTTTTTCTGTAGAATTAAGTTCAGCAGCAGAGCGATTTAGTCTCTAGATCTATAGTCCCCTATGAATCTTATTGCATTCGAATTCGAGGTAGCTACTTCGCATGATAAACTTGGATTCTTGAAGCGCACAGTATTCTTCGTATGATATTTGAGAATTGTTTTTGAGAATTTGTCCACAATGGTTTAGACCTTATTTTACCTCATTCACTACTCTTTTCCATACACCAAAATTATTTATTGAGAATATTATAAACACGAACTACACACCAGATATAAAATGATAAATTTTTATAAGTTGAAGATATGCATCAAAAGAATAACTAGCAGAAAGGTGAATTGGTTTAGTAGTAAGAAGTTAGAATCAAGTACAGACGTACATCCGTCCAACCAGAAATGGAACAAAATATTTCTGACTCCCTATCCATTCTCGAATTCCAAAACCCCAGAAAAACTTTGAAACAGCAGGATTTCGTTTAGAACAAGTTTTTTTTTAAACTTTCGATCAACAGTAATCAATTTACAAGTAAATTGGTCACTTAGGTCGCTCAAATGGTCGTAACACCCTTAAACTACCCTCTAAAATAAATTATAAGGACGCTGTTGAAAACAGCGAAAAATTCCCAATCTTCTCACTGACTTAGAAGATCAAATTGACTGGTATAACCAAACGTTTTTCCTATGGAATTTGTTCAAGAAAATCACGTTTGAATGGGGAAAAACGTGGATTTATTCGGTAAAATCAACGTTTTTGCCCCAAATTGACTTGCTACAAAGAAATGAGTTTGGCGTCGGATTTGAATTACCTTTTTTCACTGGACCGAATGGTCGAGGGCCTCTCGTACCTCTTCGATCTACAAAAAAGAGGTTTGCATGCCCTTTCCTCTTGTTCAAAAGACCAAATCATTTCCGAATGATGAATAATGTCTTATTAATTGAAGTCTTCAACTTCAAATTTCCAGTCTGAAAATCCGCACCCATGTTATCCCGCATTCAATTGTGATTTTCATGAAAAATTCAATATAAGTACATTTGTATGATTACACCGCTGGAATGCTGAGATTCTGTTAAGTTTTTCCTGGAGAGCAGGAGTTACAAAACCTCTTTATTAAGGGGGAAAAAAATTGAAATAAGTTGCGCTTTTCATAATCTTCGGACAGATTTTTCACCTTTTAAGTCATGTCGGAATTATCATATTTGGCCTTAAGAAGGAAGAAAATTCGCGGGGTTAAATGTTTATTATTGAAGATAATGATCCAAAATCTTAAAAGTAAAATAACTCAAAAACTAGAAGGTATTTTTTGTTGGAATTGACCTCCAGAATCGATCCCTGGGCTTTTGATGATAAGGTTTGTATAAAAGAACATGGCATTCATCTCGTGCCTGATACCAGATTCGAATTAAAACCTTTAAACCTTGAATTATTCACGAACTCCGGGGATATTACTGCCCATTTCCTTTTTTTCATTAGGCCGTTATGATGAAGTGAGTGGAAATAGCGAAGCGAGATAGAGAGAAGGGACGTTGTGACTGCGGGGACGGCTCTCGGTAATTCAATATTGGCATGTAATCAAGTATAATGGTTAGCGGGAGGAGGGGAAGAACCGCTCGAAGATTTCATTCCCACCCTCCTCATTGTCTTCAACCCTTAAACAAATTACATCCCGATGTCACCAAATATATCACCTATGCCGCCTTCCACCCCGCAACCCCTCCCCCGCGTGCGTTATGGACCTCTATATACAACCAGTTGTCTCACTAATACCATTAACTCTCTCGCGCTCCCTTCGTCCCTTCGTATGAATAATGTAACCGCATAAGCCTCGAGTCTTATTCACCCATCATTTAGCTCACTAGGTTTGTTTCAAGGCATGAAATACGGGCTTTTCGCTTCTGAATCAAGAATAGGTTAAATTCAACTTCACCCTATTCATCATTCAACATCGAATATTAATTAGTTAGGTGCGCTTAGCTAGCGAGAATAATGATTCAGAAGCTCCAACTGCTCCGGTTGCAGGTGATTTTAAACTAATAAAGCTTAATTGAGTGAGAATTAACTTTATTTGAGTAGTGGTTCTATACTGAAATCATTATTCTAGGTTATCTAACCCCTTGTTTATAAAAGCAAAATCGAATATATATTTTAAAAAAAATCGGCGCTCCTCACCTCGGCAGGGGCCAAGCGCAACGACCCCCGGTCGGTAGGAAACATGAAACTTGCTTTAGCCACCCCTTTCTTACTCAATAAAAAGATTGAAGAAAGTGAAAGCTGAAATCCGTAGTTCCATTCTGCTGGAAACCGAAATTTACTTATTCAATACCCTCGTCAGACGTAATAGCCGAAAACGGTTTATGGTCGCCCAAATAACATGTGTATTTTTTTTGAATCGATGCCTTCAATACGACGAGTGTATAATCATATTGATGCACTATTCCGTCTGAGTAGTTGTTGGAGCTAGATTAGTTTTGAGTAGTAAACCTAAAATAAAAATGGACATTACTTTCATCTAAAAATGAAGGGTTGGGGACAATCAACTGAAAATAGGGTAGGAGTGTGTTTTGGTGATTCAAGCGCACTCTAGCAATCTTAGTGGGTGTGCAGACAACTATTTTCCGGATCGAATCAAACAGCTTCAAGGGGAAAAGTTAGAAAACATATTATACTTTTAATATTATTATTATCAGGTATCTTTTTTTCTTTGCCCTGGGAGTGCAGAAGTGTCTGTACTCATGTTAGCAGCCGATCCTGATTCTGTTGGAACAGCAAAAATTGATAGAGAAAGTAAAAATGGGCATAACTTTCCACTAAAAACTCATTACTTTAACACTAAAAAGGGACATTACATTCAGTAAATGTAATACTCCCGCATTCCGCTCTCGGGTAGTTAGCCCAAGCTATTTTCCCTGCTAAAACTACAGAAAGTGATCCAAATTCCGCGTACACCAACAGAGATAGTTACTATCTCTCACAGTTCACAGGTAAAGCTTGGTTCACAGGTGAACCCCTCCGCGGGAGCGCTTACTGAAGCAGAGATATCCGTCACTCTGACATCATGCATAGCAATGAATGAACATGGACAGAAGTGCTGCATATTATAACAGTGTTGTGTTTTATGTACCCTAAATCTCTCATTTTACCGACAATAGTATTAATACGTCTTGAAATTAAATCAATCTAAGCAAAATTATATTTTAAAAAGGTTCACTTTTAAAGGATACTTTGTTACGAATAAATTGTTAATTCGACAATAGGTAACTGATGTATGGAATATTAAATCAAACTAGAACTCCCCGCCTGAACATAAACAGTAGCCTACATTATTTTGATGTATATTAAAAACACTTCCTTATTTCAAGGGTTAAACTTCAATGCAGACAAGTAGTAAGATCCTCCCAAGATTTTCCCGAAGAATTATTGTTGAAAAGGCTTGTTTTAGGGAGACTAATTGGCTATTACGCTAATTGTGAAGTTGAGTAGAAGCTACGTGAACAGAAGGATTTAATCAAGTTGTGCTCCTCCGTAAACCATGCGCATTTTAATTAAGGTAGAGTTTACAGCCCCTTACCTCTTCAGAGGGTAAGGGAAGCCAATCCATTAGCAAGCTGTAAGCGGACGTCTTCACCTTATGGCAACTAACGGAAGAGAAAGAATTATCTCATTCCCTCCCCTTACTTGCAATTTCTTGAAAGGTAAGATTTGGTGAATTCATCAACGAAGACCTGAAACTACATCACAGTGTTATGGATCGTAATCGATTACTTTGAATGATCAGCCGACAATGATTGGAATTTGTGAACCAGTACCCGGAAAGTTTGTGATTGTAGACTTCGAGCAATAGGGTGTTATACCTGTACTTGACTAAAATCTTGTAAATATAAAAATATTTTACATACGTGGAGAGGCATCCCACAATCCTGAAATAGGAAAAAGTATTCTTGAAAATAAGAATCTAAACCCATTCGGAGAAGAAATATTACTATGAGCACAATCCCGAAAAGTGGATATAAAAAAATTATATGAGTTTGGAAAGAATTTCAAATAGTAGATTAGCAGCACCGGCTAGTGTTGCACAACTCAATAGTAAAAATGTATAATCAATCGAGAAAGTAGAATTAGACACCATACATCAAAACTAGCAAAGAGCCGGTAGAGAAAGGAATATAAGTAATTAGATTGCTTGGAAGCAGAAACATAGAGTTACCGGGGTTGGATGAATAAGGAGACAGACGGGCGGTATTTTTTTAAATCTTGCACTACGGACTTGAGTACGGGTGGATGGCTCCGAAAATTCCGCTGATCTGTACTTGAATGTGGTCAATAGGTAGGTACGTAAAACTGCAACAGGAGAATAAAGGAAACATTTACCAAAAGGTAAATTACAAACGTTGAGCGATTCAGTATTTTCAGAAAGAACAAGGAATGCCATCCGGTACGAAATGCAGAGAAAAGGCCGATGGTGCCCTTTTTCGAATAAGAGTTGAGTAATGCAAACGGCATGAATAAAAAACGGAATAAACCTCGACCAGGTACAACAAATGCTGTGATGATATAGCTGGATTCATCTGCAAGGGGTACTTGTAGGAACGCTTGTTAATAGTCAAACTTTGATAGATAGGCTGCTTGACTGGAACCGTGTGTGCCGGGAGTACTTACCAAAGCAGATAGTCCTTGAGGAACTACTGGATCTAATGAGTCACGTTGCGTATCTGTAAGTTCCTTGGTGCCACAACAGTTACTAATAGATAGCGGTTTACAAGCTAAGCTGTGATTATTCGAAGCTGCAAGGATTTTTGAAGGGGGAAACCTGAAAACCACTCATTTCACGAAATTTGGTTCTAAGACTAGCGGAAAAGATACGGTTCTTAGAGAATGGAATTCAAATTCTATCAGTCGAAGATCTAGATAAAATTTCGATGGATAGATTCTGGAAACTGTGGTATGTGATGCATTTTCCATTTGAGCAACACTAGACATTATTTGAGTGATATTCGTCTTGGTCAAATTTTCGGGAACTGTCGGTAATATGTCCAACATTTCCCGACTGTTTTCCTATACAGGGTGTCCCAGGAGTTATGCACAATCCGACTCCTACGTGTTCTGCGACTCATTTCCGACCAAAAATGCCTCATAGCAATTTTTTGCCAGAGGCCTCGTTTCCGAGCTATTCGCGATTTAAGATTTTTTTCGTGATTTCAATCTAACGTCATTAAAACTGTCATAACTCCCTCAATTGTGGAGATAGCTCAAATTTGATGAAACCGTTGGAAAGAGCGTTGCATTTTCTATCTATTTAATGCCAGAAAATTTTTATTAAATTGCATTGAAGATGTGCGATTGCTGAGCGAAATGGCAGTTTTGTCAAAATCTTGAAATCGCCTGTTTTTCATCTCGCCTAGAAACAACATGAATGCTTGACGCAGAACTGTGCAGACCTGGTGAAACGTGCGCCAAAATGTCAGCTTTCCAACGGTGTAGTCGTTTTGGATTTTTAAAATAGTTAAGGAAATGGTGTTTAACTGCAGAAAAACGAGTGTTTTCTGTTAAAATTGAGGTTTTTCCAGAAGTCTTTACGAAAAAAGGTTGGTGGAGGGATATACGTAATTTTTCTCGCTGAATCGAATGGTGACAACGCCATACCTCTCAAGTGACGATTCAAGTTAGTTTTGTCGGATGCATAAACCCGTTCGTTTGTGAACAGCAATCTACGGCATTTCTAAGCTGTCCGGCTAAAGTCAAGATAATCGAAGAGCCGAGAGACGGCTATTGTTTGTGTTTATTCACGATTGATTGCGATGACTTGCATTCATGTTTTTGCTGACACTATGGACCCTTATCAAACCAGGTTTTCGTATCATTACCAACTCTTCCCTTTCGTATCTTTCCTCGCTGTATTTCCTTCAGCGAGATTTTCCCTATTGCATATTCTCATTTATCATGGTGCGCTATAGCTATTGAACATAGCTGGTAGTAATAACCATAACCTTAGTGACAAAAAACAATTAGTAGATAAAAAACAGATAGTTTACTAGATACAGAAGGATCAGTGACATAAACAATATTATCTACCAATATTTTTTCCTCATACTATCCGACGTGTTCGCTAGGTTGTGAGTTGTACGCAGGAGGAGTGTGACTCCCTTGCTGCTTCAGAAGCATTACCATTCGCAAAACCGAACACAAAAATCATGACAACACACTCACTTGTGGTATAGCTACTCAACTGAAAGCAAATCATCGTAATCAATCGTAAATGAACACAAACAATAGCTGTCTCTCGGATCTTCGATTATCCTGACTTAGGCTGGACAGCTTGGAAATGCCGGAGACGCTGAACGTTTTCATTCATTAAATTCATTTTCATTTTTCATTTTTAAATATTAATTTTTTTTAATTTAAATCTTAACAATCTTGCTTAAACTCTAACTCTTTGTATGAACTCGATTTAATCCCCAATATCTTGTAATTGTCCAACAGCTGGATAACATGTTCGAGTCAATAAACATTTTACTAAAACTGAATTTGGTCAGAAACAACAAATAATCAACAGTGCTACTGCCAAATCAGATTGGAGTTGATAATACACGGCGCACAAAGCAACCCCTCCTTCAAGACCTGGGGGTGGTGCGGGTCATTGCATATCCTTGCCCCTGACCAAGAGAATGCCTCCTCAGTAGCTTTCCCAATTTTCAAACATTAGGTATTTTTTAGTGATACAGGGTGTCCCAGGACTTATGCACAATCCGACTATAACGTGCTCTACAACTCATTTCCGACTGCGATGAGTTGCATTCATCTTCGAGACTTTTGGAAAAACCTCAATTTTAACAGAAAACACACGTTTTTCTGTAGTTGAACACCATTTCCTTGACTAAAAATATTTTTAAAAACCAAAACTACACCGTTGGAAAGCTGACATTTTGGCGCACGTTTTACTAGGCCTGCACAGTTCTGCGTCAAGCATTAATGGGGTTTCTAGGCGAGATGAAAAACAGGCGATTTTTAAGATTTTGACAAAACTGCCATTTCGCTCAGCAATCGCACATCTTCAATGCAATTTAATAAAAGTTTTCTGGCATCAAATAGATAGAAAATGCAACGCTCTTTCCAACGGTTTCATCAAATTTGAGCTATCTCCACAATTGAGGGAGTTATGACAGTTTTAATGACATTAGATCGAAAACACGAAAAAAATCTTAAATCGCGAATAGCTCGAAAACGAGGCCTCTGGCAAAAAATTGCTACGAGACATTTTTGGTCGGAAATGAGTTGTAGAACACGAAGGAGTCGGATTGTCCATAACTCCTGGGACACCCTGTATTTGACAACGAGGAACCAGTGTCATAAGGGGCAGGTACAGGTACCAAACTTGGGTCAGGAGAATTACCAATTTTGAAATTGGCAGGAACGATGTCGAAAAAAGGAGAGGTGACAGGGGAGATGAGTGCAAGATAGGTTACATAAGTACTTGTTTTTAAGATGGGACAAGGTATCGCACTGATATTTTAAGGCACTTTCACGTAGTCAAAAGGGACGAACCAACAGATAGCGTCAATATCTTGCGAGTGGAAGTTTACAGGCCAAGATTTAGAGTCAACATTCGGGTTACTGTAGCAAGTGGATTTTGGGTGAAAAACATTGATTCCACCTTATGAACCCGCGCTTATCCGCATTCAACCATGACGTACTAAGTCACCCGGGACGAAGTTGTGGAAACCCATTTCAATATAAAACGGAGCAAAATAGACCGTTGTCTATATTTCCATGGAAACAATGAGTTACACAGTTAAACTTATTCCGACGGTTATGTCATCATCAATAACAAACATGAACTGAAGGTACATCACGCATAGGCACATCTCACATAGGCCCAGGCGAAAGGAGATTGAATCCTATTGGCTCAGGGAAGTGAAAGGGAAGGGGAGGACCAACCAATGCCTCTTAAGGCATTCCCTATGAAAATGTATTTTTGCTTGGAAATGGGAAATTCTGGGAATGTTTTTCCATGGAGTGTAGGTTAAAAAACGTGTTTATCATGAGTGGGAGAAAAGATAATTTTTCTTAATGTCTCAACATTTCATCTTCGGACTAATCGCTCACCTTCTGAGTCATACTGAAGTTTTCTTATTTTACTCCAAGGGGATAGGGCATTTAACGTTCTTTCCAAAGGTTCCCTCAAAATTGATTCTAGAGAGTAGTTTGAAGGAGTTATGGCTATTCTAGTGACTTGATGTCAGAAAACGAAGAAATCTTGAAGGTGAAATAACTCTGAAACGGAGCCTCTGAAGAAATAAGTGTAGGAGGCGATTTTTTTAATGACCACTGGAAACGATCCCTGGATTTTTGACCATTAGGACTGTTAGAATCTGTATATTTGTTTGCAGAAGAAAGATGGTTTATAGTTACTCATTATCATCGTAAACAAGAAAAAATTATTGGTTCTCGAAACTCTTGTTCGTGTTCTTAGGTTCAACTTCAATGATTGAAAAAACATGTTTTCACGTTTCACGTATTCGTATATGGCCATAAGTGCCAGATTTGCTCCGCCAGTCTTGAGTATCATGTGAGAGAAAAATACAATAATTTCATCCAATCCACGTCACCAAGCTGCAACAGATTTTGGATGAGTTTTGTCTCTGTTATATTGTACGGGTTACCACTCACCGAAGTAACTCAGTCGACAGATGCCGATTCGCCTTTGAGATGAGGTATCCCGATTGCCTCTTTGAACAAGGTGATTCTGGATTGAGTGGCACGTGTGGTGATAATCGTCCGCTGTCTTGATTTCAGGAAATGCAGTGATGCATAATCATCCCTGACCTATCATGTTTAGAATTATTTCCCACAGCTTTTGTTTTGCTAGTGAGCACTTACGGATGATTTTCCATTGCAGCAGGGCTGATGCTGTCGTCACAAGTGCACCCCACGCCGCCAGTCTCGACGCCGCTGGAGCCCTGCAGAGTGGCCCCCTACGTCAACCTCCCGCGGTTACCCAACATCCCCTTCCCGCCGCCATCCAACGCCTTCACCGCCTTCGACCCTGCCATCATCTCCGCTGCTCAGCAGGTATCTGCATTTTGTCATCTTCAGCTTCTCAGTCCTTGGTTTGTATACAACGTCTCTCAGACGATTACCTTTTCTCAATCAGATTGTTTCGCTTCACCAAAGAAACGAGGTTTAACTTGATTATTTGCAGGCATAAATAAATCACCGCTGCATATCACACATGAATGCTGACCGCAAAAAAAAAAAAAAAAAAAAAAATGTTCCGAAATCTGATACAGCTGGATTGATAAAGCCTAATAATTGATAGCATTGTCAACTTTCAAGTAACTCTCTTGGGAATCCACCATTTTCGTATCCGATAATTATTTAATCTCTTTGCTTATTAATTAAGCTAGGGATTAAGCATTTTCTGTGCAAATACAATAATACAACAAACGTACTTCGAACACTGGATTCTTGGAAGTGTATTTTGATACTGAATCGAACGGTATTAAACCGTTTGTAAAATTTACGGAAACTCTCGGCCGTTTTGCAGTTGTAAGGGAAGGTAGACATTTCATAGGTGTAGAGACTAGGTTCGTTCCAACAAAAGGTGCCGTTATCAGAATGTTAACTGCTTTCAACTGGCTTATGCAAGATAATAGCAACTGCTCCAACAAGTCGAGACTTCCTACATCCGTAGCTGTTCCAGCATGGAGGAGCCATTGACAGCAGTTAGCCTGCTGTTAGATGGAGACGGACGGCACCAAAGGAAACTTTTTGCGATTGAAGTCTCTTTGTGGTTGTTCTGGTCCAGTGGATTTTAGATGGTTCAAGTGTTCCAACAAACGTCCATCCACAGTCAATGGTTGTGAACACACAAAGAAGGTAGAGTATTATTGACCAACAACTATGGGATGGTACCGTCGTTGTTGGAACAAACCTATTCTTGTCATTGGTGTATGTGATTTGTCAGCACTGTTACTTAACTGTCCAGATCGACTTCGAGTCGACTAATGTAAATTCTCGGTCTGTTATACAGTATGCGGCAGCAGCAGCGGCAGCGGCGGCTCTCAGCAGTAGCAGCCCGCACGGCGGACCTCTTCTCTTCTGTCCTCAGTACGGGCTTGCAGCACTCGCCGCCTTCCACCACGATCGCCTCCTCACGAAAAATTCTTCCATCGCGGACCTTCGGCTCAAAGCGAAAAAACACGCCGAAGCCCTCGAGCTTGACAGGGAGAAAGAGAACCTGTAATCCACTAACCAATCCGCTCCTCTCCTCTCCTACCCATTTTCTAATCTCTCTCTTCCTTCATAAAGAGTGTACGAATGAAAAAAAAATTATTATATTACATAGTTACCTGTACATAGTTGACTACCAATGTAGTTTACTTAGACGTAGACAAAATGTTATAGATTAGATAGAAGTTAGTGCTAATGAGAAGGTAGTTGTGACGCATAAGTCTAGGTAGTTACCAACTTGTAAAATACTCTCCCTCTTGTAAAATAAATTTTAAAAGGAAAAACTTGAACAACATAACAAACATCATCAGGAAAATCATAGTTATTGGATGTCTGACTAAAATCATTTCATGTTTGAATTGAACCCTCTCATTTTCATTTGACGTGCATTACTAGATTTCATCGTAATCACTCTAACTTACAAATTAATTATATTCATTCTATGAAACAGGTACTTGCATTTCTTTGTTCAAAGTGAGATAATGTCGTCACTCTCATTAGTGAAACCGTAATAATTATTTCTTGATATTCGTGATTCATTGAATCCAAGCGACAAATACGTTGTTGTTCGTAACATAACATTTTTCCAAAATATGTTTGTTTACGCAAACACGCACTGGTACACATTTCATACTATATATTACTGTAATATGGAGAAGAAGAAAAATGACAAAATTAATTTATTAATTTATGGCAATATTTTTTAGTAATTTCTACTATGCCCCAATGAGACAAGACATTTCGTTTTCCAGTAATATGTTATCAATTGGGAGTTTTTAGTGTCCCTCTTCAAACATTGTGATAACATTATTTCTGATGGATGTACTCAACTATTTTCTATTTAAGACGTTTGTCAGTTCTTGATAGGGCTTCAAACAACATTTTGCCAGATTTGTTTTTATTAACCTCCCCATCAAAGCGAGTTACACTTGGGACCGAAAAAACATTATTCGTTATTTTTAAAATAAATTGGAATGTTTGGGCTCGGACATCATTGCACACTCCAGCAGTAATTTTCTTCTTGTGATTTGTTGGAGGTTTGGTGAACTGACGTTATCGGGCCCCTCTTTCAAACTTTTCAAATAAAAATATATCCTCAGCAACTGGCTAAAGCACCATTTAGCATCACTGCACTGTCTTGAAGCACATGACGGTGAAATTGGGCTGAACAAATCCGTATTCGATTTTTTTTCCTCATGATTGGATTGCCTCGCACTCTCACGGATCGATTCCATCAGGGCATCTCTCACATGGATTCATTCTTGCCTGAAAGGCCAAATCTCTAGGAGGTTTTGAAAGACGTTGTTTTGGAAGGTTTAATGATGAAAACTACATTAACAAAACATTGTTCAGTATTGGAGGTCTACTTGGAATCGGGGTAAAATTCCGATGAGTTCTCAAAAAAATAGTTATTTCCAATAAAAGTTGTGAAAAAATTAAAAAAATTTCGTTCAATTAGGCGAAGTAAATATTGAATTAGGGTAAATTTATTTTTATGCAGGAGCATAAATTGAACAAACTATAAAATATACCCTGAAAATTTCATCAAAATCGGTCAAGAACTCCCGGAGTTATGCTTGTGGCAAGGATTTCACGTTTGCGCACGCGCAGAGGCTACTATTGATCCGGGGGTCATGAAACCTATAGGGGACCATCTGCACCCCAACCCGCACAATCCCTGAAAATTTCATCAAAGTCGGACTATAACTTCGTGTAGTTTTGCCCGTAACAAGGATTTGCTGACAGACAGACAGACACACAGTTAGACACGCAACCAAAATTGTTCAGAAAGGTCTAAAACGCAAAACGCGAGTGGAATTTTTGATTTTGGAGACAAAAAAATTTTCACATTCCGGAAGTAAAAACAATGCTTCCGCTACCTTGGTAGACTCGGAAGCAAAAGTTATTTATTGCAAGCGTTGTTAAAAAAATGATTAATTTTTCCATCGAATATTCTTCTTTGCAGCTGGGAGAGCTGGATCGAGGCTATTATTGATTTTTTCAATCTATCCATTTAGATGAATGTATGAGACAATTCTTTTTCGAAATGTGTACTTCAGTCTTTTGAATTTCATCTTATTCAGAGGAACAGTTGTGTGTCGTTTTTACGTTTTGTAATTTGGTGACTAGGGGGAGCAGATTTCCTCGAAATGCTATGTTTGACTTTTAGGTTGAGATCTTGCCTGTAACTGTAGCAAACAGGAGTTCAAATCATTCATTTTTTGACGTAGACATTGCCCTGTGCCAGGGGTACCCCTGACCGTTCTAGGTGGCTTCAATGTTACTTGGCTAGAAAACTGTTTTCTAAATTAAAAACAGGGAAGTTAGAATCGATCAGAAGCCAATGCACTCCTTCACACTGATGTTGTACATTGTCTACGATCAAAAAGCGTTTTCCTCGGTAATGGAGATGCTTTCATAGGATACATTCAGCTATTGGCTATATGTGCTATGATCGATATGGATAGATTTCTGTATAATTCCAGTTTCATGAAGTTACTGAGCCGGGGAGGAAACCTGGAGCTTTTTAACGTCAAGGGTTTCCTCTGTGTGTAGCAGCTTTTTCTCCTCAGCCCTAGGGAGGGCAACACCATTCCATTCCACCACTTCCTAGTGCTGAAGCCCATTCGAAGCTCAAATGCGACTGCAATTCTGAGTTGTCTGTAACTTTCTGGTTCTAAATCACTGTTTGCACGGTTTGAGAAGTCCGTTCTTTGAACCAGACTCTGTCCACCCAAATGTAAAACTCTATTGACCGGTTCGTGAGGTCGATGATTTGTAGATAAAGAACATGGCAACTTGATATGTAGCTATATTCGTTCAAATATTGTGTTTTGTTATTATTATTTTGTTATACTATACAAATTATCGTTACCAATATCATTATTACTGTTATCTATTTTGACTGGCAGAAGTTTTGTACTGTAAGTGTACTGTAAATACTCTGAACACTATAATACCTATCACACAACGGAATATGCTGACAGATGAGTCCAATCCACAGTCCCGTCTTGCATGACGTAGTTTGTGCCAGATAATCTATGTGCATATCTTTAATCCTGGAATAAGCATATTCGTCAAATGTATTTTAAATAAGAGTTGATAATTCTCGGTCAGTGCTCTTTCCCTGAATGGAAAAGTTAGTGCCGAACATGGATTAAAAAATTGTAATAATTTTCTATGTCATTCTAGGAAGTCAGAACGCTCTTCGCACTTACTGGCAGATACAGTGTTGGCGATCAAATGAAGATTCGTTTACCTTACTAACTTGGATAAGTAGAAGTCCTTGATAGAAATGAACTGATTAAAAAGTATCTAGATACTTGATTGCCTACAAACCCAAAAGGGCCATGTATGGCCAACTCCGACAGGCCGACTGATTGTGTTTGAAGGAACTTGTGATGGGCAGTCGTTCTTCTGGCGTACCGAGTCCGGATTCGTACGTTCCGCTGAAGGATTAATATCCTTTGACTCGTTCAGGAACCGGTCAATGGATAGTACGGGTATTAGAATCCGTGGATTCATTCGAAGGAACGAATCTGGAATTAAGCCTTCCCATTGGTCGCAGAGGAGCGAGTCAGCGTCAGTCAATGGTATTTGGTCATTTGGAATCAGAAGGAACGAATCCACTTGAGCCACTGGTATTTAGTTGTAGCACAATTAGCAACTCTATAAACGAATAGTTAAAGTACATCTTTTAGAATTGATCAAGAGGTGTCAAACATTACCAAATAGAAATGCCTTTTAGAACACTCCAACACCTAACTCATGGAAAAAATATTGTACAATTTTGGATTTCTGGATTTTCATAAGGGTGGGAATTCGGATAAATCATGGCATTATCATCCCCCTCTCCGTTTTCAACAACTTTTTTTTTAGTCAGTTTTTGACTAGGAGAGGCGAAAGTGAACTGTTTTCTTTACAATATTCCCAATAGATTTTCACAATTCTGCTTCGATTAGATTGTTATTTTATACTACGAACTAGACGAAGGATCATCCATGTAATACGTGCATTATTTACCGATATGTTTGTGAATGGTGATCATTATCACTGGTATGATCTGGGCTCACCTAACTGGGTTGAATGAGGAGATAGCGACACGTAACGACTATAAAACAACCGTTTCTTGAACACAAACCGCGTGCCACGCAACGCTATATTAAATCAAACATTGATTTCATAGAATTTCCACGGATTTTGTTCCCCCAACTTTAATTTGATGAAAATTCTTTTCCCTTCTTAGAATAAAATGATCAACTTTTGTCAGTAGACTTTAATGAATGTTAAGTACACAATTCATACAGTTGCAACCATGAGTGGAAAAGTTTTTCCAAGTACGTCGTGATAACAATTTACCTCCAAAAATTCATAATATTACTCGATCGAGGACATTATAATGATCAAAAGCATTTATTAGAAAAGTGAAATTCAATACATTCAAAGTGAAGTAAGACAGAATGTACAAGACTGCAAGAAAACTATTTCAGTCTAATGTAAAGAATTTTTAACTCCTTGAATAAATGGGTACGGTTTTCTTTCAGAATATTGTTCAAAGATATTTTTATTGTTCTCGCCTCAGTGTCATCTTGTCAGGAAGAACATTACGTAATTTCTCTCCTCACTAATTAATATTGGACTTCGGCGGTGTGGGAAGTCGATGCCTGGAGACAGAGAATTCAATTAAGTGTCTGGTACCGTAGCAAAGAGGTGCACAAAAAATTATTGCTCATTGGTCCAAATCAACATCTCATACTTCACTTGAGGTTCAGACATAGAGCGGTAAACAATTACTGAACGGGACAAAAAGTTAGCAAGCATGCTGAGTGAAAAGGTGGTAATCCTGAGTTTACGATACAATTTTCTTGACTTGTGGTGCTCAACTTAGCTTATAATGAAAGGTCTCCCCCACCAAAAGATCCAGGTTTCAGTCATGGGAGGGTTTGATAATGCTTAGGTCACATTTCAAAATCTAAATAAGAGTCTCGTTCAGTACCAGGACCGCTTCACGCTACCTCAACATTTATTGACCCTCTCCTGCCAGAATGGACTCTCGGCCACTATCCGAAACCTCACACAACTATTCAAATACTGTTGTTATACATTTTTGTCTTATTTACGCTTATTTTTCTCATATATTATGAAATTCGTTTTATATGTTGTGCGCAACAAGTACTGCCCTCGTAATCACCATTTCTTCTACCATCATCAAATTGTGGTGAATGTACAAAGTCGTATAATATTCATGATTTGTATAAAATACCAACTTATATGCTAATAATTAGTGCATACTCGTGCATACCAATTATTGACATTGCACGCACACACAGGGTGTTCCACGAGTAACCCCCCTCCAACCGTTATTTATGTCGTTTAAAAAAACAGCTTTTTTTAACTGCGTTTTTTGTGAGGATCTCAAATGACGTAATTGTGTGCGATTGACATCAGTTTTTAAAAAAATGAGAAAACCCCTTTTTTAATTTCGGATTAGGAATTTTATAGAATTTTACCCCTCAAATGATTTTTTTTCTTTTTTTTAATTGTATTTAGCGAGCACGCTAAGTTACCAAGTCACAAAAAACGCGAAACATGAATTATAGTGCGCTACGTGTGTCACATTTTCATGACACTTTTGTTTTCATCGCTGAATCACGTGGTGGTATCCGTTTTCGAATTTGACTTGATTTTAACGGGAAAATAGTGCACAATAGGTCACAATTCAAAAAATCAATTAAAAGGTGATTTTTCCAGGAAATTTACCATACAATTTGAGTCCACAATATCAGGAAGGTTCCCGTTTAGAAAAAAAAAAAAAAAAAAAAAAACGTTATGTTAGTTGAGGAATGAGCAATGTTATATTTTGTTAATCCTCGCACAAAACATGGAGATTTGAAGAAATCATTTTTACGATTTTTAGGTGTTTGTGTGTGGGAAGGGGGGGGGGGGGGGGGGGGGCTGCAGGTCATAATACGCCCTATATAGGTATCAATACATATCAAACAATGAATAAATTAATTTTCAAGTAGGGTTGCCTTAAAATAAATTTCTACTTGAGAAATTCTTTGAATATTCTTATATTTTCGATCTATTGTAATAGCTCTCTTACTCTATCAACCTATAATTTTTTATTCTATTGTTAACTCATCCAAAATCAAGCAATAAAACTGAAAATTCGAGTTTGGAGCAGTACTTATTGCGCAATAACGTTTGGCTTGTACTTCCGTCATTCACCGCACCAGCAAATTCATGGATCAGTCATATGTAACTCCCTCGATTCATAACTGTGTTGAGTTACATTCCCACTGTCCCTGACTCAGATCAGCTGTTGCCTCTGGCTAGCACAAACTAACCACCTCCATCTGACATACATTAAGTCGGGGTTGTTTTATTTACAAGTATTGTATTTTCCTTTAATCTACATCTATTATCATAAGAAGCCGTGCAATGTAATTATTTATAAGAGAGTTGATGTACCACAGATATTCGCCAAATTTGTGTGATAATATCATGATTGATTACATTTGGGTCTACGCAGAGATAATGATAGCTGTAATTTCTATCCATTTCGAGCAAAAAACACAAGAACTTATCGAATCACTACCCCCAGGTTACCTAACAGACTACCTGACTAACTTACGTGTCTATTTAGCGAAGTAAGAATTAAGAAAATGTGCAATATTTAAAAGAAAGAGTATCGAATGTAAATATATCTGTACCTTATTGTTGTTGTTATGAGCCTCCTGTTTTATTTCTTCATTTCGGTTTAATCATCACTAAATGTTCACCATTGCTAAGTATTATCATTTCTAGCAATACCATTTATCTCATCTTATTATTTGTACAATTGTAAAACATTTTCATGTACTTGTATTCAGTAATTGAATAAAGTTTTTGAAGTAGGTTGGATAATTTATCGCTCACTGGCAAGCAATATTTACTTTTGTTGGGGAAATACTAAGGATTGTCACGGATATTTATGTCTATTCAAACTATTTTATATATTCTGTAGGTTACGAAAATCCCATCTCCTATATTTTATACGTATTTTAACAAAAGATATCTTGCAGTTACGAAATAAAAACTTTTTTTCCGATTACACTAACATTTATGTTTGCTTCTTTTTTCTTTTTGAATGTATCTCCCATCCTCTTTTCTCATATTTGAGACTTATATTTGCTGACGAAGAAATAAAACAACGTTGTTGTGGATTACATTTGATGAGGTTCATGGATTGAGAGACGAAACACGTGAGAGTGGGGTGACAATGAACAGAGATGAATTTAGAAGATTTGTCCATTAAATTATTACTTCCGAGATATGTTTGTGATGGCTCGACCTCCATAATGAAGTAGAAGTTACGGTAACATTGAATGATAAGCTATCAGAAAGAGAGAATTACAAACAATTTTTGAAAGAACCTAATACATGTTTTGGGTTTTCTTGAGGAATTTTTTTTTTTTTTTTCATTGTTTTATTTACATACAGCCATACATTTCATAATATAAATTAAAAAAAATATAATATAATTAATATAATTCAACACTTCTTAATTCAAAATTAAATGGATAAATTGACAATATTCTCATTTTACAATATTACAAAATATATCATGTTTTACTAAATTAAACATTAGTAAGGATATTTTAAATTAAACATGTTCTCCACCTATACAGTTATGTTGATTAAAAATGAATATATTTCTTACCATATTTCTAACTTATCATATTTTAATAACATAGGGTAACTATATGGATTTAGTGCGAGATTTTGAATTCTGCGTAGCATATATTCTCTATTATGACGGTATTCCGAACATACCATAACCACATGTTCCATGTCACCGTAAGGATCTCCACATTCACACGTAGGGCTCTCTCTCTTATTAATCTTGAATAGATAGGCTGGACAGATTGAATGGTTTGCTCTGAGTCTGCAGAAAATTCTAATGCATTTTTTTTCTTCATTAATGGTAGTATACCAGGGTTTAAATTTAATAATTGGGTTTATGTTTTTAAAAAATTGACCCTTGGAGCTTTTATCAAATGATACCTGCCATTCTTTTATATTGTCCGTCTTCGACACTGCATAAAACTCCTCCTTCGGCAATTTATGACCAACCATACCTCCCATTAGGGCCGCTTGTTTGGCCGCCATTTCCACCCGTTCATTGTATGACAATCCCACGTGTGATCTGACCCAAACGAAATGCACTTTCTTACCAATAACCTTGCAACAATAGATGAGGTTAACCACCTCCGCAACTAAATGGTTTTTGAATTTCGTTAGGTATGGCGAGGAGATAGCTTGTAACGAGCTGTGTGAATCTGTGCATACAATGATATTTTGATTCGGTTGATAGGGAGATGAAATGGTATGCTTCAGAGCTTGAATTATACTTATAAGCTCGGCTGAGTAACTGCTGGTGTATTCCCAAAGTTTACTCTTCACTAACTCACCCGTTTGTACATCAATGAACGCCGCTCCCACCAGTCCACCAGATTTCGACCCGTCAGTAAAAATTAACCTACAGTTACTGTGCCACCTGCGATCGATAAATTCTGTAAAGTTTTCGTTCACCGCTACTCGTCCGTTCTGAGGTAGGAACTTGTGAAAAGTTATTTTGCTGAACAAAGTAAAACCCATCGGATATTCCATAGCAAACATGGGAGTAGTTCGATCCGACCAAAGGTTGGTTCATTTTTGCATCAAAAATTTTGTGAAGTTCTCAACCAAAGGTGGTAAAACTTTACGAATCCATCGAGGACTGAAAGTCACGTGGTGAGATAACTCCATTGAGGAAGGTTTGTTTTGAAGTTATTTTAAAACTTTAGTATGAAATGTACTTGGAAGCAGAGCTATGGAGAGATTCTGGGGCCCCTAAAAAAATAATAAAGTGTCTAAGAACTACTGTAAGCACATATCATAACAAATTATAACAATTTCCAGAAAGAGGAAAATTAAGAGAGGAATATCGATTGTGGAAAATTGAGAATGATTGAATTCTACAGCTCTGTACGTGTATATTTCCTAATTCAGTACTAATGCTTCCAAACCAAATTAAAATTAATCAAGGGAACTTCTAAAACGTCAAACGACCAAAGACTCCTTACGACGGCCGGGCCCGGGGGCATCGGGTCTAGTGCCCCACCACCCTCTCAGTGCATTTTACATTAAAACTAAAAATGTAGTCTTAATTGGTAAGTTCTGTGATAATAGATGTCACTATTATAGAGACAAATTTAGTTTGCTTCTCATTTATCATTTGAGATATTTTAATTCTGTAAATTGATTTCTCGTTTATATGAACGTAGAATTTTTAGTAATCAGTTTTAACAATTTGCAAAAATGGTTCTCTTGGTGCTCGAAAAGAAGTTGCTTCTAATTTTGAACTTGTCCTTTGAACCACTGAAAAAGTGGACATGTAAACAGTTTTTTCCTACAGAATAGAGAACAAATCCGTTCTCGGAATTTCGTTACATTGGCAGTAGCCGTCGGGATCAGTTATATTGTGATTTTAGAGCAAAGGTCAATGTGAGAGGGTTTGGTGGGTTTGTCAGAACGAAAGTATTGGCATTAAGACACTACGCTAACCACGTCCGACCCAGCCTTGGTCAGAGACTATTAGCCTGACTGATTTTCATACTTCCAGCTACTAAACTATATGATTCCATCAGGGAGGGGGAGTAGATTATGCTCACTTTTGCTTCCTACTGAATTCTCGTATGAATCAAAGTAACTTATAAATATTCTTTGGAAACTACTCATAACTGCTCCTATGGAAAACGGGATCTTTTAAATGAAAACATGACTCCTAAAACTTATTCAGCTTTATAATACATTGTCATCCATGCAGGGCTATATCTATCGTTGCGAACGGTAGTGAGAAAATTTTTGATTTTACTTTTTGATTCTTCTTGTTTTATGACGAAACTGTTATTCTTTCTGCTTCCACCTGAAAAGAATGCATTCCTCTAGAACGGACACGACAAAACGTATCGTTTTTTGTAGATGCAAGTTCAAGTTCTTTTGTTATAACAGTTCCTATCACACGAAGTTATTGTTTATCATGTTTTTCTTAATGTTTCACTGACAAGAGAAATTTTTTTTTTAAAACTTTATACAATTCAGTACGAATTTCTTCACATATTTTCTTAAAATTGCTGCCCATTTTTAGCCAAACCCATTCCGATTCATGGAGTACTAAAGTGTCTAGAATCAAGTACCAATGTATTATTATTCTTACGAAAAATCTAAGTTTTTATATTTGGCTCACATTTGTGGCAAAGCACTCCTCCGAGCGGCGGGCAGGGCAATGCAGGGTTGAACGAGAGAGCATCTGTTGGAGTTTCTCTTGAATCAGACTGTCAGTTGGCTTGTTAGGGCTTGATCTGCACTATTCGGAATTCAATCGTTTCCTCCAGTCTTACGACAGATCGTTTGGTATGGATTGATTTACCGGAATGGGACTAGTCCGACAGGATGAGATGGTCGACAAATCCTCTTTCATTTTCGAGTTTAATGTTTTGCACCGGACCCACCGATGCTTACGGAAGGAATGACGATAGCCTTATTGCCTGCTGGTTTTTGGAATTTTCTTTACTCATCCTACCTATGATAATTCCTTAGATCCTCGGAGACTACGTCAGTAGATGGATCAGTGACACGTGAGATCTTTGCCTCAGAGACACGCTCTCCCAAAGCCTTTTGTTTTGGATCTCCAAAAACTGAAAGTAGTTACATCGAGCATTGTTTCCGAAGAAGCAAGGTGGAAAAGAGGAGTTTGCCTGCAGTCCTCATTCCCGGCAGTAATGCTCCCGGTTCGTATTGGACGTATGGAGTGTGTGATCATCAGGCAGCCATCTGTTGCTCAGTACGTCCGCCTGCGGGCGATACTGGTTTGACGTCGATTTTGGCGTCGCACGGTTGCCTAGATCGCTAATCTAGGAGCCTAAGTCCAAAAGTGAAGGTACTCGGGTTCCAGAAAAAACTTGCTTGAATGTTGAATATAAGTATGGGACCTCGAAGTAGAAATGTGGACGAAAAAAAAGAACTTTGAACTTTAAGAGTAAACAATGAATCGAGTACAAGCAAAAACATTCATATCATGGGTTAATTATACTTCCTGAAGGAAGTATTCAAAACTCTTTTCATCTATTCTACGACCTATGACAGTGTTATCAAGCCTCTCCACCACTTTTAGATCACTTTTGGACATTTGAGCTCCCAGATAAGCGTTATAGGCCACCGTGCGACGGCAGGTAGGCCGTCGCATACCTAGTGAGTATAGCCTATTAATGCAGAATAGCAAAATAGCAAATCAAAGAAAGTTCATGGTTGAGGACACAATACAACATAAAATTCTTGAATACACTACAGCAGTCATGGGCAAACTACCAAGCGCAATTTTAATCTCAATGAAAATCGTAGGGTATCATGATTAATGTTGATCATCTAGAAGCTGTGATGGATGTGGTTAGTTCCCCTTCCCTATTCTTGAATCCGCCGCCGCTGGAGATGCACCAGATGCCTTCCAACGTCTAGGATATCCCCTGGGTGTTGAGGGCATTGATCGCTTCCAACCTTGAAAGGGGTACTAAAGTTTAATTATCATCCTAACATTCAGTTTTTATTTTTATCTCCATTTCGTAGTTTTTATTACTTGTATAGTATCAGAATGTAGTGAAGTGTAGTATAGTGTGTGCCATTCTCATTCTACATAATAATCAGCGTTTCATTAACTATAACCTTCTGATGGTCCGAATTTTAAACATATAAATACAAACTTTCTTTTCTCTCTAAATTAACTTTAATGTACACAAATAATTGATGAAAAAAAGCGAACCTTGGCTACGCTTCAAAGTTTCGGATACCAACAGTCATGGTGTATGCAGTTTAGTATTTGAACTTAACGACAAGCTCATTCCTCAACTGGCTAGCATAAACGGCATAAACTGAACTGGTCCACCAGACCTTGCTTTAGAATGAATGAACGGGAAGTTAACGACTCGTTGAAATAAACGATCTTTAAACATCTCTGAACTAAACCATTCCATTACCTCTCACGTTAAAAAATTTAACTCACATCCCTAAAATTCCATCAAAGTCGGTCTTGAACAGTATAGTTTTGGGCGTGACAAGAAAATGGCATTAACAGACTATCATGTGTTGTAAAAGCACTGGTGAACTGGTGAATGTTTGAACTGGTCCAACTGACCTTGCTTTAGAATGAAAGAACGGGTAGAAAACGACTCGTTGAAATTAACTTTACACATCTATAAACTAAACCATTAAATTACCTCCTATGTTACAAAACTAACCCACATCCCTAAAAATCTGATCAAAATCGATCTAAAACATAAAATAGTTTTGGACTTGGCAAGAAATTGGCGTAACGGATTACTATGTACTGTAATGGCAGGATAAGCGAGTAACCACGCACTTCACGAATATTACAAAATTTAATCCCTATAAAAACTCAGTTGAACAATATTAGGGGCAAACCGACAACCACCTAAACTGGCTCGCAGCTCATGGCCGACTGGAGGAGCGGTGTCGGGCATCTCCCATTATTTCCCCCTCCTCTTTACTACTCACCCTTGTACACAATACAGACACGTACCTGTCTTTGAGAGATTCCGGGAGGTTAATCAGATTGATCCTTCAACAGGCCATGTGATCTCCATCCGCTTAGTTTGCATTCGTTCGAACGCTTTTGCTTCCGAGTCAACCTACAGTTTGGGGAAGCTTTCGCGAGAAGAAACTTTTTTATCAAAAATAAAAGTTTTCTCGTTTTAGTTATTACTGAACAAATTCCGTTTCGTGTCTGTCTGTATTTCTTTCAGGGAATATAAGGCTTATGCTGCAGATGGGCTCCTATGAATTTCATCGATCAGAAAGCGATACTTCACTCTGCACATGCGGAAATGTAAAAACCACCAAGCACCCACCATCTGATTTGGTTCTTGTAGTCCAGTCTCCCTAAAACTTGGTGGGTAAGCGGGAAAAGCCGATTTGTCAGCGTATTTGGAACAACGTTAAGCAAATGCCTTCTTTCCGCCATTTCAACTTTGACTACACTGCCCACTTACAACTGCCTGGATTCTTTCCAGATATATTTTTCTAGAAGTTTAAAACATTGAATGTTGTCAATCTAAAAATTAATCGACAACCCCCAGCCCAACATATCGGCTACGAATGTGATCGAAATCCTACCCACCATCACATTTTTAGTACATTTCTGCACCGAATGATGAGTTGTCCTTTAAAAGGATTCCTACTTTAGTGAAGCTCGATTTTATGGAAATGGAACTGATTTTGTTTTTATCGATTTCAAGACCTTGACAGATACAAGCTTGACGCTGGTTTTAAAGGAAGCATTGGTGATTCTTGTTTTCAAAAAAAGGAAAACAACCGATGCATCAAAGTATTGGCAAATATCTTTTTTACCTGAAGTTTCTATAATATTTTAGCTTAGTAGGAAAAATCAAATGCACAATCTAGGGCCTCGACTGATGATAAAGGAGATACAGTTTTGGATATCTGTGCCAAGTGCATTGAAAAAGGCAAACTCACAAGACATTTGCTGGTAAAGATGATGATGTTGTTCCAATAAATACTACACGGATATTTGCATCATTTCTATGGCATATCCTTCAAGCTGTGAAATTGGATAAATTAATGTTCCTCTTCTCAAGAAACAGTGATGGGGATACTCCAAAGACCATTCTGAGGCCCATGGATTTAGTAATGTACTCAATAACTTGGAGGATCTATCATCATCCAACCACTTAATTTCTTTCGCTGATGACACTACCGTCATCACAATTCAATATTACAGTTTAGTTGATTGTACGGATTCTACCAGGGGCGTCGTCAGACTCAAAAAGAAGGGGGAGGGGGGGGAAGACTAAAAATTCCCCAACTCGAGCGCTCAGTTTTCCTGACTTTAGCACTAGACAAATTCCAAATTTTTGACAACTTTTACTATCAAGTTTCAACAGCTGCGCACTTTATCATTTAGTAGCTATATAAAAATATGGATTCGGAAGCTGGGTCGGCTATTAATGGTATTCTTAGAAACACCGAATTAGAAGATTGTAAGAATTGTCCTAAGCCACGGTAAATACGTCCAAATATTCAGATATTTTGATAATTCTTCAGAATGTTTTATCCACGAGTAACAATACAAAAAAAAAGGCAACATTGTTCGGTACTGATGAATAGATAGATCCATAGGTGGACGAGTTGGGAGTATGAGGGAACTTTGGTTTGGTTTGCATGTCAACCCCCTCTACCCCTTGTTCTTAAACTATTCCTATTCCTTCGTGAGGACACTCTCGTTTCTACTCTCGCCCTTCCCTCTTCTTCCTATCTTGACTACCCCACGTCTACACTTGAAATGCACGTTCCTCCGGTGTATCCCATCCGCAGATTAGTGAAAATTCTTCCCACTTGACTCCTACATTACATTGAACTTTTTCAATGACAGATTGGCCGCTGGATGTCTGCAGGGGGCCCCAGCAACAGGAAGACAGCGTGCACGTGGATCAGGTCAGAATCCTCATTTACTCCCTCCATTCTCCTTTGTATCTTATTACTACATTGCGCCTGTTAAACCTCTCCAAAGTTCCACATTTCGGGGCCTTGGTTTTTTATTCACGGGGAATATTTATTCGGGGCCTCACCTGCTAATCCTGGGAATTCTCTACAAGATTCTTGAGTCCGAACCACCGACCTAAGTAACCATCAAATCAACACAATTCACTTACATATCCCCTACAGGCACCTATTGAGATAAGACATACAGGAATAGGGTTATTTCAAGTAGATGCCTACCCCATAGAAAAGGAAGAAACCAAAGAAGAAGTGTACTAATTCAGAACCAAAAGTTGAGAAAATCTCTGAAAGAAACTGTTCGAAAAATTTTGGAAAACCTGGGAAATTGGGAAAGCTGACAAATTTGAGATACCTGGAAAAGTAGGGAAACCTGGTAAAGTTGAGGAACCTGAAAAAAATGGAAAACTTGTAAAAGTTGCAAAGTGGCAAAACTTGGAAACATTGAAAAAGTAGAGAAATTTGAAGAAATAGGAAAACTGAGAAAGTACGAAAACCTGCGGAAGCTGGGAAACTTGGAAACGGTGGGAAAACTGGAAAAGTTGAGAAATTTGTGAAAGTAGGAAAACCTCTATACGTTGGGTTGACGTGAAAAGATGGGGCAATTAGAAAAGTTAACGACTTGGAGAAAATCAGGGAATCTAAGAATTTCGGGAAAACTGAGAAAATTGGGAAACTCAAAAAGTTGGCAAATTTGAAAAAGTAGGAAAACCTACGGAAGCTGGAAAAGTTCCCCGCCCCCCTAGGACCACCGCCTCTCGGTTCTACAGCAGGAACACAATTTTCCCAGCCCAGCAAATATCTGTCCTGGCTATGTAAACGCTAAGTATAATCGTCATACTTACGAGGATCTGCTCTACATATGACGGATTCGACCTTATTCCTGAACTTTTCAAAATTCAATCCCTTGAAATTCAGTGGCGGAACGTTCCAAAAAATGAGTAGGTACCTAAAGTCATTTTCGCGCGGCAGCTTACGTAACTTGGGAGACTGGAAAGGGTAAGTGATGTATAATATTGATTTTCCCATCCCTACCGCCAACTTCGCACCATTGGACCGTCTCACTGTAACCGCATCTTCAGTTTCACGCTAACGCCCGCTTATTGCCCAGCATTAGGAGGAAAACTCTCGTTTTCAGTTTATGTAAATCAATGCTTCGGGAGAGGGAGGGTTTCTTTTTACGACTTGAACCAACGCTTACGCCTACCATTTTCGGGCCTCTCCCCAACTTCTTTCTTCAGAGAATAAAACACTTGGGAAAGTTGTAAAAATCTTCTTTTTTTTGGGATATTATCAGAAGAGAAGCGAGATAGAGAGTTAGGGGGAGTGGAATAAAGCGAGGGATAGAGAATTAAATTCAAGAGTACATCAGTTACTCAAGTGTTATTTTGTACGACTTGGTATCCTCGTCATTCTATCGCAGCTCTTACAGCAAATCCATTTTCACTGAAAAAGAGTTGGACGAGGATCCAATTTACCTGGTACCCATGACATAATGAGTGCTGGCCATAACATAATGTGTACAGACAGAAGCGTCCCTTGAGATAGCCAAAGTGGCACCCAACAGTTTTTTTCCCAGGATGTCGTTTAGGCGTCATTTAAATACTGATGGAATCAATTGATGAAGGATGCCGTGTTTTACATCGTCAATAATAGGTACAGATCATTACATAATGAGTGCAGATCGTAACATAATATGTATAGACAGAAGCGTCCCTTGAGACAGCCAAAGTGGCATCCAACAGTTTTTTTTTTTTTTTTACCAGGACGTCATTTAAATGCTGTTGGAATTAGGAGATGAGGGATGCAGTGTTGTACATCGTCAACGGAAGATCACGAAAAAAAAATTGCCATCCATCCATTCTCGATAGTTTGTAAACATTTCAAATGCCGTCAGGCACACTCAAGAAAAATCAAACGAAATTACATAAAATTCAATTGGTTTACTTAACTTGGAGAACTGCATGTAAAATGTGGGGTGGAACTTGCGAACTTTTGATGTTGAGAACCTGATAACACTCTGACATAAATTAGTGTAAGTTGTAGAGATTTTCTAAAAAATAGAGATGCCGATGCAGTGTTTTCTGGCTTCTGTAATAACTGCTATTGGCACACGATAGAGCACTAAGGATTGAATAAATTTTTACATTATCATGAAGTCCCCTCCATATTGATAAAGCTATTTTCTGAAACAAAATTGGCATAAGAACATAATTTTACATATTATTAAAATTAAAAGATTAAAAACTGTATAAAACCTCTTCAAATACAGTATGCCTTTAATACGGACGTCCCTAAAGATTATTGCATATATTATTGGAATGTACAATGCACTAATGGGCAGGAAAAGGCTATATCTCGGACATACAGGAGGGTGCCGAAAGTGATAAGGTTTTTATTAGCATCAAGATTCGACATAAAAAGGCTATTATTCTTCTTCACTTAAGTTTGCTAGTTTAGGATGTTTGTTTGAATTAATGTCTTATATGAGTTTCCAAGTTCTTTTTACTTCTGTTCATGACTGGTTAAGTTAAGGGTGAATTAATTCTACTGATTTTTATATCTGCTTATATTTGCTCATTAGTAAACAGGGGCTCATTAATTATATGTCAATAGTGTAACTGGGCTTAATGAAAGAGTCGAATTTTGTTGCTCTTTGAGCAGTATGCTGTTATTTTATTCAGATAAAATGTTTTTAAATGGGTACTGGAGTTAATTCTTTCTCGTTCAGGGAAACCAATATCCTACAATATTTTACAATCACGGCAACATAATAACATAATAATAAAACATACTAATAGAACACGACCTACAGTGTCAGCAACTGTAACACATGAAAAGAACAACTGGCAAGTTGTGTGTGCCTAATAACTTCCTCTTATTGGCAGCAATTATGACATGAGACATGTTCAACGCCTTCAAATAGTTGAATCCACTTGTATTCAAGGTCTGTACATTTCATTCTTAAGCAGATACAATAATGATGAGATCGAGTTGATATTGATATAGGATTACTAAACCGGCGTCGTACAACTGCCCTAAAAATGTGACCAAGTTCGGACAATCTGAAAGTGATAAAATGGTGCTTCCTGGATTTTACATTCAAAAAGTAAGTTATATTGACGATATATATCGAATGATAAATTGGTTTCAGAGCAATGTATCTCATAAGGAACCATTTACATATTAACTCACAAATTCACTGAAAATTTAATCAAAATGGATGAAAACTGTAACCATAAAACTTGTTCCAAGGATTTCTCGTTCGCATACGTGCACCAGGTACTAAATGATAGGGCCGTGTTGAAACTGCATTGAGATCGTTCTTTTCCGACTACGATAAAACATAGGCAATTGGGTCCCTAGTCCTGAGAAAATTATTCTTGTTGGATTTTACATTCGAACATGAGCAAAGCGACGTGTTGCTTTGTGAGTGACGAAATTCATAAAAGACCTAACCGGTACATTCCCTGAAAATCACATCAAAATCGCATGAAAACTGTTGCAATTATGCTAGTTAGAAGGATTTCCGGACACATTACAGACACACAAACAAACAGACAGACAAGAAACGAAAGTTGTTCTAAGTGCTCTAAAATGTAAAAAGAGAATATAAATTTTAATTCCGAAGACAAAAGTTTCATCTTCCGAATGTGAACCCACCGCTGCCTGTAGGTTGACTCTCAAGCAATATAAATGCAGTTGTGGCAAATACCTATCACATTCAAATTATGTCTACGAAACCACTCATTTTATAAGTGATGATGCCTACACATATGCCTGTTAAATAGTTTCGGGTTGTTACAGCTGAATAGATCGTGCGAATTGGGGATTAAGGAAGTTTGTCACTAGGCAGTGTCCAACACTTTTTTTCCAATGCTGAAAAACAATGAGTTTGTATTTTTCATTAGCTCAGCGTTTCATCGGCATCAGAAATATAAGTTAAGCCCTCCTTTGCACACCTCCACCGTCCGGAGTTTTTTCTACAAAACTGCTGAACCAAAGAAGATGAAACTTCGGCCAAACATCAAATATGGGCTCTAGTTGGAGCATCCCTTTTTGTCAATCGTGAACGATGAAATCAAGGGCTGAAATATTCAAAAGCCAGAACATCAAAAACACCCGATATAACATTAATATTTTCAAGCGCTTTATTGATGAATCGAATGAGGGCACACGTACCGTTTCTAATGAATGCGTTCAAGGGGAGAAAACGTTAACACGAATCTGAATCTGTTTGGACATGGTAAAAACGTATAATAAATTGTGACGATCGGATTAGCCGATATAATCGTAATGCGATTTCTTTTTAAAGAGTTCCTTTTAAATACAGGAAATCTAAGCTTCGGGTTTCTACGTTTGAGTTAATTTTTTAGTAAGGTATATTGTCCCACCATTGGTGATATCGGCTTTTGTTGTGCACAGAGAGTCTGGTATATATGGAAAGTGTAGTCTTTGTGATGTCCAGAAGTCAATTACAAGGTAAGGAGGCACGCTGATCAGCTGAAGGAACCTTGAGGCCAGTTTCTTCCCTAATCGATCTATCGTACTGACATTTAAATGGGTTTTTTTATGCCATTTATTATACAATTAGCCAGTTTAGATAATGTACCACAAACTACGTCGTATTAACAAAGAAGAGTGATTTCCGTAGAGAGATTATTCAATACAGAAATAGTAAACCTTTGTGTAATCATTTGTGGCATTTTACTTTTAATGATATTGAAGAATGGAATTTAATTTTCCACTTCTTATTTTTAAAGTAAGGAAACTATCGTTTGAGAGGGAGAAATCTAATTTTGAAAATGGGAGGGCAGCAGTAAGGAACACACTTAATTCATAAAGGATACTATGAGGGCTCTTGATGAAAGTTAAATTTTTTATCAAATCTATAACATTCCTCCGCCTTAGAGCTGCGGTTAAATTCCCCCTCTTGCACTATTTTACGATTTTTTCTCTTATTCGTTTTATATTTTCTCACCCGTCGGGTGAAATGAAACTATAATAAAGATGAATGAAATTGAACGTTGGGGGCGTGAGGTAGAGTATGAATGATACAGCAGCAAGGGACAGAGCTCGGAGAGTTGGAAAGGGGAGTGGTAGGGGTCGTGACAGAAGAAGGGAAGGACTGTGCACTCGAAACTTTCCACCTGGCGAACGTTTAGAGGTAAGGAAACAAAATCTGCCTAGTTAGGCCGACAGAAGATATTCTTTAATTGTCATAATGTAGACAGAATAACGAGTTGTTCGCTGTATTAAGGGTTTGAGGAGAATGTACAATAACGGGGTAGACTGACGTCTGCTCCAACTTCCGAATCCGGTGTCACAATTAATATACACATGATTTTCAAAGTCGGTCTTCATCCAGTCCCTCACTGCTCGAGTTCTGTGAGCCGAACACACGTCCATTTGAAAACAGAGATTCATTCTCTCCACCAGAGGCATATCGTCGAGGAATTCTAACACTTCATTTTCTATTAACTGCAAGAATTAAGTGTGGTTTTAACAGCTTATTGGGTTCAGAACATGATATTTGACAGAGAGAAAAACAGTCTTTATCATACTCTCTGTCAAATATCATGTTCTGAACCCATCAAGCTTATAAAACCACACTTAATTCTTGCAGTTGCCAGAAAATTTAGTCAGGATTGAGTCGAGAGATCATCTAATTCAAAGAATAAAGGATTGCGGAGATCAAATAAAACGAAACCGACGAGAGCTTCGAAGTGCTGTTGATGCAATGAACAAAAGGACAAATTTGTCCGTTCAACAAAATGGATGATATTTTGAAAATTTACTGTAATTACGTATTGGAAAATGAACGCACGAATTCAAAACTGCACCTTAGAAGATATAACTGATTAATTTTGTTCGTAAAAATGCCTACTTATTTGAACACAATTACCAAGAGTCAAAAACCTCGACTTGCTCCGCTGTTTTTTTTTTTTTTTTTTGCATTCAAACGATTTTTTTGACCAAATAAAATGGTGAAAATTATTTTTGATATACCATTCAAAGCTGACCTTTTTGCGCGTTTTTAAGCTACAAGCACCTGATCAAATGCAGATTAGAGTGGAGTACTGAACGTTTGAACGTTTAAAAAACCTTCTTTTTTCAAATTTTCTTGAAGTTTGCTTTGTAGAGTGATTTTTTGCCAACTTGATGCGAGTAAAAAATATTGGTTTGAAGCTTGAAAGATCGGATATATCTTTCCCATATACCCAAATTTTATTCTAGTTGTGCAACGTACCTCGAAAACTTTGATTTTTTATGTTTGGAGGGCCAATGGAGGGGGTAATAGGCAATTAATTCTAGCACTACTCATGCAGCTTGTACTGCCGATTTTCCTGATTATTTTTCGTTCGATCAAGAACTTTTGTCCTGTTTTGAAACATATATAAGATCCTTTTAATTTAATTGTGCGAGCGGGTCCTTTCTTTCTAACAAACCTCTTTTGTTAATAAACCCCGGAAATTTCGAATTCCATGTTTTGTGGGGATGATGTTCGAAGCCGGTTCATTCAAGGTCCCTATCACAACCTACTACAATTCTACTATAATTCTTAATCAATTTTCGTGCTTTTTCTGTTCGATTAAGATTTTGGCGTAGTTTAAAATAATATACGTAAGTGTTTACAATTACATTTGTCAATGTGATCAAATAAAAGCCGGTCACAGGGGCTTCCTTGTAAGCATACATTACTTACCAATTTGTTTTTTCTTATGTTTCAGTAACCCCCCCCCCCCCCCCCCCCGGGTCAATTATAATAGGGCGTCCCTCTATAGACGAAGCCTTGCTTCAGGTGGACGTCCCAAAAATAGGGGAGTTACGGGGGTTTTGTGACGTGAGGTCGAAAGTACGGAATAAGAGTGAAAAAATACAGATTTTAAGTGGAGTAAGCAATATGTGCCATAGGACAGTAATTGAAATGTAAAAAGATATTTTAGTCTTGAATTAGTGGTGGAATCGACCCCTGGCTGGAGGTTCGACCTTAACGTTTAACGTTGTTGGAGGGAAACGGAACGATAGTTGTTTTGCTAAAATCAACCTACCAACAGAATTACCTGCAAAGTTGATAAGATTATTGTGAAATAACTATTAGCAACGAATGAGGACTGGCGTAAAGGGAGGCTGATTGACCTGCGCTCCCTTCATATTTGCCGTGGTCGGAAGGGGAGGGAATGACGTCATATTTGCTCACAGTTAGTTAGTTTGCCAATGAGTGTTAATACTCCCTCCCTCACACAAGGCCCAATCAGCGTTCCACCCTCTTCCCACCGCTGACGTCGAGCATTAGTAATCCCTCATTTGCATCAATTTTTGTGCAAACACTAGTTTCCGTCCAGCGGCCGTAAATGAAATTACTTCTCGCCCATTTGCCAGATGAAACATTTGTGAAGAAAAGCCGCGGTTTTCTTGGGAGGTTTTCCGTTGTTGTTCCCACCTGCAAGTATAACAAGGGTTTTGACCGGTAATGAGAGGTTTCTGTCATCCCCTATTAAGTGTGCTATACAGTTTGAGGTTTCAATTTGATCAAAAATTGTTAAAAATCCACAGTGGACCAAAAAGTGCTTCACACTAACGACTGACTACTTGAAGGACAATCTTAATATCTATATGTACTAGAAGAAAAAACTGGTGAGGACTTCTAGGCTGATTGCAGAGTTAACATGATCAATAAGCAAGTTCCAAGGTGAGATTTACTCAACATGAGAAGGTTCAGCTAACTGTCTCATTAGTATTTGATCGGATAAGCGAATGGGTGAACGTTTTTTTTTTTTCGAAATTAATACACCTAAGATAAGGAAGAAACATATTTATAAATAATAGTTGCCTTATAGGGATGAGTCGATGTCCCATTTTCATTTGATCATACGTATAAACGACCGGCATAAGTATGATGAAATAACAAATTGCTGCAAATTCTTTCACTGGGATTTATTATTCAATGATTCATGATTTGAATTTCTACTAATCTTTGGGGTGTGCGTGTTTCACAAGCTGATAGAGCGATTATTGAATTTCAGGAGATATGCATACAGCACTTAAATCGGTTCTCAACCAAAATACCTATTTGAATTGATCAGTTGATCATATTTGATCCTGAAATTCAATAATCGCTCTATCACCTGTGAAACAAGCACACTCCACAGCTTAGTACAAATGCAAATCATGAATTATTGAATAATAAACCCCAGTGAAAGAATTTGCAGCGTTTTTCCAGGAGCGAATACAATGGAAAAATATTCTATTTAATTTCGTTAGACTTTAATTTAATTAAATTTCGTTAGACAGAGCATACATATCAGAATGCTTCAACCGGCTATAAACCCTTTTAGGAATTCACTCCAGTATCTACATTCACTACATCACTAGGTTACTGCGATCAAAAAAAAAAAAACGCTGTTGTTTTTGTTTTGATCGCAGTAACCTAGTGATGTAGTGAATGTGGATGCAAATTTTGGCACCATACATCGGGAATGGTTTGACCTACGGACCTTGGGAGGGGCTCATTCGATTCCTCGTGGAAAGTTCTTAAAAAAAAAAAAGTCCAAATTTATGCCGCCTTGACTTTTTTTGAGGTTTTTAGGGATTTTACAAAACATTGACAACCCCTAAAGGGCACTTTAAATTAAGTGAGAGAGATGGCTAAAGAATGGGGGCGTTGCCGGACCAAATATGGATTTTTCCTGAAAATTTCAGATTTTTCGCTTCAGCCGTTAGGGAGAAATCGTGCGTAATTTTTATTGCAGATTCGGATTCTACACCCTTTGAAACGTAAACCATGAAATTTTCAGGGGGGGGGGGGGTTAGAATTTTTTTTTCCAGAGCGATTAAAATGGTTTATTATTGAATAATAAACCAAAATGGGAAAAATGGGGTTTATGAATTGTTTATTATCCGTTTAGTTAAAAAAAAAAAAAAAAAAAATTGAGATGAAAAAACTGAATTACCCCCACTATTTACCTTCTTTCATGATGGAATTTGGAACAGAAAGGAGACCATTTATTTTTTTTATTTTTCAATCGAAAAAATAATAACGAAAATAGGCTGGGATAGGGCGTGAGCAGCACTTGAATAGATCTCCCAAAATCCCCTCCATCCTCCCTCCCCACAGCGAATTCACAAACCCCGAGGTTTTGCAATCGTAAACTAAAAACGTCTGCCAAGTGGGTGTGGCATATAGCTTCCTCATATCCATAACATGACTGTATAGATCGTTGAAAATTATTATTGACTAAGAACTTCGTTCGATCAACCTCGAGGCTTAAACTTTATTTTCTCTTTATTACTCACGAGGACCATCCTTACATCAGTCCGAACAATCCCTGAAAATTTCATCGAAATCGGTCAAGAACTCCCGGAGTTATGCTTGTGGCAAGGATTTTACGTTTGCGCATGAGCAGAGGCTACTATTGATCCGGGGGTGATGAAACTCATAGGGGACCATCTACACATCAAACCGAACAATCCCTGAAAATTTCATCGAAATCGGACTATAACTTCGTGTAGTTTTGCCCGTAACAAGGATTTGCTGACAGACAGACACACAGACAGACACGGAACCAAAATTATAATCAATTAACTTAAACTGACGGAGAAATGCGGCCTTGCCTTCATATTCAGAGTTCATATTCGCCTTATCCGGTTCAGTTGGTCGTGGACCATCAACTCGAAACTTACTTACCTTTTTATGTTCATCCACCTACTATGTACAGACCGCCTCTCGCATTGGATAGCTTTGTATACTTAAAGGGACAACGAAGTGTTAACAAACATGTGTTATGTGGGAGAGGCCCCTGAAGATTGCTTGAATAACAGAATTAGCGAAGCGTGGCGGGGAAGATTTTTTACTCTCTATTGGTCCCCCGAGCATCGTAAAGGGGTAGACAGCCCTTCATCATAGACCGGGTGCATGAATTTCAGATTAGAGAAAGATTAAATTAAAAAACGGTTAAAGTGAGAGGAGAGTGAATCTGTGTAGGTACTCCCCTGTGGGATATTATTTACAACTTCCAATTGTTTAGCTTCTATTCGCAGTTGTTACAGTAGACTCCGAGTTTGTTATTCGCTATGCAAAACCGTTCTAGCCCAACACGTATGTGGGAGCTTTTGTAGCCGCACTATGATGGTTCATCAATAACTTTCCTTTTTTTCGATATCTCCGAATTTTTGTTAGAAACTCGACAAATATTGATTGATATCGATAACGCGTATGCAATTTTGGAAATTTTCAAATGAATTGAATAATCTATTCAACTATATCCTTACATTTTACGCAGATTCATAATGCATTATCCCAAAACGGTAGACGATTTTTTATTATTGTTTATTATTATTTAAAATTGTGAACCTCTTTAAGCAAAAAAGAAAACGTCTGCCAAGTGGGTGTGGCACATAGCTTCCTCGTATCCATAACATGACTGTATACATCATTGAAAATTATTATTGACTAAAGAACTTCGTTCAATTAGGCGAAGTAAATATTGAATTAGGGTAAATTTATTGTTATGCAGGAGCATAACTTGAGAAAATAAAGGTAGGCATTTTCAACTATTGAACAAACTATAAAATATACCAAATCCGAACAATCCCTGAAAATGTCATCGAAATCAGTCATGAACTCCCGAAGTTATGCGTGTAACAAGGATTTCACGTTTGCGGATGCGCAGAGGCTACTATTGAACCGGGGATCATGAAACTTATAGGGGATCATCTACACATCAAACCGAAAAATCCCTGAAAATTTCATCGAAATCGGTCAAGAACTCCCAGAGTTATGCTTGTGGCAAGGATTTCACGTTTGCGCATGAGCAGAGGCTACTATTGATCCGGGGGTCATGAAACTCATAGGGGACCATCTACACATCAAACCGAACAATCCCTGAAAATTTCATCAAAATCGGACTATAACTTCGTGTAGTTTTGCCCGTAACAAGGATTTCCTGACAGACAGACACACAGACAGACAGACACGGAACCAAAATTGTTCAGAAAGGTCTAAAACGTAAAATGCTAGTGGAATTTTTGATTTTGGAGACAAAAAAAATGTTCACATTCCGAAAGCGAAAATAATGCTTCCGCTACCTTGGTAGACTCGGAAGCAAAATCGATTCAACAGCCCTCCTTCCTCCCTCTCCAAAATTATTGGTTTATGTTTCGAAATATGTTGTTCTGATTTTTAGGAGAGACGCCAATTAGAATTGATCTTGAGGGGTGTGGGACAATCCAAACATGAGATAATAAAGGAAAAATAAGTTAACATATTCAAATCCTGGAATAACGTGCCGGTGGGATGGACCCACAAAGTGGGACGAAACGGGGTTTTTCCCGGACATTCTGGTCTGACATCGGGGTTTGACCGGCTAGGAAACATCGAAAAATCAGTCTCCCCAAAAGGAAGGACAAGTTCGTAAACAAGCGAACCGGTCCCAGACTGATCAGGGGAACCTAATGCTAAAAATGGCCTTAATTAGGTCCAAAAATGGTTGAATTATTATTATAGGCAAGTGGGGTGTCGTCAAACATGTTTTTGGGGGTGCTGAATCGATTGAAGCCAGTCTCGAGCCGTTTGGAAGCACACTGAGACAAAATGTGTCGTAAAACTAAATGAAGACGTTACATTGCAAAAAAGTACTATTGCCACTTGAGTGAATTTTGCAGGAAACGAAAAATCTGTAGAACATTAATTTTAGTTCATAGGTTTACACTTTTTATTTTTAATTGACCGTTTTTTTCTCCTCTATTTTGTGGCAAAACAGTTAGATAGTCGGTGGAAAACGTGATTATTCACGTCAAATTTTAAATTTGCAAACCATGGATGAAATACGTTTTGACTGTTTCAAATGGATACAGTACTTTTTGCTTGGAACACACCTCAACTGTTTAGTAGGTACTTTTTGGTTGAAAACTCGATTTTCATCGCTCATTTTCCAACGGAGCACGTTTTGAGATGAAACTACTTCATTCTCGTGAAGAAACAGTCCTCCAAACCCGTAACCAACCATTAGTTCGAAATTGGAACAAATGGCGTTTAGTAGGTACTTTTTGCGATCCAATTACCTCAATTGTCGGTTTAACTTTATGGACAAGTAAAAAGCTGCAAAAAGTATCTAAAAGTGAGTACGAGATAGGATGAGGTGAGGATGAGCCATTTTTTCAAAAATTATCTGTTCCCGTGGAATTGAATAATCGGAATTTATCGGATAATATTTCGCTCGCCAAATACAGAAATTGGCATGGTCTAAAAATACGAGAAACGTGGTATTTTGAGGAAAACTACATGCTCTAGCTACTATACCTGATATGATCTGGCCGATCTTTCCCCTGGCTTAACCTCACTTCTAACTCATGGTAGAATACATTCAGAAAGCTCAGAAATTGAGCAATCATATTAATTAAATTTTATATCAATTTTTTTAATAGCGGGTAGTCGGGGGGAGGGGGGTTGTTTTATAAGTGAAATATCAGAACAACTGGCGGAACAATTGACTTTCAGAATCAGGAACTTGTTGCTACTCTCACCGGAATGTAATTAACAAGTTATAATGATTGTTTTGGTCGTCGGAAAAACAGCAAATTTTGCCCAATGTCCGGGCAAACCCCCTTTCGTCAAAGGGACTTATTGAACAATGTCCTTTTTTTTAATCATAAAAATTGTATCAATTAGATACTTGAATAAACGTGGAATCCACTTGGTCTAGTCGTAAATTCTAACCAGACCGATCGATTCATTCGCGTAAATACTATGGCCCAAAACTAATCATATACAACTCAAAATAACGTTGTTTTTTTTTAGATTTTACTGTTAAAGGCAAGTGATGTGTCGTTTCCTAAGAGTTTTGGACGAAAAATCGACTTTAAACAGTTTACATGATTTGAAATGTTTGTTAATCCACAGGAGGTTTCTAGGATATGGGGTGGTCTAGTGAGCCTTCTGTCGACAAAGGGTGCAAAGCTGTTTGCAACGAGAGGGTTGATGTGATTGAAGTAGGTGTCGCAGAATTTTGCTTCCGAGTCTACCAAGGTAGCGGAAGCATTGTTTTCACTTTCGGAATGTGAAAATTTTTTTGTCTCCAAAATCAAAAATTCCACTCGCATTTTGCGTTTTAGACCTTTCTGAACAATTTTGGTTCCGTGTCTGTCTGTCTGTCAGCAAATTCTTGTTACGGGCAAAACTACACGAAGTTATAGTCCGATTTTGATGAAATTTTCAGGGATTGTGCGGGTTGGGGTGTAGATGGTCCCCTATAGGTTTCATGACCCCCGGATCAATAGTAGCCTCTGCGCATGCGCAAACGTGAAATCCTTGTTACGCGCATAACTCCGGGAGTTCTTGACCAATTTCGATGAAATTTTCAGGGATTGTTCGGTTTGATGTGTAGATGGTCCCCATAAGTTTCATGACCCCCGGATCAATATTAGTCTCTGCGCATGCGCAAACGAAATCCTTGTTACGCCCATAACTCCGGGAGTTCTTGACCAATTTCGATGAAATTTTCAGGGATTGTTCGGATTTGGTATATTTTATAGTTTCCTCAATAGTTGAACATGCCTTTATTTTCTCAAGTTATGCTCCTGCATAACAATAAATTTACCCTAATTCAATATTTACTTCGCCTAATTGAACGAAGTTCTTTAGTCAATAATAATTTTCAATGATCTATACAGTCATGTTATGGATACGAGGAAGCTATTTTGTGCCACACCCACTTGGCAGAAGTTTTTCATATACGATAGACGAAGTTCAGTCGGCGATTCCATTTCGAAATCCTTGTAGTTCGTTGAGTTTCGAACGAATGGAGGGTTATGAATGACATTTCTTTGAAGTGTGGTGTTCTGCTGACCTCGAGACGTCTTTATTGAGAATACGAGCACGTACCCCAGACAGCTAAGTCCAAATGGGACGAATTAAAGTCTTGTAGATTAAGACTTTATTGAACAGTGAAAGGTTGCGATTGTTCCACAATGGTTTTAGTTGAGTCGTTCTTATTCTTGTTCATTTTATGATTTCTGTTATTTGACGCAAAATCGACCAGGATACGTTTCAAATCCGTAGCAATTCACCCATAGGAAATAATCAAAATTTCTAAACCTCACAATAACAAGGGTTTCCTTTTGTCACTATGAATGTTCCTCTGTAACGACGGACCTTACGATTTTGTTATGATTGCATTACTCTCAATAAATTTGTTTTCTCTCCCTTACACTGCTAGGCAGCCTTTTCAACCAACAGCAACCATCCACGGGGAAACTCCCTTATAAAAGTTGGAAAAAAATGTATGTATGGAGACGAGTATTTCTGAATCTTGAATTGCAAAACATGAACGAATCCTTGACGTTATATTCCGGGTATGCTATTTATGTTTATACTATCCTTATTTATGCTAACGTTTGTATTGCCTTACAACGTCTTTGACAAATAAAAACTGATTTGTTTTTAAATGTAAATGTGAATAGGGAACCTTCTGGAAAAATACCGATGTCCAATTAGCGAGAAGACACCTGACGTTGTTGATAGTGGCAAAAATAAATGAAGATAACTAATGGAGAGTCGACCGAGGCAAGTTTTTTTTTCCTCCTTCTAAAATTCAATACGAAGGAATCTCGCGACGGGATGAGCATAAAAGACAGGTAGATTGATGGCGGAAGTTTAAAAAGCGGTGATTCAAACTAGTTGAAGGAAGCTGTTTTTGCATCCCTTCCTCCTCCTCGAAGGACTCTTCGGAGCCCAGCCAGCTCCTTGTAAACGTTCTGCAGACGCTTCCGAGCCTGGGGTCCAGCTTCTTTCCTGTTCGAAATGTTCGCCTCTGCCGTGGTCACTTTGGGTGAGTAGTTAAACTCAAGTATTTTTTGAGTTGGTGGGGCATGGAATGACCATTTTTCTTATCGAACGGGTTGTTGGAGCTCTTCAAAAACTCTTCATTGTCATGGAATATTTGAACGTTTCGCCCATGCAACGTGGGCTTCTTCAGCTTGAAAAAAATATAAATAAATAAAATAAAACATATATGCACATGTGTGTACATCATCATGCACTATAATGAAAAGAACCTCCTTAACAAGTCAAAAGAAAATAGTTATATCGTTTATATACTAGAATATTTACACTGATTTTTTAGTTCTTACCATGTATTTTCTTAGTTTTATCACATTAGTTTTTGACATTCCTCGGATTCATTAGAATCGTCTAATGTACTCGATGATGTAGACGACGATTCTAATGAATCCGAGGAATGTCAAAAACTAATGTGATAAAACTAAGAAAATACATGAAAGTACAGAACTAAAAAATCAATGTACATATTCTAGTATATAAACGATATAACTATTTTCTTTTGACTTGTTAAGGAGGTTCTTTTCATTATAGTGCATGATGATGTACACACATGTGCATATATGTTTTATTTTATTTATTTATATTTTTTTCAAGCTGAAGAAGCCCACGTTGCACGGGCGAAACGTTCAAATATCGATATCCATGACAATAAAGAATTTTTGAAGAGCTCCAACAACCCGTTAAACTCAAGTAGCCACTAATGCTCCTAATCGTTCCACCTTTGTTATTCGTTTCTACCTTCAATCACGTCCCACTTTCTTACCTTTATTAACTCTGACCGCGCCTCGATTCACATCCTTTATCCGTTTTATTCATTTATATACCTAATAATATATTTGATGAGACGGGCCAAACTTCTAGGATCGATTCTACAACTAATTTACATCAACTTCTGTCTAATATAGCTTTTCCAAGTCGAATTAAGAATATTCCAAGTCGAATTGAGAATTTGTCCAAACCAAATTGAGATTTTTCCAAATCAATTTGAGAATTTTCCAATCTAAGAAACATTTACTACTAAAAAGGAAGAGGGGGTTTTCCAAACCGAATTGACAATTTTTTAAGGCAATCCAAGACTTTTATTGAAAATAAAATTATTGAAGAAAAACAAAAGAATAGCACTTTATGAACAAATTAGCATTGAAATCAGGAATATATTTTTGTTTTTGTTGACTTCAATAGACCAGCCAAACGCAGAGTGGCCTCGATTTTTTCTGTTCTTAACAAGACCGTAATTTTTATGAAGTATTTTTCGTACATTTTGCCTTTTTGATTTCAATGTTAATTAGTTCATAAAGTGCTATTCTTTCATTTTGCTTCACTAATTCCGTTTTCAATAAAAGTCTTGGATTGCCTTAAAAAATTGTCAATTCGGTTTGGAAAACTCCCTCTTCCTTTTTAGTAGTGAAAGTTTCTTAGATTGGAAAATTCTCAAATTGATTTGGAAAATTCTCAAATTGATTTGGGAAATTTTCAAATTGGTTTGGAAAATTCTCAAATTGGTTTGGGAAAATCTCAATCTGGTTTGGAAAATTCTCAATTCGACTTGGAAAATTCTCAATTCGACTTGTAAAAGCTATAAAACGAATGTTTGTTCTCCACGCATTCACCGTTTAAGGGTTTTCCATATCTTTCGTTTTCACACTAAACGCTTTTTCCAAGTGTTTTTGACTTTGGGTCACTAAAATGAACATAACTCCCATTAGTTACAATATGAACATAAGGATACCGAAGTAAAATACGTTACATTTCCTATGCATTTACTGCTAAACAGACATCCGCAAAGTAATTTCCAAAGGTAAAAATACGCTGCAAATCATTACACAGGGGTTTATTATTTCTGTATTAGATAGCCCATCTACAAAAATCACTGATCTATTTATATTAGAAGTGGTGTATGGTGCTTATCTAAACTCGACACCTCACGTCTCCATTAATTGTATTCAAGATGAAAATACTTGCGCTGCCGCCAGTCACACGATCTAGCTCAGATCTCCTGTTGAACGAGCTCTGCAGCCCGACTGCCTTCCTGACCGATTTATCAAATGATGAGCGAGCGGATGATCTTACATTAATTAATTAATCGTGGTCTCATCGATTTAGGGAACTAATTTCTATCTGAATGGAACAACTGCTAAAACTACCTTCTCACGTCAAAATTATTTGAGATATCGATTTTTTTTAAATAGATAACTCCATAAATATAAACCGCTTGAATTCATTGATTAAAATGTTGAGATTAATGGCACATCCCGAATTGATGTTGATTTCGTTAGCCAAATGTCGACAACTCCCCTGGCCCAGTAGTTTCAGAGAAAAGTTTCGACAAGGAGGACGGCAGTCGGACAGATTTTTTAAAATTGATATATATGTATTTGATTTTTGAGAGGAGTTAACAAATTTGTTTCCTGTTAAATTACAATGGTTCATTATAAAAAAAATGAAATATAGTAGCAATATTAGAATCTTTTTGAGAATTACCGTTATTAATGCCAATGTTTTAACAGTAATAAATTGCGCTATCGTCGAGCACTCAACAAGGAAAAGTTACCCAGGATATCAGCTTATGAAGGATATAATCAATTTCGATTTTATTTTGTTAATTATAGGACTTTGTGTTAAAAATAAATAAATAAATCACAGTAATGAACGTTTGTTATCGACCAGGAAAAAACAATTGACAATCCCCCGCTTAAAATCAGTTGTTCCACGTTTCAAGATGCGTAGAATCCGAAAATCGAATAGAAAAAATCTGACCGACAGCCGCATAGTCTGGCTATTGCACGATCTAGAAGGACAAAAGTTCATAAATCAACATTTCATTGAACGAACACACTTGGACCACTTAACCCTTAGCTTCCCAAATTATTGAATTTTTCAGCTAATTTTTTGAAACTTTTTTTTCTGGCTTAGAGTAGGCCAAAATAAGTAAAAATAGTGAAACTTTTCAAGATAAAATATGTTTTTGTACATTAAATTGAATGTTGCCCGAGAGCCACACCAGGAAGACTAGAGAAGAATGTGTTGCTCCACAGCAACACCAGGAAGACTGGAGAAGGATTTATTGCTCCATAGCAACATCAGGAAACTACAGCACTTTGAAATACATAACTTGGGTATTTTTATTTCAGGCACAAATCACAATAACACAACTTGTCCATAAAAGAGGAACTAAAAATCCTTTAGGAAAATACCTTTCATTTTTTGGAAAAAAAAAAATAAATGAATAATTTCTCAATAAAAAGTTTTTTTTTTACATCACACTAAAAGTAGGTTTATGACCAGAACATAGTCTTATAGGAACTTTCAAAAATTGAGCTTGTACATAATTGCGAATCAAAACAACTAAAAAGTCAAAGTAAAATGAGATCACTAAAAAAATAAACCTTGTAGGTAACGAAAAGTTAGGTAACTAAAAAGTAATCAGTCGAAAAAAGGCTCTTACAATTCTAAATAAAGATTTCACTTTTGGTGAAAAAGAAGGAAACAATTTCTGTTTCTCACGAAACATAATCTGATATGACATTTTGTACAGGTTACACAAGTTGTTTCCTGGCACACCCTGCAACGCCCTTTGGATGTGAATTCAGGATAATGTCCAACTCTATCTTGGCGTACAGCGTTGCAGGGGAGAGGTTTAGATGGAGTTTTCCTCTTCCGATCTGTAGAGCAGGGAGGTCGGCCCCTCTTCGGTGTAAATTTGCTTCCGTGTCCTGGCGTTCTATTCATTTTAGCTAAAGAATCAGCCACCGCTTTTCTGAATTGCTTTAGCGTCATGGATGATTGTGGGTTCTGCCGCCTATACAGTAACCAAGCATTGTTGATGGTCAGGTCCAGCATGTGGCTGAAAATTGACATGTACCACTTGAACGTTTTGAGGGGGGTTTTGTGGAAAGCCACCAACATGCCACCTTTATCCACTCCGCCCATGAATGAGTTGTATTCGGTCACAATTCTGGGGCAGGTAACATTCACATATTTCCTTTCACTGGCATTCCACCTTTTCACAAAAGTCACTGGGTGGCTTCCAACGTACGAAGAAATCAACAAGACTGGACGGTTGTCGTACCATTTCAACACAGTGACATTTTTTGAATTGTCAGTTATTTCATCAAAGGAACCTCGCCCCTTATTTTTCAAGTATTTATCGTTGTGTAGAATTGTAGAAGCTCCCAAAGACCTATCAGCCCTGAGCGTACCAATGCTCAAAAGCCCATAGTTTTTTCTCAGAAGGAATACCAGTTCAGGGCTGCAAAACCAATTGTCAAAATAAATGCCAGAAAGAGGAGAATCGTTCATCGACTTTACCAAGGCAACAACCACTTGACTAGAAGCTGTGAGCTCTTTTTCTTCCTCAGTGAAATCAATGTGGTCAAGCATATCCCCACCACTGTATATAAGAAAATCATAAACGAAGCCTGAGACCCCACTTCTAACAAATAACTTGAACCCCCATTTAGTGGGTTTGTTTTTCATATATTGCCTCCTACTTCCTGCTTTTTTCCCTTTGTACTTCACCATCATTTCATCCACCGACATTTTTTTTTCTTCAGGTACTTCTAAAAACTTTTGTCGTAAGTAGGGTAAAGTGCTGTACCGGGCGCATGCTTGTACTGGGCGCCACCCTCGACATTTTGGGTAAGAAGTTAGGTTGAAAGAATGTTAGGCCCCTGATCCAACCATGCTTCGATGATAATGAAACAGGAAAGTGAAAACCAGATGACTGATAAGACTATTATCTCATCAGAGAATTACAAAGTTTTTGACATCTAACCTTGATAGTTGGTGGCTGCTGTACCTAAGGTGCCCTTGACCACGGTAAGTGATTAATTTTGTTGCAATACATTCTAGTGTGTAGAGAAACATTTCTTCTAAAGGGTAACCATGTCAGTTACCTTGGAAAAAAATTCAAGAACAGTTCCACCTTGATTTTTGTATTTGGGAGAAGTGTCTGTACCGGGCGCCACTTGAATGTGTGTACCTGGCGCCTTCTCAACAACCTATTCCCTCCGTGTTAAGCTCCGATTTCAGTTTTATTAATGCTTTAAATTGTTGATCCGCAGATGCCTCGCAGCAAGGTGGGTTGACTGGGATGAAGGAGCACCAAACAACAATGTGGGCAAGTGGGTTCTAGTGAGGTTTGTGTGCCCGTAAGAAATTTTATGTCGGACAAGTGAAGGCAGTTTACGAAAACCTACATGCTACTGTCAAATTTGCTCGGAAGAGTAGGTCCATGTTCGTTTGGCCCACAGTTGGGGATACCAGCCAGATCAGGGTTTCCGATGTTGAGAAGATTCTTCCCAATCCTAAAATAGGAAGGAGAGGTTTTGAAAACGTGTCATTCGACGGACTGCACGTTATGTGATAACTAGTTTATATTTGGTTTAGTGCTAATGTGAAGTTACTTGCTCATGTTACCCTTAATGTTTCTCTAGGACTTGATGTGATTTTTTTAATAGTTGTTTACAAAACGTTACCCCACTTTTATATTTAAGACTACTTTACCTAAATATTGAGACTGAATTTCAATTGCCAATGTGGCCTGTTGGTCTATATTTTATAAAACAATATCCTCACTTTCACGAAACGTTTAATTATTTAACCAGTCTTCAAAAACCATTCAAATCTCCAAGGGTCGTAGGTGGCGCTCAGTACATTCATTGGTGGCGCCTGGTACATGCAAGTTTGTACTAGGCGCCACTTTGGAAGGGTTTTGGAAAACTAATGCAGCACTTAGTAGAATGATGATAAAAATATTTTTAAAACAGTGAATTGTAATCAACAAATTTCTTGATAGATCTAGCCCAAAAAAATCAAATTCCAACCATAAGAACGCTCAGGAAATTTAATATAGTAAAAAGTGGCGCCCGGTACAGCATGTCATCGGCATAGGGTTCCTGATCATCCCCAGTTGAAGGGTCTCCTAAAACATCAAAAAAACTCTTCACCCTTCTATCGAGTTCTTCCTCACTCACATCTTCATCATTGTCATCTTCTGGTTCCGACTCAACCGAATCTTTGGGAACTATGACACAGAAGTTGTTGTTATCTTCTTCAATAATAGGTACAGCAGCTGTTGGCAACTCTTCAGAGTTTTGCACTGCCAACTGTGACAAATACAGGAGCATTTGTCCCCGTGACGTAAATTTTGGTATCTGTAAAAACGCAAGAACACAAAATACTATAACATTGGCATAAAAAAGCTGGAAATAACTAACATCAACCATAATCAAACAACAATCACAAAAGAATCATTCATCCTAGTGTTGCTCCAGAGCAACAAACATGAAAAGCCAAATAGAGCAACCATCCTGATGTGGCCCTGGAGCAACATCACATTTGCCTGCAGGCAGCTACCTTCTTGCAAACTTTTCACACAATCCTAAAGTAATTTTCTATTCCTTGGCGTCTAGTGAATGTTGAAAAAAAGATTCAGGTCGATAGGTTTGCTATTTTTACACAAAACAAACAAATAAACTTACCTCGTTTCGTGCCTCGTCCATTGTTGCGTAGGAACTGAACATATTTATCTGTTATCACTGGTTTTTTGGCGCTCAAACCGGTCTAAACTGACAATTCATGGACTCTAGGAATAGCTAAAGATGCTAACATGGATTACAAATGGATATCATTGCCCGCCTTTTTTAAAAAAATCGCTGAATTCCATGTTGCTCCACAGCAACATTGGGAAGCTGAGGGTTAACGTCCATCCGTTTGTTCTCCCTAGGGGACCTGAACTTATCAATTATCAACACGAACGTGAATGTGAAAGTATTTGGACATAGTGAAAATCGCTTAGTAGGTACCACGCGAGGATAGAATCAGCTGATATAAATGCAACGTAATTTCGAATTCATGAGTTCGTTTTGCAGCGTAGATAGGATTATTATTTTATTACGACTGTTCTGCTCGTGGATTTCTTCGTCGTGTCCATATACAGTATATTGTGCCATTGCATGTATTTTGATGTCAGCTTTCAACTAATACAAAGGTTACAAAGGGGCTACATGTCCAAAATCATCCAACTGTCTTTGAGACATCCAGAGGTCAATTACAAGGCATGCCAACAGTTATTAACTGAAGGACTCTTAGGGCTCATTTCGTTCCTAATCGATCTACCGAGCTGAAATATAAACAGGGATGGTTTTATTTCACCTAGAATGCAATTATAAGATAGATTAGGCTAGCGAAATCGAACTACCAAATCGATGTTGGGATCGATTTCACAATCGGCGCTCTGAAATCGATTTTTCGATTTTAATCGCTGTTTTAAACTTATTATTATTATTTATTTTTTAATTTTAATTGTTCACTTTGAAACTTTCAAGATGCCTGGATTCGAAAAATGCAATGTCCATCCGCCGTGTCATGCTTAACTGCCTCAAAAATAGTGCAAATGATTTTGAACATTTGACCAAAATTTCGATTCATTTTCCCTATTAATACTCCTCAGGAGCCGACATGATGCCCGCAAGGTTTTCAACTCGATCAGACAAAAGCTGTGGTTGTTTCACCTTACTTTTTTCGTCAAAATCATTAATCAATTAAATTTCTCAGAAGTACCGTGAAATTGGGAGTAAAGCTTGAAATTGTGTAAAGGTGTAGTCCGAATATCATCAAAATCGTGCGATAATTGTCGCAAATGTGATATATTTGAAACACATAACTTCTCTAAAAATCATCCAAACGATTCGAAATTTAGCAAAATACTGCTCCGGAGAAAAAGAGGCGCTCTTTTCAAAAATGTCCACAATATAGACACATGTATTATTAATAATTAATAATAATTATGAACTGATGAATGAATAATAAATCCATGAGGCGAGGCCTTCGCAGCGCTCTTTACTTGAAAACACAAACACTTGAGAAGTTGAAAATCAAAAAGGACGTAAATACTTAGAAATTTAAAAACGTTGCTAACATCCCCCAACTTACCATTCATAAATATCAAATTAACCTCACAAAAAAACGGTTAATCGTTGAATAAAATCTATAGTCGATCAAAATCGACCCATGACAATCGATTGTGAAAAAAATATCGAAAATCGGTGTTCAAACATCAATTTTTTCTGATAAATGAAACCCTATTTTAGATACTGTAACACGGGCTACGTCTAATAGATCAGTGATTTACGTAGACGGCTGATTCTACAACAGAAATAATTAACATCCGCGTGATAATGGGCTGCCAATTATTGTAATGAATGGAGGATGAAAAAGAGAGAGGGAGGGAGTAAATCATAAAATGCATTTTATATCAAGATGATCTACACTCTGGGTAGTACATACTGCTACCCCTAGTAGACGGCTCTAATTTTACTGCTGGTAATTATTGTATTTAAAATGGAATCTCCTCAAAAACTACCTGGATGACTTGCAATTAAACTGAGCGCTCCTCTTCATTTTTTCTTCCTATGAGATTTGAACATTGCCACTGTACCAAGTTCATGAGTTAATGAGGTAACTTCATGTTCCAGTTACAATTGCTGCAATATCAGACTGTATAACAGCCAATCCTCATCAACCGAGAATTCCAAGACAGACATCATCTACACCAGAACCAGCACCAGGTGATGTACCTAGTAGAAACTCATTACATCATTTGTGTAGAGCCTGTACACAACCTATGAATTATGGATTCACACATTGTATAACTAGCTTTTTACTTCTTCAGCTTCTTCAAATCTCTACTGAAGTTGTAGCCATAAGACCGTTATGTAATCTAGGCACCGTCTGGTGAATAAGGCAGTGGTCCCTTCCTACATTCACATTCTGGATGAACCAAACAAAAGGAAGAAAGGAGTCTCATAACCCCTCCAGATTTGATGGTGCATGGGGTAAAAGGGGAAATGCTTTTGGGCGCTCTATACCGGGGCTTTGGAAAAGAAGTAGTCATGGAAAATTAGATATCCTTTGCTGTGCAGGTCAGGTAAAAACGGGACACTGAATCGTGAAATGTGGAAGTGTTTGTGGACGCATGAAATGTACGTGATTGACAAGCAGATGGCTTATCATAAAGCGGTTGATGTGTGATTGTTATCACAGTTTTTCTATCATCTGAAATAATCGTAATAAGCGCTCAAGTTTCATCCTAAGTGTTAAGACATTAAACAAACTACTCAAGTACCTCGAGTTAAGAGGATCAAAGTCCATCCTCTGAGTCGAGGGAATCTGTGATAAAATTTAAAAAAAAAAAGGTCGCACCAACTATTTAATGTTACCAGCTAATGTCTGGCTGGAAAACTTGGATTTTGACTGGCAAAATCACGGTCTTTTGCATTTGGCTGATAATTTGAGGAAGTTTTACCCTAAAAAACCCAACAAAATATCTCCATACAAGAAGTAAAATAATCGAAGAAAAAACTGTTATTTTTTATGGTGCACATTTTCTGTTTTGGCCTTTTTTATCAACTAAAACTGGTAGGTCCAAAAGGAGGTGATTTTTATATTAGGGCTATAGAAATTTTAAAGTAATTCCCAACAGTCTCCTCAAATGCGGAAATCCTCTTTTAAAAAAATGAGGAAGTTGAGGCCATTTTAGTGAGGGATGGTAGAAAACAATACAATCTCTTCAAAGTAAAAAAAAAAAAAAAAAAACAATAGGATCATTAGAGTAAATAAATGTTAGGGCCCCCAAGTTGTTGCAAATTAGTTGTAAAATCTACTCCTGAATTTCAGTCAAACCTAAATTTAGACAGACAGTAAGGTAAACCTATCTGATTCCTTACTTTTTAACCAGTGCTTCCTATCTATATTTCCATAATTTTGCAGGTGTGGTATACATGATACCGAACTGTGACTGTCAAACAACTCCTGAATACAATCCAGTTTGTGGAACTAATGGCGTAACTTATCAAAATCGTCAAAAACTCGAATGTGCTGCACATTGCGGAACTGGTAAGTGTCTTGCGTGTGTACTAAGATTTTTCTTAGCATCTTTTCTATCCTCGCCGTGTGCCTTGAGTCTCTTCACTAGGGTTCTCGAGTCAATCCAAGTTGGAATGATACACATAGACCAGCCACTGTTAAGGATTGGTTCTGCAAATGGAACCAGACCTGCCACCCCAGTAGAAACACACAAGTACAGAATGGGATGACGATTGGAATCAGAGTGTTTCATAATGGAATCAATTGCCTGCATTGGGAGGTGTAGGAGGGATGTCATCCATCAGTCATTGTGAGTGAAACATGAGAACACAGAAGGTTTGAAGGGATCTAATTATAAGGGCAAGGTTAACAATCAGCAGAACCTATTTGGAGTTCTAATAAACCAAATAAAGCTGACCTCTTTAAATGAACTCAATAGTCACTAAAAACGTCTGACAAGTTGGGTGTGCCATATAACTTCCATCTAGGTAACATGCGTGTACCTCTTGCAATGCTTTTAATTATCTCCAAAGATATAAGGTGTAACCTTGTTATAACGATTCATGAAACAGAAATGCCACAGGACACATTCTAGAATACAGCAACGCCTTCATAGACTAGTCAACATGTAATGCGGGTCAGTCTCGCGAATTTTATATCAACATGAGACCGTTTTTCTCAAGTGCATTGAGAATTTTAGAGCAATCAGATCTCTGGAACATTAGAAACGATGGCAGTGGATTAGGAAAAGGAAGTGGATTTTGCGTTTGCACATGCACAGACTGGTGTACTGTTTTCTGCACATTGAAACTCATGGGGGTATCTACAGCCTAACACAAATATTCCTTGAAGATTTCATCAAAATCAGATGAGAATTGTGTCAATTAGGCTTGTTACAATGATCTGCAGACAGACATATATAAACACACACAGTGAGAGAGGGACGGACAGGACAAGAAAGTTGTACAGAATGGTCCAAAATGCGAGTAGAAATTTGGATTTTAGAGAGAAAAACAAAGTTCATTGCCTGAAAGTGAGAACTAAGCTACCTACAGGCAGACTCTGAAGCAATACTGTGCCCCACTCCTTGAAATCATGTCATCGAGCAATCTGTATAACACCCCTCCACAAAATGTAGTATTTCATAAGCAACAGAATAACATAAATCAAAGGCATTGGTGGGTTATATCAGTGACCTAATATTTCCTGCATATATTCCACATTTCCTGAATGAAAATCGTCTGTATTTATAAATTTCAGATGTGCGGCTGAGGCGATCAGGCAGCTGTGGGAGAAGCTTACAGAAAGTGGAAGAGCGGAGAAGATCGTAGGGTTGGAATTCATCAATATCAATATAATAAATTTAAAAATTAGAAATAAGATAGAAATTATCATGTAATAATAAAATTCCTAACAACAAACACGAAACCTTATACCCATTAATGCTACTTATTACACATCCCTGCTTGGGGACTTTGAAAAAGAATTGGTAGAATCGATCATTTCATAAAAATAACGTTGAACACCATTCCAAATTAAGAGAACTACCCAAGTCTCACACCACCTGTACCTATGCCTATGTAGGTGTCCCAGAATATTCTAACAACATTATTTCTTAGTAAAAATAGGCGTTCTTTCCAACTTTGAGTGCGATATAGGAAGCAATGAAAGAAAACCACTAGTGGTAAAAAAATATAATTAGGGTACATTATAATCAAATGTTTATAAAATTTCCATAAATCATCCTTTGGTCAAATAAAAATCAAATAATTGCAACACTAGGTTTCTGTTGGAGAACCTTGAAATTGACACAACGATCTTCTACAAATATTATGATCACTGATTATGATAAAACATTGATTTAAAAAAAAATGTTCCTAAAGGAATACACAAACAAGATATGATTAACAAGGCAGTCAGTTTATTATTAGAACAAATAATACGTGACCGTATCAATAATCACCATAAAAATCAACGAACTTACACTAATGCTAAGAAACAAAGTGAAGTTATCACATAAAATCAAATGTATAACTTCAATTCTAATTATAAAGGTTTAATCGAATTACACGAACCTATAAGGGTTTCTATGTACTCAAAAGTCGTCGATTTAGGAACAAGTGAAATAGGGAAGGAATTATGTTACCTTTTTCATATAATTTTTTTACTCCATAAATGATCCGATATTTCCCCCCACTTCTGCATCATGTCAGGGTGGAGTACATTACGGACTTCTTAACAAATAGTTTCATATTACAGTTGAGTAAACGTCAGATTATTTCTATTTGTACTGAGGGTTATCAGCATCGGACTTCTTACCTGGTGATTACATAACTGTGATAATCACTATTCATGATTTTAAATAGTCGTTATCATGCAATTACATGTAATAACACGTCATGATTTTAGTTTTTCTTCTTCAAGATGGTTGGTTCAACTGGATGCTGTAGGTTCTAGTAGTTTCACTGATAAACTTAACAGCAGGACTTAGTACTTCTAACCCTCACTACTAATGAAAACTTAGTTGTTATAGGAAATTGAGGTTTTTACAATTTCGGCTTCAACATAAATCCATAATCTTTTAGTATACTTTCTGCTAAACATTTAGAAATAAATTTAAAAATCACAGACCTTTTTGGTGCCAACTATACCATCCTATTAAAAGTGCATGAGCTACGTAAAATTAAAGGGGGCAGGGGGAATAGATTTGTAGCGCCGCTTGATACTCAACTGGATAAATTTCAAGCATTCAAACAATTCAATAAATACTTCCCTCTAAGCACAGTAATTTGAATTGGCACCTGTTGATTGATATGTGCGCTAGATTGGCAAGGCACACGAGCCTAAAATATATTATATCCAGTTGGTATTAGATTGAAAGAAGTTTCCAATGATTTTTCTGAAATTCAGAGGAAGACTTGAAATAAATCTGTATTAATAACCCAGAGAGTTAACCTATTAACAATGTAACAGCCCAATAGGTACACTCATTATTATCAAGTTTGCTTGGCATCACTGAATAGGTGGTCTACTATTCCTCCTTTATTTACACATGTTGTAAAACTCAAGAAACCTTGCAGAATTATTCTTCACAGACATTCAGATTACGAATGTAAGAATCAAGGTTCTTAATTTTTCATTCCATGCCTGCATAGAGGACCTTAAACTCACATAGGTTTCTAAATGAGGCTACAAAATCGTATTCATCAAGCCTAAAAACATGAGCAACGAAAAATTTTAATTTCGTTAAATGATACGAGTTATAATATGTAACAGAATAGAGTTTCTATGACCCTGAGGCCAAGTGCCTGGAAATACTACAACTTGAGGAGAGGGCAGGGAGTGATATATATTAATTTTGGTTGCAACACTTTTATAGGACGTTATTTTGAAAGAAAAAGACAATGTCTTTTACTTTTAAACAAGATGAATATAGAAGGATCAATTCAATATGAATGAACAAGAACAAGATCAATACTTTTCCAACCCTGATGTGTTTGTTGATTGATCTCTTACTTCTGAAGCTGATATTACTGAAGACCTTGAACCTTCATTGATCAGCCTTTGTCTTTCTCTGAACATACTCGCTCGCATATTTCTTATTTGATGCTGCTGACACATTTTAAGTAGTGCAAAAACAGTGAGACCAACCCAGCAAGCCATAGAAGCCCAGGCGCCAAACTGAAACAGCACAAAGTTTATTATTTGACTACTTAGGTTTGTTATTTTCAATCATGAACAATTGTAATCTACTAAGAAAAAATTTTTTTTAGAGATACGCAGATTTCAAATATTTATTTTTAAAAAAAAACCGTTCGTCCACTTTACTACTAATACAAAATTATTCTCTAAAATCAGCCATCATCCTCGAATGTGCTAAGAACTCTGCATTGATTTCAATGAACTGTAAGGGGTAACAGTTATGAAAAATATTCAAAAAAATATCTTCAAAACTTGGAATAAAAGCGTAATTTTTGTGCTCATTTTAATGGGTGATATTCACTGAGTTCAGTTAAGGGCATCAGTGGTCGTTCTGATGAGATATGGCAATTTTCTTACAGCAGAAACACCTCCTAAGCTAATACATGCAAAGTTGTGGAGTAGTAATCACAAATTAGCAATCTTAGTCATCATTACTGGTGCCAAGTAAAGATTCACTTATTGAGTCAAAGGCAAGTAATAATGAAGTTGTTCGATTAAAGCATCTTGAAAAAGCAAATGATCAGGCAACAACGCACATATTCATGCATTCTCACTATAATCACATTTCTCAAATATCTTTGGATGAATGCCTTCGAATGTGTTACTATCATGTTATGATAGGCCTCAAGATCCATTGTGGCATTATCCAAAATTCTGTAGATTACTCTACAACTTTCTAGCTGTTGCAACACCTTAAAAGCTAATATATGCAAAAATCAGGAGTAGTAATCATAATTCCCCAGAAATATATTACAGCATTCATCATTGATGTCAACCACCACAATTTGTCGATAATATTCCCCACCATCCGTCAGCTGAGAATGACAGAGAGACCTCACTCCTCGAGTCAGAGCACAATGTAAGACGTTGCTCCATCGAGGCAAGCCAATGATGAGCCCACAAATGACCAAAGCAAAGTTTCACCCCACTAATGACAACATGTCAGTTAAGGGCAACAGTGGAAGTTCTGTTGAGATACTGGAAATTTTCTTACAGCAGAAACATCCCCCTAAGCTAATAATAGCAAAGTCGTGGAGTAGTAATCACAAATTAGCAATCTAGTTCCCAGAATTCATCACTGGTCTTACCCATCTAGGTTCTTTCTGCACCTTTTTTCCATCAGTTTTTTTATTTCTCAAGCCCTAATGGTCAAAATGAGGGTAATACTCTAGGGTAATGGGGGTACTTGCTAGATTTGCAAGTTTCAATCAAAGTCTTTTAGTTACTTTTATCTGCCATCAAAAGAGAGCAATGATTGAAGACATCTGGCAGAATGTGAACGGATCCTTATCTCCTCACTTTGTAGACCAGAGATAGATGGTGAACAATTTCCACATTATGTTCAAGGCATCACGTTAATATTTAAATTATGTTTTCTCGTATCTCATACGATTTAACCTCTTATTCTCCAATACTGATTTAGTTGTACAATTTTCAATAAGGAACCGCAGTTCATTACAAAGAAAAAGTAAATTTTCAACCCCACTCCACATCAAAATGTATTGGTTCATGGTTCAAGATCCACAGAATCTAATTTTCAAACCAACTATGGGAAGTATATTCTGCTGTAGAATATAGGCAGAATATTGACAGCCAAAAACATTTAAAAAAAGAAACATAAAATTAATTACTTGGGCAGTTCCGAGTTCTATATAGAAATTGGATGTGTCAATCCCATCTTGTTTATCTATATCTTGACCCGATGCCATATCACACCTGCAACATCATGATGAGATTATTATCAGCACAAGCTTGAAAACATCAAGGTGTAATGTCTGGCACAAAAAATAACCTGGATTGATGATAATCTGGCACTGAAATGAAAAATCGTTATTGATTTCCAAGATTGGATAATTACTAGTTCAAGGATTTTCCCAAACACTTGGGGTTCCTCCTCTGAGAAACTACAGTTGTTGACTTATTTACGAAGAAATAATCATAGAACATGGGAATCGAGACCACAGCATACTGTCCCTACCTACAATAGTTATGAACTTTTTTCCTTTTCATTTACAATTTAATTCAAATTACTTGAAAATATTTGCATGTTGCTCTACAATCCAATTATAGGAAACACAGCTTTAGTTTGTCTTCTTGGAAGTGAACAGGTTGCGTTTAAATGCAGTGTTAGATTTTTGTTCAAAAAGAATTTTATATTGACTTTTACGGTATTATTAACTCTCAAGAATGAATATTAAGGGACACAGAAGTATCAACCAATAACAAATGAGGTGATAGAATGGTGTAGTGATCCCTTCCAAAGACTGTGACGATTACCCTGCAACACCCAGAGGATACCCTTGAAGCTAGGAAGCAACAGGTTTATGCTCAGGGGACAAGTTCCGAAAATGGGAGGGAAAGCTATCCATTCCATCACGAACAAGAACTCATGATTCAGTTGTTTTCACAAAAATATTAACATTTGGAAAGAGACTTACGATGGGAATCGCATGGTCATATTATTACACCACACAATGAATCCGAGTGTAATTATGACAGCTGCAACAACGGACATTCCACATAGGCAAAAGCATCCAACCACATCAATAAAAGCTGAGAGGAAGTTGCTGCAAGAAAAAGTAAAACAATTTCATAATAGCATATACAGTTAAATTATGAATGGTTTATAAAATGTGCACTTATTCTCATTTCATTTAGAATATTTTCAATAGATCATGAGTGAACATGAATAGTTGTATGAGTGGATTAGGCACTACATGACACAAGAAACTGCCAAAAGAAAAACAACTTCAATACAATGATCGTTAACCAAACCAATAGTTTATATTGTCAATTTAGAACTGGGAGAATGTAGAAATTTGGCATTGGATAAAACCCAGTGGAAAGCAGCACGGAAGGCCAGAATCTTTCTGGATCCTTAAGAACTGTGGATCCACATAATAATAATAACAATATTTTGAGAGAATAAAATGACTGGACAGTTGAGATCATGATATAAGGGTGCTAGTTTATTCTTACAGAAGATGATTCCTCACTTTTAGTAAGTTTGAATTTAATACAATTCGAAAAATCCTTCCAGAATGGACGGTAAACTAGTTGTTTATAATAAAGTATTATCTGATTTAGAAAATATCAGCAACATTATGGTATACTAATAATACAGGGTGAATAATGAGAAACTGATGAGGCAGGAGAAAACTCACAAGTTTCCAGTAAAAGTGAAATACATTATGATTACATTTATTCATTCATTTTTCAATTTCTTCCCGAACTTTTTCGTTGTCATGTACCTGAGCACTTTTGGCAGCAAGGATGTCTGCAATCTAGGGCTTCTTTACCAACATTTTCCTAATAAACATATTGCACTTTTTTGGGTGATTAGGAGTGTCCATTTCACATGTTACCCTCTAATTCAGTATTTTAAAATTGATATCTTTTTTAAGAAAATACTGTTTCGTTTGCACATCTCATGAGCATATACCATGTGGCCCTCAAAGATGGGAGCGTTCAAGGAAAAAATCTTTTGATTAGTACTAAAAGTTTGAGGTAATATTTTGAAAATTGAGCCATAAATGGATATTTGACTGTCATCTCAAAACATAGGAAACAAATTGTGGCTTTAAAAAATGACTAAATTTGACATTTTTCAGTTTTTTGTAATAATTCTTAAACCCTGTGGTATTTTCTGTCCAAAGGAATTTTTATAAAAAAAAACAAAGTTGTAGAGCATAAAAAAAAACATAGGGATAAGACTCCAATACGATAAATTTCCTCCTATATTAAGGGACTCACAAACAATTGAGAATGGAATTATTTTGGGTGAATCCTCTCCCACTCCTAACCAAACTTATCCTATTTTTCTTTGAATATTGAATTTCATGGTGAAAGTTCCTGTGGCTTTGAACATGTGATGAAGAGAAAAGGCTAATGATGGAACATCAATTCAACAAGAACCTATGTGCTCCCCACCATCCAAACCTATCAGAGCTCATACAAATATTGTATCGAAACTTTATGTGAATATCAATATCGGGATCAATATGGGTACTGTTGCAGCTTCTATTAGAATCAGAACTCATTCTCAGACTCTAGGACTACCTTGTTTTGTTATCTTGATCCTGACATTGATTTTAATGTCTGCATTGACCTGGCTTGGACCAGACCTCTCTACAAAGAACAATTTTTCTCATAGGAATTACCCTAGAACTTCCCCCCACTGTGCAAAGTTACCTTTTGGAACATTCTGATTCCTTGTTGATAGATAAGCTTTGCAGACGGGTTTTGTCCAACAATTTTGGATTGCACTAATCTTCCATTGCAGTATATTGTTTGCCAAACTTTTTTCAGCCACCTTTCGTCTAGTTATCATGTGCTTTATACTTATATTCATTGACATCAACAGGCTTTCCTAATAAGATATTGCATAACAGTTTTTCATTATCTTTCAATTTTTGTTTCAGTGAAGTTTACTTGTTACTACTGTCAAATTGCAATGTGTCAATCTATTGTGATGATCTTTGGACTATAAACACAACCACGAGATCGTGGGACAGGGAGGCCATCTTGGAGGAACACACAAAGGACTGAAGGGGCAAGATTATTCTACCAGTAGACAAGTAGTCTACAGAGAGCTGGGGAAGGAGCTCTCTCTCGCTACTTTTTTTTGTTGCGCGTCATTTTTTTTTTGACTTCCAACAATTCCCTTTAAATTTGATGGGGACTATGATCTGCTTTCACCCTTTGACGACCTCGAAGTTGCAGCATTTTATTTGGAAGAGGCCAAAAGTATTTCCACCAGTACCTCTACCTTCATTCACGCTTTCAAATTAAGAGATGTCCTACCAGTAAATTGGGAGTTCTCTCGCATTCTTCACATTTAACATTCATTTCAAATTACTCTCAAAATGAAAACCTCTTCACTTGCAAACAAATTATTTCCTGCATAAAGTGATCCAACGTAAGAATCAACTGCCTTCTTAGAGCTGATAAAGATTGATGTCGGGCCCTACCCATCAAACAATTGCTATAATCGCTACCAAGGACCCTTTATTACACTACAAACCATATTTTACCAATAGATTATAACTTAGTATAAAAGATTTACTTCGATGTTGCATAATGTTTTTTACCTGTCAGTTCCTTGGTATATGAACCGCGCCATTCGGAATATTTGAATTCCTGAAACCAATTCCAATACCACTCCAACGAAGATTGTATAATTACAGTACGCTTGAGACGACCAGTCAACAGAGAACTGCCCATCCTTTTCCAGCCACTCTCCCTTGGAAAGCAGGAGGCAATGACCTCTGTAACAAAGGAGAAACATTACTTTTGACTGTTACTTACATCACAGGAGAAATTCAATGTTTTCATTGAGAATTTGTCATCCCTCCTACTAACGTATAACATTAACTTGTCTCAACCTATTCTGTAACAACGAAAAACTGCCAACTAAGCAATCGGGACTGTTTCATTCTTCTGAACATATTAGAGTTTTTGAAGCCTCTAAAGATCCCTTGGCGTCACCCAGATGGGCCCAACTGTACGTGTCCTTGAGAGAATGTAAGTAACAATTCTGTGAGACAGGTGCGTTTAATGTTTTGATCAGATGGAGCTCTTTAGATTTTCAACCTTCCAATATTGTAACACTATTGAAGGTAAATCTGAGATACTCTACTGTGTTACCCAGTGTTATATCACTTAAATAAGCTATTCGGGTAACAATTTACTGTGCAGTTTTACGAAACAAAGGAATTTCCTCGGTAACAGATGGAAAAATGCATGTCCGAGTAGTTAAATCAATTTCTTAGAATTACATACCTACTTAATTTATTTCAGTTCTCTTAAAGTATACATGTAGGCAGTCTCGTTGAGAGAGGGGGGAGTCTGGGCCCAATGCCCCCAGGCCCGGCCTATGTAAGAGGGCTCGGATTTTCTTGAGGAATTTTTTGTAAAAATCAGGAGGGGGAGGCAAAATGGGATCAATCTCAATTTTTCACAATCGATATATGGTTACAGTAGTTCGTGGACGCTTTTTATTTTTAATTTAAATTCTAAGGGAGCCCAGATTTTGCTCCTGGACCCGGATTCTCTCTCCATGGCCCTGCATGTAGATAAATACCAACATATTTCATTTCATTTCTCAGTTCGCTGAAAATCGAATAACTACAAAATCAAAAGCTCGAACCTTTATTGAATCATTATTTTATTACTTTGGCATTTCGATAAGGATACGTTTTAGTGGGGGGCATCAACCAAAAGATACCGCACCTAAATCTTATTTGAGGAAACTGCAAGTTAACTACTCCGTAGCTATGAAATTGTCACTCCGTTAGCTTTCATCCCAAGGACATCGTTCACCTGATAGGAACGCTCCTATCATCATTCTGTCAAATTCCTCCTCCCAACACTCCCTATTCCGTAAAGCAAGTAAACAATTTGTCCGACAAACAATAATCGTAAGGGATTGAGAGGTTGGTAGTCACCCAAAAACGAACTTTCAGCTCCACAAGGAACATGTTCAGTTTATGTTGCAGAAACAGCAGCATTTTTTCCACGAGCGTACGCAGATTAAGAGGTTTCAATTGCCAATGGTTTCCTACGTTAACTGCAAGGGACGGAGCATCTTGGTGCCGTCCGTTTCCATCTGACAGCAGTTTAACCGCTGTCAACGGATTGATCTCTAGTAATAGTTGTCAGACATTATCGGAGTCGCACTAGTTGAAAGCTGTTAAAACGAAAACTCTTGTTGGAACGAATTCCATTGATGTATTATTGACACACAAAAACAAAAATATAATCTAGATAATAAATTGCAATTGATACCTGAATTCATCTTGATGAAGCGTCATTGGTACAACAATACATAATGAGAGTATGAAGGCAACTATATACCCAGCGAGTTGGCTAAGTAAAATGATATTGTTTAGAGACATGTCGGAGTGAAGTTGATTAAAAAAGAACAAAAAAACTCTCTGGCCAACAACTAAAGTCACATAGTTTTCAATAAAATAACTAGCAAATAAACTATGACAATACAGAAATTAATAGGAGATTATGTCTTAAAAGTGAAGTATTGTAAATCATAGGAAGAAATTTCTACTGATAATAAACAAACCAAGCAAGTGAAGCTCGCTTATCAATATCAATAACACAAATGTTATCATTTGTTCAGCTGCCTTTTTTGCTGTCCCTGGATGCAGTACCTAGTGAACACAAGTTTGTTTATTCGACTCTTCTTTCTTCATCTTCTCCTTCTTCCGGATGGAGGGCTATTCGTTACTTTCTAAGTCACTCTTGAGGTGTGTAAACCCAGTTCCCCCGAGAAGGTAGACTCCCTGCAGGGCACTCAGTCCAAGACAAGGTCAGTGGGAGAAGTTCACCAGTACACTCCGTGAATGAATGGGACCTGCAGTTCATTTTGTGGATGAATGCGACCTGCAGTTTGCTCCACAATCCACTTTGTGAATGAATGAGACCTTATTTTTGTGTACAGTCAGGGTTTGGTAGATGATAGACTTCTACTGTACCTACTCCTTACATGAGTACTTCTGAGTAAAACAATGATGGGTACCAAAACGAGGTCATTTTCCGAGTCCTCATGAATGAATTTCATTTGAATTGTAGAATCTGCTGTGAACGAACAGCGACCTGCCCAGGTTGTTAGGTGGGGAGAGTGAACGGTTATCTTGAGGCAAGACTCCTCAGCAAGAGACGTTTGCGACCTGCAGATCTCGAAATTCACTTGCCATGAAAAGTTTGCGACCGTCTGACTAGTTCGAATTTCGGCCACGTGGAGCCATGCTGACGCAAACGTCCTGTGATGAACTGAAAGTCTTCCTTCCGCAGGTCATTTGGGACAAGTTCACTAGAAAGAGAAGTTCTTTGAGACAAGGTCAACCACTCTCTACCCACCTCTAAGTCACGTGCCACTATTGTCGAGATTAATATGTTCATAGACGTGTGACACTGTATAACTGCTAGTTTCACATTTAGTTCAGGTTGCTGTTTTTGTATGGATAGCCATTGTTGTTACAAACTTGTTGAAATCTCCGTGTGCTAATGATGTCCTGGGCTGTGGTGATGTTCAGCTAAAGACGTTGGCTGTTGTCTACCATCACAATTGTTCAATCATCATACCTGTTATCATCTCATTATGATTTCCTGTTTGAGTTTTTGAATTCAAGGATTCATACATTCGTTCAAGAAGGTAATCTTCAAAGCGTAATATGTAATATATCCAAATTCGGCCAAGAAAGCAGGCTAAACTAAGTTGAAGTGAGCAACACTATGGTGCCACAAATCTTTCCCCTTCTCTAATATTTCTCTGTAGGTGCTTCTGTTCTACTGAGTTGTATCTATTAACTACTTGTACTAAGTGTATTGTCTTTAATGGAATACCATACAGTTGATCGCAATTCTCGCTTTTGAATTTGCCTACTAACTTGTAATTTCCTCGTGGTATTATTTTTGACATGGCTATCTTCGATTATTTGTTCTGAATTATTCACTTGATTTTCAGAATTAGCAAAGGTGTACATCAGATTCTACAGAATTCATTTCACCTACTGGCAATGTGTGCATAAATGGTCAATTATTATTGACATCAGTTGTGTAAATAGCAGATAAATCATATTTCATTAAGTACCACGTTCAAAGATAATAAATTAAAGTATAGTACAGTCAGACTCATGATTAATGGTATTCTATCCCTACTCTTACTGATGTGCAGCAGATATTTCAAAATGCATTCTTTGATGGGGAATAAAAAATTACTTCCTGGTTGTTTTGTGTCAGAAGCTCAAATGGTTAAACCAAAAGTTATTTCCTTTGGTTAAAGAGTCTCTCAAAGTATTACTAATTGTGATCATTATTGTTAAAACGTTAGTTTGGATATCAATATCATGCCTTTTATTTACAGTGGTTAAGTATTAAAAATATTGCATCAGTTGTATACATTTTAGAAGTGGCGCTTCAAGAAAACTTATTAAAAGAAGAACGGAATATTTTAGTGAAGTCCTAAAGCACATCCTCTTCTAAAAGATGGCGAACAAAGGTGGCTCCAAGGGTTCACGTAATGATACCGCAACTCTTGGAAACAGTTTCCACGCGTGACATGGCTTAATACCAGATTTTGCCTTCTTCTCTTCTCCCTTGATGATGAGGTAAAGTCTATCATTCGTTCCTCTTCATCTTTCCCGGATATCTGGCAACTATGAGACCTACGAATGTAGTTGAATGAAATGTGAAGTTTTAATTATCAAGTGACATTTATCATATCTTATTTCTATACAATATCACCTCCACCTGAAGATTAACCCAATAAAGCATGCAAATATTGATTTGTGAAGTTGTTCAATCGTGATGACGATGATTATTATTTTAGTCCAGGTGGTCTAATTTCATTAATTCAAGTGAATTCTGACTAGATACAACGAAGGAAATTATTGTTCATTTCAAAGTGCTACTGAGGTCGGATTAACAACATATCGGGACGTAGTCGAGACGTTTGAGAAACTGCCTGCTGTATGGTTTCCTTGCTCTGTAAAAAAGTCATTAACAGGTCGAAGGTGAGGTCTGGCCTAATTTTCTTGGCACCTGCTGATGTGCCGTTCATTTTTCGATTTTTGAGTTTGAAAAAAAAAAAAAAAAAAGGCAGAATGTAGGTAGGAGCTACAAAATTCATGAAATTTGTACAGTTTGTGAAAATTTGTAGTCCATTGTATGTTGGTGTTGAAGCTGGAAACACTCCATTTCTCGGGGCAGAGTTATCTCCGATTACTTGGTTCTAGGACGAGAACTAACCATATCCGTCACCTGAACGAACAGGCACGCAACGAATGTAAAGAATGGTCCAAAACGCAATATACAAGTGGAATTTGGATTTTGAGAAAGAGAGTTTGTACGCCATGAACGACAAAACAAAGTTTTTGCTACTTACTGGTAGACTTGTAACTTTTAAATAAAAACAGATAAATGCTAGTGATGCAGCAGAACAGTATGAGCAAATACTTGTGACCTGGAAATAGCGAATTTGAATTTCTAAAAGCGGCTATCATTAAACAACCTCGAACATGAGAATTAGTAAACCAGCTACCAAATTCATAGAATACCGTCTACTGTACTATACAAATTTGAATGAAATTTGACCGAAGATAGATCGTGAGAAATTCTTGTTTTGCTTGCGCCCTCGCAAGATCATCTATAGGTTATTGCAAATGGACTATAGTTATTAGCAGTGGCCTGTATTCATCTCTGGATTCAGCGATGGCCAGACGATTTAATAAATTTAAAGAATTAGTTAATAATAATGTTTTGTATACAATTTTCTCTTTAAAAAATAAATGTTCATGCTCGCAGTTGGCGCAATTACTGACTCATCAGCAACATTAGCGCTTGTGTGGAAGCGGTGTCATTCTGCGTATCTCATACACCCATTTTACTAAAACTGAATATCATCAGAAACAACAAATTATTAACATTGCAACACCCAATGCTACGGCCAAATCAGATTGGAGTTGATTATACACGGCGCATAAAGCAACCCCTCCTTCAAGACCGGGGAGTCGTGCGGGTCATTGCATATCCTTGCCCCTGACAAAGACAATGCCTCATCCGTACCTTTCCTTTTTCTAACATCAGGTCTTTTTTGGTTATACTGAATGTCCCAGGAGTTATGCACAATCCGCCTTCTACGTGTTGTACAACTCATTTCCGAACAAAAATGCCACCCAACAATTTTTGTCAGAGGCCTCATTTCCGAGTTATTCGCGATTTAAGACTTTTTCCGTGTTTTCGAGCTTTTGTCATTAAAACTGTCATAACTCCCTCAATTTCGGAGATAGCTCAAATTTAACGACACCGTTGGAAAGAGCGTTAAATTTTCTATCTATTTGATGTCAGAAAACCCACTGCGGAATACTCTCGCGGTAGTTTGTATCATCCCTGTGCACTTTTCCTCAATTTTGTCTTGTGAAAAGTCAAATTCACCATGTGGCTGAAAGTTTTAAAAAGTCTGGTTTCATTTGCTTGCAGTTCGAAAGTGCTGTGAAGAATCAGTTCCTTTCTGACAGAGAGACTACCACATTTTTCTTTTCCTACTTTGGCGTCGTTTCTCGGCGTGTGTACCCAATAATACTACCTTCATTTTTCTTAATTATCGTCATACATTTCTGTGTTTTTTTCTTTCGAAATATACAAGACTGAAAGTTGTTCAAAGCTGACTTAATGTCCGTATAATCGAGGTTCAGCCTTATGCAGAATGGGAACAACAGCGCGACAAGAGTCGTTACGCTGCGAACTAAGCGATATCGGCGGGTTCAGCGTTTATTGCGGGGCGAGCGATTCTCCGATCAAACCTTGACTACTGAGTTGTGCGACCTGCGTCCGCAAGCTATATCGCAAATGGCTGATATCGGTTTGATTTTTTCTCGCTACTCCCGCCACAAATTTGTACACCAGTTGTCATGGTTATGGAGATGTCCAAGTATTTTGGGGTCAAAATCGTTTCTAGAGTGTTGGTAAGGTTGGTCAGAATTATGTTCTAGCTACTTACATAGGAAGTAAGAAAGCGACCGCTTTAATGGTGTTAAAAAACTATCTTTACTTCAAAAATAGGCTGAAGAGTCATGAATTCCCTGAATTTAATCATCAATTGATACATTTCAGAAGACGGTTGTCTCTGGACACGTCTATTTGAAATGTAATTGAGCAGAGCTGGACTACTCGAGACCAACAAAAAATGTGTGCAATAAATTTAAAAAACTTGGCTCTGGGAGCCTCGCCAGAGGCCAAGCCCCTTGACCCCCAGATGCTTACTGCTTAAAGCCTGCGGCTGAAATTAAAAAAAAAAAAAAAAAACATGGAACGTGCTATAGCCATGCTATTTTTGTGGTTTCCCTTTCGCTAATTTCTTATCATTCTGCTGGTTTCGATTTGCTATTTTCGTGTCTGCTATTTCGGCTTTACCTATGTGACGGATGTGCCCTAATAGTACTGATCTCCGTGGTCTATTGACTGAAATATATCTATCGTAATAATGCTGTTAGAATGATCATGTAAATGAGGACTCGCAGCTCAGGTTCTCGCAGAACTATAAAGGATTATTGGGCTTATGATGACTCACCACTAACTTCCATAAAACGAAGTACATAATAATAATATTATTATTATTTATTCATTTATTAACGGGCAAGCCCAATTTACAACAGCATAACAAAAGTTGCGATTCAATGTCCACAAGAATTTTCAAATTTGAGAAAAACAACCTGAAAAAGAACAATTTTACCAGAAACAGCAACAATATAATATAAATGTATAAACACATAACAGTAACTTATGAAGTCAGTAGAGCGATTGGATTGGAATGGATATAATAGTCAGAACGAAGCGGGAGAAGTGAGTACCAGAGATTTGAGAGACGAAAGGGGACTATTGAAAAAATCAAAATCAGGGTAGGTACAGAATTAAGAAGAGGTTCGCAGAACGGTGGATGCGGTGCAGTTGTCGATTTAGAAGATAGTTGATCGGAGAGAAAGGAACGTGGAAAATTTCAGGCTAACGGCTTGAGATTAGAGGGATGGAGAGTCGAATTTTCGCCAGCGACGGAGGAAAGTCGATACAGCCATTTAAGAGCTTGTGGAGGAATGACAGGTCAGCCAAGCCACACCGCACTTCCAGGGGTTGGAATGAATGAATTGTTGGTTTATTCCATTTTTGTTTGCATAGGTAAGTAGACATTGCATCATTTACATATGGAATGTACCCCAAACCATAGGGAGAACCCTGTGCGGTAGTGGGGGAGTGTGCGTTTCAGAGAATAAATAAAATAATTATAATAAGATCACATTCAAACTAATCAGCAAACTTATTTCCTCTTACGGTACATAAATACTAGTCAGGACACCGTCACATGCACGTAATCCTAAACTAATAATCCAAGAAAAGATTTTCCTCTTGTACATTCCCCTGGGAAAGGTACCGGGAGCCCTCATTTCATCAGGAACGTATCAGCTAGGGTAGGCTATAAAATAAATGCCAAGAAGTGCTCTATATGCGAGTTTTTGGAGCGGTTAACACGGCTAGAGACGTTAGGCGGAGTGAGTACGGTGTAGATTTTGAAAAATTGAAGAATCCAGGGTGTTTATGGAAGAAAGAGTGCGAGGCTGTAATATATAATTGTTGAATAGAAATTACCCGGGTGTAGTCATGTAGATTCTCTATTGGGAATCTTCTATTCTTCCTTGCTATTATTTTGATTATAGATCTTTGCATGACGCTGAGCGGGTTCAACACAGTTGGTAGGGCGCCGCCCCAGGCAACAATGCCAAAGCTCAATATACTTTGGACTAGAGCTTTATAAATCGTGATTAAATTTACGAAGCTGAGGCATCCGCGAAGGTTAAAAAACACATGGGTGAATTTTAGAAATTTTTGGACGAGTGTGGAGAAGTGACGGTCCCATTTTAAGTTCTAGTCGATTTCGATTCCCAGGTATCGTGTTGATTTGACACGCTCTAGTGTTGCACAGTCACATCCATTGTCACCGCTATCTGCCCCGCATGTATGCAATCTTACCGATCCGTTGATTAGACTCTTAGATGGCGAGTTTGAGAAAAATAAGTATTTGGTTTTTTTTACATTCACACTTGAGGCGTTATTGCAGAGCCATTTAAAGGTTTTATTAATATCACTATTAGCATTGTCGAACACCTCCTCCCACGTGTCACCTTCACACAAAATTGCAGTGCCGTCTGCAGATAAATAAGATATACCCCGCAAGTTCAAATTACCGATCTGATTTATAAAAATCAGATAGAATATTGGTGCAAGAGTCCCGCCTTGTATTACCTCGAAGTCAATGGATGTTACAGAGCTATCAGTTCCATGGATTGTTACTATTTGCCTCCTACAACTAAAGTAACTGGTAACCCATTTTAATTCTAGATCGGTGGTACCGTAGCTAGGCAGTAACTTTAATAGCAACTCCCTGTAAATGGAACATAACGCTTTTGCCAAGTCGAGGGTCAAGAGGATACCCTTTTTTTCCGCGATCGAGTAGTGAATTTATATCCTTAGTTAAAATAAACAAAGCTTCTTCAACTCCTATACCTTTCCTAAAACCAAATTGTATTAACCTGGAGTCTGCAGGTCCTGAGGAGTGATGGATAGTCAACGTTTTTCCGACGATATTCCAAGCTTAAATGCAATATACCGCAGGAATTTATTATGAACTCGCTCAATTTGATATTTGTGGACTGCATAAATCTTATAATATAAATAAGATATTCCCATCTTATAATTTAAATATTTTACATTTTAATTATGAAGTCTCGCGTCACCCTCCTGCGTTCCCCTCCCAAGTTCCACTTCCGCGTAACGTTTTCCGGCTAGTTAGTCCAAGGCTGAAGCACGTTCCATGCTAAAACTCTCAGTATTGATTGATACGGCAGGTACGGAACTAACCTAACTAAGACACGCTCTCCTTCAATTGCGGCAGCGGCCTAACATAGGACACCAGTGGCGTTTTCCGCAGTAAAAGCTTGCACTCGCGTAAATCGTCGGTATCGCCAGTAAAGCAGAAATCGCCCGGCCCCCAGCTCACGTAGGACGTACGCATCTGCCAAACGATAGCTCATTGCTAAGCAACTGGTAAATAGGGGGGCTCGCATCAATAAGTGCCAGGTCTGCTTGGTTATACAGCCGATTTACGAATGAGATGGACAAGACGGACGCTGTGAATGAGGTAAGAACTTTCAATTGTCAAATCCATTTATTTTGCTTCCCAGTAGCCGATGCATTGATTTTGCTCCACATCGTTTGTCTCCATCTTTGATGCACACGCAATTTACGTAAGAACCGTGATTCCTCAAAATAGTAATTAGGTAATAAGGTAGTTTGTTTTGGTTTTTCAATATTGTTATCATCTGAATTTCGGTTATTAGTGGTCGATAAACAAACCTCTGACTAACAAAGCCAACGTTGAATTTAACCCACATGGTAAATATTGAATACTAACTTATTGATCGATTTAGATAAATGGTATACCTTTGAGTTCAACAGTGTAGATACACTAGATGCTGATATGGCCGAAACTCTTACTAAGTACTGTTTACTTTTAAAGTAAACTAAAAATTATTTACTCAAAGTTCTGTAAAGCAATTTTAATACTTACCTGTTAGATACATACTGGGACAATTTCGTTGTAAATAAATATATCAATTTCCATATTCAAGCGGCTCGAGGAAGGTGAAAGTGAACCATGCGTGGAAGTGTCAGATGCAGTGAAGTACTCTGGCTCATTCAAGCAACCGAATGACGGTTTCAACGCGAATTGCCCCAAAATCGCAGGCGCTAAACCAAGAAGCAAATCCAAGGAAAATCATCGCGGTTGGTAAATCGTCGGTACCTCATATTATTAGATCGAATAACCACTGTTGGATTGTAGTACATGTAGTGGTCTGTCCTTAATAACTAACCTTCGTTGTACGACTTTTTCGAGTTTGAAGAATTAACATTTTCAAATCAAATTCAGGTTTTTTCAACACAAATTCAACCCTTTCATAATTATTGGCTTAATGTAGCAATTGCGAATGGGGTTGAAAACAATGCAAGCAAAGATACAAATTTAAAAATTATTTCGTGTTTAGATTATAAAACCTATAATCTATTAAAGCAAATTTAACGTCTCTTCTAAAACGAACTAAATATTAAAGGAAGCGATTAGGGTAAGATGGGCGAGTCCTTTTTACAAAAATTCTTATTCAATTTATTAAAAGAGTTGTCATATTTTTGTCACAAACGGCTTACCAAGCGTTGACAACCTACAAATCACATTTGGTATTCGGGCATCGTTTTGTACCACAAAAATATAGCTAACTAGCATTGCTTTAATATTAAGGCTCTTGTACATTTCTAGTTATAAACACAACCCCTAGAAAAAAACCTAGAAGTCTCATTATGCTGATAGTATGTTTTCGGGGTCGCTGAATCCGAATTTGAGGTTTATTCAGCTTATAACTTATGGCTAAACTTAGACCCGATGGAGCTATATACACCTCCAAGTCGGATTTAGAGACCTATAATGAGAACCAAAGCTTAGAAACTTTTTTTGTGAGGCTGTGTTTTGCAATGGTTGAATTTGAAGTGGAAAAACTTCATCTTGACTTGGAAAATGTTGAATTTGTTTTGGAAGAGTGCATTTGGCTTAAAAATGCTATATTTTACTAGATGCTTAGAAGATACATCACAAGCTGTGTTGCTGTCGGCGGTCTTATATTGGTTTTTGAATTTCCATAATAACCCCTTCAATTTGCTTCCGAGTCAATTTGAAGTAGTATACAGTTTTTTTTGAACACTTTCAAGTCTATTTTTTAATTTTTCGTAAGTATCTTGAATTGAAAACCAAATAATTGTCCCTTTCTTCGATCGATTACAAAGCTTCATCAAAACTATCGGCGTCCTAGCAAACCGCTCGAAGGTGGAAGTTTTTTTCTGAATGGAATCCCACCACTTTGAGGGGCAGTGTGTTTCTTAAGGTAAAATCATCAAGGAATGGTCTTCTCTTTAAGGAATCATCTTTAATTATTCAATTCATGACTCTTAATTCATTCCCAAAATTGGCTGGGAGTTCGCTCACGATACTGAAGCCTATATTAACACACTAGCTTAATGACTTTCTAATAGATATAATAGTTGGGAAGATAATACAAATCACATTGGCTTCCTAATGAGGAATTCTTTTCCAAAATGGCTATACAATACTATTCATAATATATAGATATATGGTTCAGGTGAAAATTTGGTCTCAGTGAAATTCAGTCATTAAAAAATGATAGAAAATCAATAGCACGGAGCAAAGTCGTCGAAGGTTCTTATTGGAATTTCAAGTTGGAATGTTTATTTTAAAGAATGGGCTATGATGAATATGTTTCGTTCTTATTTTACGTTTTTTCAGCCTCCTAATGTTTAATGTTCAAAATTGGTAACATCATGTATATTTAATTCATTTTCCATCAGACCACATAAATATTGGGCTGCTATATGACAACGTATAACTTAATATTTTAGGATAAGTTGCTAACAATTAGAATAGTTTATTCAAGAGCTATTCAATTCTTTACCCCCCCCCCTTATTTGATCAATTCAATGACAATTTCAAAATTTCAGAGAATGAAAGTTAACTTACAGGTCATGAACTACATATGCAGATACCAGGGTAGTAATTTTGATGGAGACAATTCTTAATTTTAAGCAACAATAAACGGTAAGTGGAAACGGACATTTCTTTTCGCTCCGTTGGAAAAGTAAAAATAGATAGGAACATTAAAAGTGAACATTGCTTTCCACTAAAATGGAATCTGTCGGGAAAATAAAAATAGACATTACTTTCCACTCTATGAAGTACGATTGGACTTTCGCGTAACGGTTTTGGGTAGTTATTCCAAGGCTAATGCATTTTCCATGCTAAAACTGTGTAAGTACATATAATAACTATAGTATTTAGAAGTTCTATGATCCGTTAGATACTAGGATGTACCAGTCTTCCATAGAACCTGAAGTACAAAATGAGTGTCAATAGTTCGCCTCATTTTTCATATGAAATTTTGGGTGTGATTTTTGTTGAAAAGTTTGTGGTTATTGATAGTTTCTCAGCTACTTATGTAGGTCGTTTGGATAAGCCAGACGCGTGTCCTGACCTTACAGCTATTAGTGTAGTACTTTGTGGAGCACTTACTGTGTGATGCGGTTTTCCAGATGATTCAAAACCTGAGTGTGCCTCGAGATCTGGTTAGGGTATGTAGGCGACGTTTCCTACCTTCTGGAATATGCGGCTAATAAAGTTTGGGTCCTGATGGTCACACAAATACATCCACACAGATTGGCTAGCGTGTCGTGCAAAGGGGGAGGATATGTACTGAATTAGGCTTGCGCGGAAGGTGTGCCTCAACTGTGCGAAAAGGACCTCAGAGTTTGAAAGGCTGGGAAAGATTAACAATCCTGTACAAGTACTAAGGTTTATTACAACAAGAATACAAAATGTGAACAAGTTAATATCATGTACAAGGCATCACAATGTGTGCTGTGATTTGAAAAAATAGAAGTGTTGGTTAATACTGATCGAATAGGGTTCTTATGCCCTTGGTGTGTGCAGCCCGGAAGTTAATATTGATATTTTCACAACAATGTACACAAATAATATTGCATGGCTATTCATATATTATTAAAACTTCTCAAGTTTTGGAGCCCTGAGGCAATCTTCCACATAGAGATGGGTAATGGAGGGTAACAAATTGGGAGCTATACTCAAGTTTTTGTCTAGTGACATACTTTGGTGCAGCCCAGACTGACTATTAAGTGGCAGGGAATCTCAAGAAACACATGGAATTATATGAGTGCTTAGTTTCCAGTATATTCGCCATGGGCGGATTTAGATCAAAATTTTTGGGGGTGCCAGTGCCGGGAAATTTTTCAAAAATACAAGCTAAAAACGTGTTTTCAAGCTATCTGATGCACATTAAACTTTTACTAGTTGATTATTATTTCATAAAATTTTTTCAAGAAATAGCTTTTTTAATCACCCAAATAAATTAAACAATATGTGTTACTATCAACATCAATCTGACCTCCGTCTCGTCTGTACATATCGGGACCCATCCCACAGACAAGTACGTCATTGGGAACGTCGTCGCACGCATTATGTTCAAAAATACTTTAATTTTGTTTAAAGAATAGTGGTTTGTTTTGATTACGAGCCTTGCATACTTGTCCAACTTGTTGAAAAAGTTTATTATACTATAAAAAATTAGATCTACAACAAAAATATTACCTTAAATATTACAAAAACACAATATGAATTTTAAAAAAATCTTTAAAAATCTGGGGGTGCCAGGCACTCTTTGGCACCCCCGTAAATCCACCCATGATATTCGCTACTCTTGCATTTAAAACTTTAGAGAGAAATATTATTGGTAAATCAATCCTTCTGAAAACTATAAGTTAGTTGGACAAATAGAATCCGTCTTTGAAATGAGTGTTTGAATAGCGGTATTCGTCATTAAGATGAATTGAAAAGTGAGATTTTGGGTTGTTGAAAACACGAATAACTTATTGCAATATATCGCATCTTAATCATTGAACTGGGTTATAATTTCTGGCTATTGGCACTAATTACGATAGATAAAAATAAGAAGTACTATAGAACACCGGCACTTACTTCAAAGGTCGGTTAGGAGGACATATGAAGGAACCGATAAAAACGGACACAGAACATGGCACAGAGGGAACATATTACGGTGAAGGTACCACTTAATGTTTGCACTCAAAGCGAATCACAGTTTGTGGAATGTAGACTTCGTCGTAGATTTGGCGTTGGCATCCAACAGTCTGGAAGTTAATGATTGTTTCGTATGTACAAGAGTTGAATAAACTGATCAACGTGTCGTTCATCAGTCTGAATGATAATGATGATGTTATTATCCAGTACCCTCATTGATAGTTTCAAGATCATTGAAGTTAACAAAGTCGGGATTATTTTCTATTTCATTCATGAATTTGTTGGCTTCTGTAGTATTGGATTTGAAAATTTTATGGAACCCAACAATTATGAGGTCCATGAGCGATCCGGGTGTGAAGTGATATTTTTCCGGCCGTTGAAAAACATCTTCAGTTTTGACCATACTTGTTGTTCCCCTGGTAATGATTCGTGAGACGTTCAGCGCAGCAGGACTCAAGCTGCCTCCAATACTGTTAGTATTTAGTGTGAAGTTGCTTTTCGTCGTTTTAGTACCTTGGGTTTGTAGGGAACTGATATTGAAAATGTTGGAATCGTTCTTGGCTTCCAAACTTACATCTTGAGTATGATCTTCAAATATGAACTGACCAGCCATGGTCGCAGACTCAGCCATAGTGAAGTACAGGAGCACTAGAAAAATATTCATCTTGATCTTGAACGATTTCATAAACAAGGACCACAAGAACAAAAATTAAGTTCCAACGAACCGTAGCTAGACCGACTCGATTGCTTTCGATTCGCGGCTCAACTTTTACAAGTGAACTGAGCAGGTGGAGTCGAGTCGTGTGATGTTATACTGCCCCTCCAGGTGGGGGAACCCTCCCGGCAAAGGAATTATCTAGTTATGTCCTTCTTATCGTCGAGCCATAAAGATATGCAAGGATTCATGATTTTGCAGAAGAGACTGATGAAACTGTGAAACGCTGCAAATTATCTCACAAGGAGGTATTAGTTATCTAATTGATTACTCTTCTTCGCAAATGGACAGAACTTCTAGGATCGATCCCACAACTAATATGCAACACATTTTGCACTAGGAAACACTCCACTAAAAATCGGTCGTTCCTCTCATTTAAGATTTTTAAAAGCTTTTATTTAACTTGCAATGTACGTATGTAAGGATGTTCGGGTGGAATCTTGCGACCCGATTTTGAAGCAGATACTCTCAACCGATTAAGCTCAAATTTTGTATGCACGTTTAGATTGGATGACAATACACGATTAGTTGTGTGACGCCATTCTAAATTCAATACGGCGGACCGTCCAAGAAGGCGGAACAGTTATTTTTTAATGCATTTCTACAATATGGGTATCAAATGAAAGGGCTTGTTAAATATTGGTTTCAAATGAAAGGGCTTGTTGAGAGGAAGTTAAAGTTGAGAAAAAATGCATGTTAAAAAAGAAGAAGCTTTTCGGAATCCCCCTTAAATTTGGTGTAGAGACCTCGTTTATTCCTGATTTGAACCTGTAAAATCGGTTGATTTTATTGAAGAGCTAGACTGGTCCAAATTAACCGGCAAGCGACCTTGCAACAATGATGCTTTGAATGAGATGACCAGACTTTTTATGAATCTCCCAACTCTCTTGGTACCTTACGGAAAATCGTTCACGATTCTTTTAAACATATCGATCTATCCACATATTCTTCCCGAAAGCTGGGCCGTCGTTTCATTAATGAGGCATTTTCATAAGTTTCACCCGAAATTTCAGTAATTTTTGCTGTATTGTCATTATAATTACTAGCATCATACGCTAAAATGAAAATAATAAGTTTATTGTGACTGAAATAAGAAATGAACCATTTTGATTCGAATCTGTCTAAGTATCGGGTAAAATGTGTAGAACCGCTGAGATTTCGATCAGTTGATCGAAGTCGCAAAAACTGGTCACGCAAATTCAATGTTTTTCTTGTTCCAAAAAGTGCTCAGAATGTATGCTCAACGCGTCCAAAGAAAACGAAGATCCTAATGAAATTTTCACCTCAAAAACTAAGAATTGTAATGTCAAGCACCCACAATTTGTGCCTCTTCAAAGTAATGGGAATTGGAAGTTCCATTCTCTCATTTGTGTACATACGGTATCGGAACACTCCAGTACTATCGTATTTTTTGTAATGTGATTGAAAAAGTAACCACTACATTTCAACTCTCGTTTTCACCAAGATATTTCTTGTTTCGCAGGTGGAGATTACCTCATTGAGATCAACGGAAACACGTTGAGTGTGCACGGACAAGGGGCACTCCGTTTTATTGATCGGCCGTGGAACGCATCCAAAGCCAAAGATGTCACCACCGTCAAATTCAGCTCGCTCGACTTCAACTACATCGCCCTGGTTTTGAACAAGATAAAAAACCGATTTCCAAACGCTGAACACTTTTTCTTCACGGAAACAAACATATTTTGTTTGGGTCAAATCAACGCTCTAGCCGATATTCAAGGCCTCACTTCTTTGACCATCGATCCAAAAGGTAACCCGATTATGGATAAAAATTGGAGGAGCTATGCCATATACCGCTTATCACACTGGGGACTGAAACAAATCGATGGGAATCAGGTAATCATCTAAACTAACCATACCTACGTTACTTTTGATTATTTACGGACAAATTGCGGAGTTTTCGAAGCCATAAATTCTGTTAATTTTACACAATTCCTTACTTTTTATTCTACTTTTCATCTTGATAGAGATTTTCACCAACACTATTAATTTCTCAATAATCCGAAGGTCAAAGGAAATATCCGTCTGTCTATTTTCCACTCTTTCTGTAAGTGGTGAAGCGAGTTGGTTTGTGGCAACAATCTGCTAGTCACTCGGCATATGGTAGAATTTCATTCTTTTCATCTCTCTGCCAGTGCGTGGCAACTATATCATACTGTAGAATGCGGCCATCATAAGTCTTTGCACACTGTGGCCAATAGTTCATATACGTTCTCAATTTGGTTATTTTACCTTTCACGGGATAGTGCAATGAGCGTCTACGCTTCATCTCTACTCCTAGAATAGCTCGCACAGCATACAAATTTAAGTAGTAGCGCCCTATGAAGCCCATTCTACTCACTGGAAGGAAATTGGGGTACAGCGCACTATCGGGATTTATTACCATTCACTGTTTCAAGCAGTACTACTAATGATCGAGTTTGGTTTTGAAGTGGTTGTTCGTTTTGTGGTTCGGTCGCACTAAAACTGCCGGCTTCCGTAGCAAGCAGCGGTGTGCAACCTCCCAGTTCGAGTCCTTGAGGGCAGGCACCGGTGGCAAAATGAGAAACAAACATACCCACAACTTTGGTTTTTTTTAATGAATTTATTTTGTCTTACTTACTTATTAGCTTCCTCTTCTACCTCCAAAGGGTGTAGTGGATCAACAAACGAGACGCCACTCAGTCCGATTCTGGCACATCTCCTCCACTCCCTCCCATCGGGCTCCTCTTTCTCGGACTGTGGTCTGAACATAGTCCAGCCACACCGTTCTTTTTCTACCTCGGGGTCGTGTTCCGACTTGTCTAGCCTCAAAGGCTATCTTCGGAAGGCGGGTGTCTTGCATTCTCGACATGTGGCAAAAACATCGCAACCACGAGTCCTTCACAATATGCTCCATGGGCACGTATTTCTGTTCCCTTCCTGCATTTCCTGGCCACTTTCCTAAGATATTTCAGTTCGGTTGCTTGTAGTCATTTCTAACCTCTTTGCCGTGGGTTCCAATTATTCCTTTGAGTCCTGAGCTATCTTTTCCTACTCTCCCATTAGGATTCCCCAGTATAAGGACCTCCTGCCCCTCTTCTTCAATCAACCTTTAAAGTTCTTCAAAGAACTTATCCTCTTTCATTGATAGTGCGCCTTCATTGGGTTCTTATGCCGCTATTAGAACTAAGATTCTATCCGATTCCTTGATATAGAGCTTCATTTGGCGCTCGTTCGCAAATTGCCAATCCTGTAGCTGTCCCACCATTGAAGGATTAACAAGACATCGAACTCCTGCTTGCGCTCTCGTAGCTGTTATTACACCCAACTGAAGGAGTGTGTATCCATCATGCAATTGTTGGACTCCGCATCCTTTCTTTTTCGTTTCTGTCAGGGCCACAATAGGAACATCAAACCTCTCCACCTCCTCCATAAAATTCCGAAATTGATATCTGCATGGTTCTTTTTTCCCTACAACTGAGTATTGAAATCATCCCACCTGTAAAATATCAGGCTGCCCCCATTTCCAGCTACTGATTTTCCAAAAACCATAAATTATAAAATAGAAGAGACTGTCGTTTAAAAAGAGGAAAACTTCATTTTAACCATCTTAAAACATGAGTGACAGAAAAATAGTACAATAATTTGTTTCAACAAACAAAAACCTCTCGTTTCACCAGATAGTTGTAACCATTTGGAATAACGAAGCTCTTTTCTACTTCCGAAGACATTTCAATTCGTTCAACTAATGTACAATTTATGTTGAGATTTGTTAGGATTTCACAGTAATGAATCATTTGTGAATGCTTTTGTTTGATCAGGTGACAGTCGCTGAACTGTCAGCCAGTGACACAGAATTTAAAGGATTGAGTGAAATAGTTATATCTTGCTTACCTGATAATCTCCTTGAGCCACTTCTGGAGCGGCTGCAGCTGAATCAAACGATTACTAGACCCCGGGAGTGGCTAGACATGGCTGAGCCCTCCATAAGAACAGTAGTCGCCAAAGAGGCCTTGCAGTGGAGGAAGACAAAACAGGTAAAGTGCCTACCGAAGAATACCTGCATTTTTGCAAATTAATCTTTTACTTAAGCCCATTTGGAGCGTTCTACAGTAATTCCCGAATATTTACAATTACATAGGTTCCAATTTGTATGTCAGTAAAAATTACCTTGACTGAGATCAAGATAAAACTTTTTCGCTGCAAATTTAAAAAAATTGTTCTCCATTGAAAAAATAATCCAGAATCGGAGAAAAAAGGTTTTGTTTAGACAATATTTTGTGCATCCAAATGACTCATTTTTAAAATTTGCTTTATAGAAGATGGAAGTAGGTTCATGCTTATCATTCATCATTTATTTATTATTATTCAGATAAACTTTATTTACTTCAGATTAGATTGGAAAATTAATGGCGGACATAACGTGCAAAAATTGCAGAAAGAAGTCGAGCTCATTTCGAATGGTGGAAATATAGACAATATAGACAATCGAATGGTGACAACGCCAGACCTCTCAAGTGACGATTTAAGTGGGTTTTGTCGGAGGCATAAACCCACTCGTTTGTGAACAGCGTCTACGGCATTTCTAAGCTGTCCAGCCAAAGTCAAGATAATCGAAGAGTTGGGAGACAACATAGCTGGTATTAATAACCAAAACCTTAGTGACAAAAAAGGATTAGTTGTTGAAAAAAAAAAACATAGTTTACTAGATGAAAAAAAGGATCAGTGATATAAACAATATTATCTACCAAGGGAGACACATGAGAGGTCTGGCGTTGTCACCATTCGATTCAGCGAGAAAAGTTAAGAAAAGTTAATTGTATCCCGCCTCCAACCTTTTTTCATCGAGACTTCTGGAAAAACCTCAATTTTAACAGAAATCACACGTTTTCCTGCAGTTAAACACCATTTCTTCAACTAAAAATATTTTTCAAAACCAAAACGACTACACCGTTGGAAAGCTGACATTTTGGCGCACTTTTACCAGGCCTGTACAGTGCTACGTCAAGCATTAATGGGGTTTTTAGGCGAGATGAAAAACAGGCGATTTCAAGATTTTGACAGAACTGCCATTTCGCGCAGCAATCGCACGTCTTCAATGCAATAAAAAAAATGTTTTCTGACATCAAATAGATAGAAAATTTAACGCTATTTCCAACAGTGTAATCAAATTTGAGCTATCTCCAAAATCGAGGGAGTTATTACAGCTTTAATGACATAGGATCGAAAACACGAAAAAAAATCCTAAATCGCGAATAACTCAGAAACGAGGCCTCTGGTAAAAAATTGTTGGGTGGCATTTTTGTTCGGAAATGAGTTGTACAACACGCAGGAGTTGGCCCTGTATAACTAAAAAAGGCTAACGTTTGAAAATTGGGAAAGCTACGGAGGAGGCATTGTCTTGGTCAGGGGCCAGGATATGCAATGACCCGCACAACCCCCGGTCTTGAAGGAGGGGTTGCTTTGTGCGCCGTGTTTTTTCAACCCCAATCTGCTATGGCCGTAGCATTGGGTGTTGCAATGTTTATAATGTGTTTCTTCTGACGAAATTAATTTTTAGTAAAATGTTTTTGACTCAAACATGTTATCCACTTGTGGGACAATGTCAAGATATTGGGGTTTAAATCGATTTCATACAAAGAGTTAAAGTTTAAACAATATTGTTAAGATATAAACCAAAAAAAAAATAAATATTTAGAAATGAAAAATGAAAATGAATTTAATGAATGAAAACTTTAATTTGTGAACAGCGTCTATGGAATTCCTAAGCTGTCCGGCCAAAGTCAGGATAACCGAGCCGAGAGACGGCTATTGTTTGTGTTCATTTTCGGTTGAATGCGATGAGTTGCATTCAGTTGTGTAGCTATACCACAAGTGAGTATGCTGACATGATTTCTGTGTACGGTTTTGCCAATGGTAATGCTTCTGGAGCAGCAAGGGAGTCAACCTCCTCCTGTGTACAACTCACACCCTTGCGAACACTTTGGATAGCATGAGGAAAAAATATTGGTAGTCAATATATGGTTTACGTTAATGATCCCTTTTTTTATCAACTAATCCTTTTTTGTCACTAAGGTTTTTGGTATTACTACCAGCTATGTTCAATAGCTATAGTGCACCATGAAGAATGGGAATATGCTATAGGAAAACCACGCTGAAGGAAATACACCGAGGAAAGAGGAGAAAGGGAAGAGTCGGTAGTGATACGGAAGCTTGGTTTGATAAGGATCCATAGTGTCAGCAAAAAGATGAATGCAACTCATCGCAATCAATCGTAAATGAACACAAACGATAGCCGTCTCTCCACTCTTCGATTATCTTGACTTTGGCCGGACAGCTTAGAAATGCAGACGCTGTTCACAAACAAACGGGTTTATGCATCAGAAAAAACCAACACATCTACCCCAATTTCCCATTAAGTATGACAAAATATGTTAATACAGTTTTTTGACGCAAAAACTTATTTCTTAGGTTATGAGAGAGAAAGAAAAAACATTTATTGGTCATTATATGGGGTGGAATGTTGGATTAGTTGGGTTTGTGAAAAGTATAAATTGGTATGCCAAAAGCTCGAAGTGGTGTGCCAAGAGTTGAAATTGAGTTGCCAAAAGTTTAAATTGAGATGCCAAAAATATTAGAATTGATTTGTGCCGAAGGTTCAAATTAATTTGCCAAAATTTTCAATTTCTTAGGTTATTATTTTTTAGGGGGATGGGAGGGGGGTTTTTGGGGGGCTCCTAAACAGATTTGCCACGTAAAGCCAATCAAATCAGTAATCAGTACAAAAATATGTCATCGATGAATGGATTATAAGTGTGACATGCACTCAATAATGTTGCTTCCTCTTTCGAGATGTAATTAGGAACCATAAAACCGTCTTAAATGTTTAGGAAAGACATAATGATAATAATAATAATAATAATCAATCTTGATAACAAATAAGTTGGTAGGTACCTATTAACTTTAGTATGCTCTACCATTATATGTGTCTCAGCATTGAACCATATTCATTTATTCGAATGGACTGATCGTGTAAGTATTGTAAGTCAACGTATCTTTCATAGGAATATTCAATGTGGCGCGAGAAAGGAAGGATACATTTGCAGTCCATCATCTCTACTACTTTATCCACCATAATGAAGTTGAAACATCTCAACGGGGAATGGCCATCCATACTACGGGATATAGTTAAAGACACTTTGGTTGATTATTCCCATTTGGACTCCTACATGAAACAATGTCTTAACCAGATCAAACTGTAAATGTGTGTTATTTATCATTTGTAAAACTCCCTTCACTGGGCCACACTGGACGTGCTTCTAACATTATATTCAAAGAAATTGATCAATACAAATAAAGAGAAAATGTGATGAAAAGAAGTTAAAAGCCTGCAAGCTACTTTGTGTTGCAAATGCATTACTTTCCATTAAAAGCATGAAAACAGCTGTTGTCCTTTTGATTGATCAATTATTGCCATTATTAAAATTCCACGAACACAAGATTTCGTTTATTGAAATTCCTGAATTTCGCTATTACCTACCGTATGGTTTTCCTCATAATTTTTACGAACCAAACTAAAAACGGAGTAAGATAGAAAGTTGTCTATATTTACACAGTTAAAACGATTTCGGTCATCATCAGTAACAAACATGAACAGTTCAGATGATGACCTAACCGTCGAAATCGATTTAACTGTGTAACTCTTTACTTTCGTGGAAATATAGACAACGTTCTGTCTTACTCCGTTTTTATTGAAATGGGTTTCCACAACTTCTTCGCGAGTGACTTCGTCCGAACCAAAATACTTCGAGGAAATTCCTTCATGACGAATTTCAAACAGCTGATGAGATTGAAAGTTCATGGGGAAATGATTGCCAATCAGCTCTTTTCGAAGACAGCGGTGCCCAGCAGTGAGTACTACAAGACTTTCAAGATTACGTCTGGACACTGTTGGTGCCGGGCTGTTAGTGCCAATATTTCTGTAACAGGGAATTATGACATGTAGAAGTAACTTCCTAGGGCCAACCATTAATCGAGCTGATAGGTGGTTTAGACGCTGTTAGACTAGTGACAAATAGAACAAAACTACGAGCTTAAAGCTCAATATGCACTACTTAGAAAACAGGTCATTAATTGCAAGTTGATTCTCCGAAATAACGTGAATACGAAAACATCATATGGAGCTTCCTGCACTCAATGTGCCTACTTAAATACACACTTCTCCGAACACTAGGAATAGGTAAAGGCTTCTTATGAATTTCCTAATTTCATGGTTTCGTGGTACAGAATTTTACAGAATTTAACGGAAGCCTCTTTGGATTCAAAGTTTGTAAGATGCGTAAGTTCGTAAAAAGGCCATAGTGGGAAGACAATGAACTTCGTGAAACACCGTCCAATAACTTGCGATTTGATTAGTGAATCTGGGGTTGCAAGGATTTAAAATTAGCTCATGCGCAGTTGACACCATTGCTTCAAAGCATACTATTCCTAATGAAAAAATAAAGGCTAACTGTGGAAAGCTGTAACAAAGAGGTAATGGTATGGACCGCTTGCTATTTCCAACGGCTTTGGAGATACACCAAGGGAATAACCCTGGAGCTAAAAAGCTTCACGTGTCTGCTAGGATGAGCAGTTTCAAAAAACAGTAAGAGGAGCTATTCGTATCCATCACAAAGCCTCGCCATGCCACATTATTTCATTCAGAAGGATCTATCGAACACTTTTTTCTCCTCTTATTATTCATTTTTTGGCAAAACGAAGAAGTACGATGTTCAGGAGGTTGCCTTGGTTACTGGTCATTTTCAAGAGGACCAACGGCTGTACTAGACAGCAGCTCGTTATATGCTCGGAATCTTCTGTTTTGTGTCACCCACTTATTTTGTTTTAATGATTCGGTTGTCCTCTTAATTGGGTGCTGAAACCAAAAAGTAATATGTTCCTCAAAGGAATTCAATAATTTCTAAATACCTAATCATATGATGCTATCGTAACCAGATTAACTCGTCTAATAAATGTTAGAAACAGACGTGCAATAATTTTGATTGATTTTGAAAAAAAAAAATGTTGTTGAAGATATTGATGCAAACAAATTATCATCCAAGTTCAAAATACAGATTATTATACTTTTAGGAGTGAATACATAATGATGGATACGATTTTGGACATATTTTGCTTTGAATACGTGTAACATGAACATTAAAGTGGTTTTTTTTCCTGTTTTCCAAATATTGGAATAAATATGGAAATAGAACAGGAGCTTTGTGATTCAGATGCTACATAATTTCTGAATAATTAAGGTAGTATTGATGGAAGTCGATCAGAAAACTCAAAAAATTTCGTTGGTGAAAAACGACAATATATTACGGAAAATTAACAGTGCAAATTCAAAAAGTACAATAAAAATAACATTCTAGGTGGTTCAGTATTTTGACAGATATACTGGATGGTTGTAAGCAATAATTTATCACGAGACGATATTGACGTGACTTATCATGCGTTGATAATTGATTTGAAGTAATTATTGATGAGCTCTATAGTCACTAAAACATTGAGAGGAAAAGTATTAACACTTTAAATGGGCTCAAAATGGATCTTATGGTAATCAGTACTTATAAGTTTATTTATATTTAGTTCAACATTACATTTAATTAACAGTACTTCAGGGTATTAACACGTACACCTTGTAGTCCACACAATTCAATTAATTTCTACCTTAACAATGATGTGCCAAAAATAGTTATAGATCTGTTATATTTATAATCGATACTGTACAATTTTTACAATGTCCCAACAAAATTATAATATTTTACGTATCACTTTATTTCACGGCCGCGACGTTTGTGCAGATTGGTTGGCCATATATATTTATAGATTAAGCACGGAAGGGCATGCAGTAAATGTATGGACGACTTATGATCGTAATGTTTCTTCAATAACGTACATAAAGTACCTAGACTGTGATCATTTCATGAAAGATTGAAACATCGGTAATTCACTTTTTATGAGAGAAGTATGATCAACTAACAAAAGAATCCTATTTGATCACCGCTTTTTCGATACTGTGTTGAATGCATCTTATCGATCCTTATGATGAACGGGTAACGTTTTTAGTCCTTCAATGAAAATGGGGGAATTTTTATGTGGGGTTATGCTCTCTGAATTACACCAAAAGTTAGCTATTAAAGGCAAATCCGAAAGTCAGAAGCAGCTGTTACCACGGTGTTGGATGACACACTTTCGGCAGTTTTTGTAGAATCATTCTGGTTAGTTCTGGAAAGCTATATTGGTAATTTTGGGAGATAAAAGTGTCGTTTCTGGTAAGACTCCAGCAACACAAGCAAATTTTGTTTGGAAGAAGGTAAATATCGAGCTAGAAACCAACTTGCAAGTATAACACTTTGCAAGCACCTGGTAACATTCATTCAACGAACAATCTTGAGTTTCATTATCGCTACCAATCACAAACCTTGGAGCAATACCGATCAACGACTGGATCTCGAAAAAGGAATGATTAGGGAACCTGATTACTGACGAATACAAAGATAACAATGTTGGACCATTTTCTGTGAACAAGCCCTCATATCTAACTGGTTTTTCGAATCTCAAAGATTGCTAAAACATCATTAAATCGTCACCATCTGACGAGTTTCCGACACCATGAGCAAATTAAAATTTGCTCGAACAAGATGAAATCGTCCTAGGCCCAAGCTTGCAATTATCTTAAAGCCCGCTCGCTAGCATGTAGTAAAATTCATTAAGCGAACAATGCCAATTTTCTTTAGCGATCACATAATATGATTAAGATATTATCTTAATACAACATCGATCTGGTTGGTTATCGAAAAATGAGCAGTTATGTAATCGGATTCCAAAGCAATGAGAAGGTAATAATGTTTGTTTAAGTGAATAATCATTACGAATTGGATGATCGAATCTCAAGACAGAAATATCATTGGAGTGTAGTGAAAGGCAAGATGAGAAACTCTTAATTGTAAGTAGGGTTTATATGCTTATTTATGTTCCTCTGTTTTATGTAAAGGCAAGAAGCTAAGACATACCACCCTTCTTTCTTGGCGAGACACCATCGCTTTGGTGTCAATGATTGTTACTTTGTTAATGAATTAAATTTGAAAATAAATTGAAGAGGTTTTGACAAATATACCGAACGATGTGACACCCTCCACTCCCACTCCTTCCATTCCGAAATGTTACGAGTTATTATTGAAGGATTACAGTTATACGAGAAAAAAGATGGGGTTCACCAGAAAAGGGTTCATAGATCCTGATTTTCAAGATGGATTCCACGTCCTTATAACCGAATATGTGCCTATAAACCGAGGTCTTATCACTCCATGATCGATCTTGATAGTGAGTTCAGTTTCTACAACTTTGCTGCACATCATTAATATCAAAATATCAAGTTTTGATTGAAAATTAAGATTAAAAAAAGTTAAATTCGATCCATAGAAATAACTTAATGGATCTCTGTTGGTTGAGTAATGGTTTGGTTAGATTTCGTCTTGCAGAAGACTAAAAGCTTCATAAAACTTCATCACAACAACTACCCAGGCAGTTTGAGTTTTCACCATGAATACGTTTGCCTTAAACTTCTCAGATTGTTCAAACAAATTCACGAAAATGGCCAATTTCACTGAAGGAGAGAAACGTTCAGCCGAAGGTTGTTTAAATCGTCGTCCAATGTCAAGAAATCAATTCGTATTATTTACGATAATTCATCTATATCTGCAGCATTTTTATCAGGTCCTTGCGTTGAGTCAAGGAAGCATGTTAAGGATACATGATCACGCACGTGCTCGACCGTCGCTATGGGAGCGTCATCACTATCAGTGGTTGTTGTTTGATGCAGGTTTCAGAGCTTCGTCTTCGCTGTCTTCACTCGTTTCCAAAATATCTCGCCGTTTCTTCATCGCCGCTAACTGTTGCTGTTGAAGCTCTAGGTGTTGCTTCCTCCATTTTATCCTCCGGTTTTGAAACCAGACTTTAACCTGAAATAAAGCGTGAAGGTTCAATTCGACTGGTTATGAAAGTACGTGGACCAGAGAGTGAAAGGTAGGTCAGTTATGCTGAGTCGGTTCAAACTTGCGTCTATATTGGAAAATGTATATGTTTGTTGTTTCATGTACAGTAGATGCACCTTTCTAGGTATTTTGATATCATCTTTTGTTTCGTATGTTGGAAATAGTCAAGATTGGTGACCAAGGAATTATGTTCAAGACATAGTCAATCAACTGTCATTGGGACATCTAGAAGTCACAGTGATCAGGTGAAGGGTCCTTGAGGCTTATTTCTTTCGTAATCGATCTACCGACATGAAAGATAAATGGAGCTCTTTTTATGGTTCCTAGAATACAATTATGGTGGCTCGAGGCGCCGAGTTTTGATAATGTACCACCGCCTACGTCTAATACACATAGATCACTGATTTACGTAGAAACTTTGTTCTAATACAAAAATAATAAACCTCTTTGTATAATTTGGAACGTTTTTATTTCATCCGTTTTTCAAGATGTAACACATTCTTGAAGTGTCACACGTTTTTGTGAGGTAACCTAAACTAATAAAAACGGAGTAAGATAGAACGTTGTCTATATTTCCATGAAAGTAAAGAGTTCCACTGTTAAGTCGATTTCGACGGTTAGGTGATCATCAGTAACAAATATGAACAGAAAGTACATCACAGAAAGCATATCTTATATAGGATCGAGTGAGAAGAGATTGAATCCTATTGGCTCAAGGAAGTGAAAGGGGCGGCGAGGACCAACCAATGCCACTCAAGGCTTACAAAGTGAAAGGGGCACAAACAGTATCATTATGGAGAGGCGGAGCCAAACTTATTGCAAGAAAGAACCCAATAATGGTGTAACAGTGGTGTTTAACCGTGTAACTCTTTACTTTCGTGGAAATATAGACAACGTTCTATCTTACTCCGTTTTTTATGTGAAATGAGTTCCCACAACTTCGTCGCGAGTGACTTAGTCCGTACCTAAACTAATTTTTTGGGGTTGCACTTTTTGTTTTGTCATGACCAATTACAGGTTTCATTTTAGAAAGTAATAACAATTTATACAACCAACTCACCTGTGCTTCTGTTAGCTGTAATGCGTGCGCCAAGTATAACCTTTCAGGTCCAACCATGTACTGCTGCCTTTCGAACTCAGCTTCGAGTCGTTCAAGCTGCTCGGGGGTGAAAATCGTTCGGACTCGTTTGCATTTGGTTTTTCTTCCTCCATCACACTTGTCTTTTTCCCCTGGAAAAGTACAAAGAGAGGCTACTTAATACTTTTTCAACATCGTGAGATAAAGAGAAGAATGAGTTACCTTAGGAAAGGCTTTATTTTACAGAAATCATACAACCGACACTGAACTCACAAGTTAATAATAAGGACGGGAACACATGTGATGAGCCAGTTATATATCTTTAACTCCCACTCTATTACAATCAAATATAATCGTCAAGATAGCGAGGAGAGCTGCGACTTCTCGCACTTCGTGGTTGAGAGTCCGTGTCCGGATCATTTCTTCGAGGAGTCGAATAAGTGTTCATGGTGGATTGTTGTAACGGAATGCAATTGGATTATCAGGGGGTAGGTTAGGGAACTGTTCAAACAGTGATGCGATCGAGTTGTAATTAATGAACCGTCTTTCCACAACTACCCCCGAAATGTGAGCCACATCGACAGGCTTGAAGACGAGCAGCAGTTAATAGTGATATGATCGCGATAAAATGTATAAGATAAGATTAGAGATTATCAGACCTCCTTGATTACTTGAGAAATTTTAGAACAATCGGACCTCTGGATCGTAAGAAAATGATGATTAGTAGATTTGACGTTTACCCATGCACAAACTGATATATTAATTTGAGAGTAATGAAACTCCTATAACCTAATATAATGATAATGATACTCCTAATAACCTAACTCTCACTAATGATACGTCAGAATCTAATGAAAACTTTAATATTTAGGATCGTTGCAAAGATTTTCGGACGCGTGACAAACAAACAGACAAACACGAAATTTGTTGTTCAGAATAGTCTCAAACGTCTCAAATTTTGATTTGGCCAGGGAAAAATGTTTCTCTTCTGAAAGTGATAATGTCGCATTCGCTACCTTTATGCAAACTCGGAAATAAACACATCTGTAAATAGTGCATGCATTAATATGTTCCGTTTTTATGTTTTTATATGTTTAAACGATCGGTTTATAAATCATTTATAATCCATTCGTAAAAACAAAAGGAAATACTCCTCCACTTATCTCTTCCTATAGCGAAATTTGGAACTAAAATGAGTTCCATAACTAGACCGAATTACAAATTGAACGAAAAAAAAGTAAATCCCCTGCAACACGGTGAACTTAAAACGGTTTACAATTATTACCGTTTCTATTCATCAAAAAAAAATAACATCTCTCATGGTTTAACATGTTGCAAGTTAAAAACCCTTGACGAACGCGCTCCAATGAGGGTCAATATTCATCACCTTCAGCCATAATTGAATGGTTTGCTTTCGTAGACGATTTGAAATATGTTTGAAATACCCCAAACCGTGAGAAAGCGCTCTGGGAACGTTTGGCGCAACTCGTCCATAGCTAAACAAACACTAAATGGACATCCTCACATCCCCACTGCACCTACCCGCCGAGTAATACTCATTCGAAAAACGTCAGGCTCCCGTGGACCACCCTGTATTTAAACACAAAACCGAAATCTTAATCAAAGAAAAAAGTTATTATACTGGTAGGTCGAGAATTATCGGAGCAATGATTGAATCGATTGACCATCCCCAGCAAAAGAAAAATCACCATCAAATTTGGGAACGAACAAAAGAAGATTTATGAAAATCTAGTGTGAATTGACTAGCGTCGACAAATTTATACGCACACATACACACACGCATGGACATACACGTGTGTTAGAGTTTATTTAGAGTGGTTTAATTTTTTAGAGTTTCAGAATGGTCTGAAACGGATTTTGTATTCAGTTTTTTTGGTTAGGGGTGGTTCAGTGGAACTGATGCTACTAGGACTTTTGATATTTCTCAATAGATAGTTTAGATAGATAGATAGATAGTTAATAGTACGATGACGGATTCAAACCAAATGGTATAATAATAATTTTGGAACTGATTAGCATCAGTAAAAATAATGTTAGATTCCTTGCATGCCTTGATGAGTTTATTACCTGCAGCGTTGACCGTAAATGTAGTGACATTCTGGGAGATTGTGGCTTTTGTTGGGTTGGACGCCACTCCATCTTGCTGCTGAGATTTCTCTTGGAGGGTGTTTCCCTCAGCAACATCAGATTCCTCGGTTAGGGACTCCGGAGATGCTATAACCAAGTCATAGAAGCTATCGTTGCTATCGGTACGAGGCGATTCGTAAGGGCGCACACGATTATCATGGCTTGGAACAGGGAGTTTATTTGTATTCTGGAAGGAGAAAAGCTCATTTGATTCACGTGGTGTGATTAAGGAGCTTACTCTCGGAAGACTTTTTAGTTCTTTTGATTCAAGATTCTCCTCTTCCGAAGGTTGTAATTCCTGAGTCACTTCAGATTGATCGACCTTGTTCTTGTGACAGATCCAATGGGTGTTTCCCTTTGCAATCTCACATGCCTCGGTTAGGGACACCGGTGTTATTAACGACAATTCATGAAAGCTTTCTTTGCTATCAGTTCGAGGAACTTTAGGGCGCACGTGATTATCATCACTTGGAACTGGGCGTTCTTTTCGCTTCTCGAAGTTCAACTGCTCATTTGATTTCCCCTGTGTTTTTAAGGAGCTGACGCTTGGGAGACTGGTTAGTTGTTTTGATTCAAGTTTTTCCTCTTCTGAAGCTTGCAATTCCTGGGTCACTTCAGATTGATTGACATCGTTCTTGTCACAGATCCAATGACGGAAATCGTCGTTGGAAACCAATCCATCTTGCTGCATAGATTCCTCCTCATGGGTGTTCTTAATATCACCCTTTGCAACATCACATGCCTCGATAGAGGACTCCGGAGATATTAATGACAATTCATAGAAGCTTTCTTTGCCATCAGTTCGAGGAACTTTGTTAAGGCGCACCTGATTATCATCACTTGGAACTGGGAGTTCATTTCGCTTCTGGAAGTATAAATGTTCATTGGATTCACTCGGTGTGATTGAGGAGCTTACACTTGGAAGACAGGTTCGTTCTTTTGATTCAATATTCCCCTCCTCTGTAACTCTCAATTCTTGGGTTACTTCAGATCTATCAAACTTGTCCTTGTCACAGATACGATGACCGAAATCGTGGTTGGGTGAAAATCCATCTTGCTGCACAGATTCCTCTTTCTTGGTGTTTCCCTTTGCAACATCACATGCCTCGGTTGGGGACACCGTAGATGTTAGCGAGAATTCATAGGAGCTTTTCATGTTATCAGTTCGAGGAAATTTATTTGGGCGCTCAAGATTATCGTCACTTGGAACTGAGCGTTTGTTTTGATTCTGGAAATCTAACTGCTCATTTGGTTCACTCGGTGTGATCGAGGAGCTTTCACTCGGAAGTCTGGTTAGTTCTTTTGATTCAAGTTTCTCCTCCTCTGAAGCTTGCAATTTTCGGGTCACTTCAGATCGATCAAACTTGTCCTTGTCACAGATCCAATGACGGAAATCGTCTTGAAATCGAGCGGTACAAGCGGTAGCGATTAAGAGACTTATCTCATCCAGGGATTTGTTTTCAATAGCCGTTCGTATTAACTGCATTAAATCAGATGTATAGCTAGCCAAATCTCGGCCTTCAGGTGTAGAAACTAAACATTTGTAGATTGTTGAGGCTGGGGTTTCATTTGAGCAGTATTGTACTTCAAATAGTGTTCTAAAAACATCCCATGTTAGAGTAGGAGTGTTTATCATGGCAAGCCATTGCCTCGCAGGTCCTTTTAGCGCTTTGGTGAGAGCAGAAATCAATTCTGTGGTTGACGTTTGTCTGTTTTCCAACAGCAAACTGACAGTAACTATCCAGGCTCTAGGCATCACGCCTTGAACTGAAGGGTCGAAATGAGGGAACATTAAAACGTTTGATGGTGCATGAGTATGTGAGGCCATATCGGGGCTCGCAGATAGAATTTTCTCAAGCATCAAGTTCTGTATCTGGAGTGAGATTGAGCTGAAGTTATTCTGGTTATTCTCACCTATAAAAGTTGTGTGTTGCTGGATACGATGGTCCTCCTGCCCTTTGCGAGATTCACCAAGTGTGGCTTCATCAATGATGTGCATCCTTTTTAGTTGGTTGGTTTGTCTCAGGCGAGATGAGACACGTAGAATTCTAATTTCAAATGCTCAATAATTGTACCTTTTCCGGATTGATGATAGAAAAATAAAAACGTACTAAGCCGATAGGATAACACGTTTTAACTGATCGCCCGCCACAACCTGACTGACGCTCGCCTATCACAAGCTCCTTGTCCTTCCGTTGCGGGATTTCTTCGAAACCCCCTCTCATATCAAAGTACCTCGGTGAATTGATAAGCTAGAATTGGAGCTCATCATAAAGATACCTAGTTCCACAAGATATTAAAAGAAGTTATATACTAAGCAATATTGATCATTTTATTTTCATTTTTACAACAATAGGTACTATTATGATAAGTGGACAAAACGTACATAATGAGCAGACATAGTAATTATAATGACTCACGTTGAATCCACCGAACATTACCCACGCATTTTGCTATTAATTGGCGACAAAATTTTCCTCTTTGATTTTTAGGACGTCTCGGAAGAAAGGATTCGTGTCAGTATAGGGATGCCGAATAGAATTAATCCAGGGGGTTGTAGGCAACCCTAACATGAGGGGAAAAAGTAATTCAATACAAATCCGTTTCAGAACAATCTAAGACCGAATCCGAGAAAGAAAAACTTTGGGTTAACGCCAGTGTGTGAGTGATTTTATATGTATAATTTAATACCGTCCCACACCCCGACGTACGGAAGAAAACGTTTTTTTGTCGACCGCAATCTGGCATTGAGAGTATAAAAAAAAAATTTGCAAGGTTTACGTCCTTGTGGAAAAAAAGATGTAAAGTTTGCCCCATACTTGTTGAGGTCGAACTGTTCTCATCGGACAACAACCCTAACTCGTACAATAGTAAAGGACCGCCTGAAAGCTGAACATCAATGTGAGTGTAACAGTCAAATGGGGTTTACGTTTTATCGTGATATCTCCTCCAATGAAAGTATCATAACATAGCCAGTTAGACTTATTAGCCATATTAAGGAACGGTGGGGTAGAATTCAAAATTGAAAATATTTGCGAATTCTCAATTCCAAGACTGAATTTGAGGGTGTTTGCTAAACATGTTTGCTATACGATTACAATGTCATTTTAATAAAAATAATCAACGAAAAAAAATTATTGAATTCCAGGAGTTATGCATAGAGCACGTAAATCTGTTCTCAACCAAAATACCTATTTGGATTGATCAGTTGATCATATTTGTGTGCCTGCTGAAATTCAATAATCGCTTTATCACCTGTGAAACACGCACACTCTAAAGCTGAGTAGATATTCAAATCATGAACATAAGCCAATTGAATAATAAACCCATGTGAAAGAATTTGCAGCGTTCCATGGTTATCAGAATGCTTCAACCCGTGCATCGGCTACAAAGCCTTTTAGGAGTTCACTCCAGTATCCATATCACTACGTCACTAGGTTACTGCTATCAAAACAAAAACAATAATAAACCAAAATAACGCAAATGTTGGCACCATAACGCAAATGTTGGGCCACACATCGGGAATGGTTTGACCTACGGACCTGGGGAGGGCTCATTCGATTCCTCGTGGAAATTCTTCAAAAAGAGTCCAAATTTAGGCCGCCTCGACTTTTTTGAGGTTTTTAGGGATTTTACAAAACTTTGACAACCCTTAAAGGGCACTTTAAATTAAGTGAGAGAGCTGGCTCAAGAATTGGGGCTTCGTCGGACCAACATGGATTTTTCCTGAAAATTTCAGCTTTTTTGCTTCAGCCGTTTGGGAGAAATCGTGCGTACGGCGTACGACTTACGGCGGACGGACGGAAAAATTGTTATTGCTGATTCGGATTCTACACCCTTTGAAACGTAAACCATGAAATTTTCAGGGGGGGTTAGAATTTTTTTCAAGAGCGATTACAATGGTTTATTATTGAATAATAAACCAAAAGTGTTAACATATGACAAAAGCCTTGAAAATGAAAATTCGTCACACCATACCGGCGGAAAGCATAGATTTAAATTACTTGCACATTAAATTTGGTGTAGAAACTATAAAAAAACAACAGGGTACTAATTTCTCACAGTTTATTTGTTGAAATTTAATTTATCACCTGTTGTTCAGGCTTTAACAATGTTCACATTGGATCTGTGTGAAAAGTCTCTTGCGGTAATTGAAAAGTGTAGTAGCATAACGTCATGGTAATACAGTATCATGAACACGCTTGAATATAATCTTCCAGCTACAAACATGAAGTGTTGCAAAAGTAGTGTGTCGGTTTTCTAGTGCTTTGGACCGACAACTATCCTTGAAAAAAGAATTAGCTTGTTGCAAGTATTCAAGCACATTCAAGCAGAATTAAACATATAGCCTCAGCTGCTGCTTTCGATACAGGTGATATAGTTTCGAAATTTATACGAGATTAGTGAACCGTTTTCCTCAAATGCCCTCGGATTTGAGCAAGAAAATAACTCGCTTGTCGCTTGGTGGGTGTTAAGTTTGCGCATGGGTTTGTATTGATTTGACAAATGCAATTCATGGATGGAAACGTGGACCATCTACCGTTCAACTTGCACATTCCCTGAGGATTATGCAAAAGTGCCGAGGGGCATGGTCGTGCAGACATCAACACCTTCAAAATAGGTCGACATGTATTGCTGGTTTGTTGTGATAATTCTATAGCCGATAGGACAATGATATATTTTTCCCTGACTACTATCGGCCCACTAGAATCTGAGAAAATTATGCTCGATGAATTTTACGTTTAGACTGATGTATTGATTTTTGAGCGTTGAAACACATACGGGGCCAAATTTTCATCTCCCGTAAGGGAAAACAAAGCTTCCATTACTCACAGGTAGACTTGGAAGCACATAGCTGCAATACGTCGACCAACTCATTTGAAGGCGTTGATGTCTGAGTCCCATGACGTTTTTTTCTCGTGACAATAATTCTAAGAAGCTTAATTTCTACTTATTGTTAGATTAAGAATCTTTTGAGATTATTTCAAACATTCTGTTTGTCATTCATGTTACCAACATCAGGAATCTATGTCCAACATCCAACTTTCAACGTTTTCATTCTCCATTAAAACTGAAATTTGTAGCCTGTTACTTTAGCATGAAATGCATTTTTTTTTCTCATAATGTTTTTCACTGCCGTTCCAGAAATCCTCAAAAACTATTTAAAAAAAGAAAAAGATCTTGTTTTTCTTTTGCTCATATTTCTTCAAAATACTTGGAAATATAGTTCTTTAGAGAGAACAGTTCATATCAGGTCTTTGTTAACTCCAACTAACTCTGAATTGATGAAATGAGTTAATAGCCAGGGCTGAGGCGATTAATTCGCGACACCTTGTGGATATTTGGATCATAAACATTTCCAGATGTAATTTTGAAGGCAGTAGTTTCAGAAAACGGTAACAGGAAACTATCCATACCTTCCACGTTTACAGTATGCAGAACTAACCTGATCAACTGAACAGCTGTGTTCGTATTGGGTGATTTTCTTTTCTACTTTCGTTTCTTCTTTCGACCAGCACATGCTCTTTCAAGAAAGCTTTTGACGCATGCCTTCAACATTGTCCACATTCATGCTTCATACCTTGCCTGAAGCAGGATTGTTTTCGTCAAAATAGACGACTCATTGGTGTCAACTGGTATTAGTGTAGCTTGCAGATTGCTCGCAAAAGTGCAAAATCGCAATGATAATACAAAGGTTTACTATTGAAAAAAATGAAGTCTAGTATAAAATTAATTGTAATCGCATGAAGACCAAAAGCTGTTATTCTGCGTCCGTGTTACCACGCGAGTCGGAATGCGGTGGATTTTTCAGCAAAAAGGAACGTGGAACCGCATGCATCTCGTGCATTATGGCATGGGCTTGCAGAATGTGTGGAACCCATGTAAAATCCACCAACTGTGAACAGAGTGAATGATCTGTAAGGTGAATCTGTGAGGGAATCAGTAAGTTTCGAGCAACCGAGCTCACGACCTAACCTTCCGATGAACTGCACTTCAGTTAACTCAGGGAACAATTGTACAAAATTCTGAGAACACCCTCAAATTCTAGAAGTTCTTCAGAATATCCTAACATCTTACATTAACCTAACCAAAGGAACTCGATCTCTTCACTGATCTTAACTGGTTTGCACGTGAGCAAGTCTTCATCGAAATAGGGCTTGCTTTTTTTATACCTTTACTGTTCTACCGCTGTCGAGTGGAACAAAATTCTTCTCGTTTTCTCTTTTAAACTATGAAAACGTTTTCAAAATCGTGCTCTCTGGGTATAGCCTTGAGTGTGATGTTCTTTTTAGTTTCGAAGTCCTCGAAGTCTATAAAGGGCCACGGTATATACAGGAGTAATTTACATTTTAGAATTTGAAACCTCAATTACTCCTGTATACAGTCGGTCGGTTAAGAACCGTCGAGAGATCGACCCTCTAACTATTAATCAACTAAACGAATGAGATCTAGATAGGAATGATTCATCGATTTATTTCCGTGAGAACAATCCATACCTATACACATTTTACATGTTGGAAACTACTCATCTCATAGATCAGGGGCTCCACTACGGCCCGCGGGAGGATTTGGTCCGGCCCTCCGCCCACGGAAAAACATAGATGGAAGGAAAAAATTAGGCTACCGCCAGAACGTGATGACTTCTAGGGAATCAAGAGTTTTCCTAGACAAATTAGGATATCAATTTTTCGTTTAACACATCTATGCTAACAAACTTTTCAAAAATGACACATGTCAAATCCAAATATCGAGCAATACTTTCAGAAGAACACCTAAAAAATTTGCTAACGATTGGAACAACAAACTATGATCCTAAGTGGGAAGACATTGAAAGACAGTGAAAAAACAAAAAACAAATTGCACAGATCACATTAGATTGGTTTTCCAAAAATATTTTTTTGAATGTAAATAATTTTAAATAAATTAATACAAAATATATTTCTTATATACAAATAAGTTTTGTTTCCTTCATTGGGCCTAATTTTTAATGTGTCAAATTCGTCTAGGAGTGCTAAACCCTAATTTCAACTATCTGACTTGAAAAATTTTTACATTCCTGAAAATTCAATGGTTAAAATTTCTATTGAACAACGAAAAAGAAATCATGGAATAAAAAAATGCATGCAATCACTATAAACTAAATGTTTGTTCCTATAATAGGCCTAATTTTGAATTTGTCAAACTCGTCTAGGAGTGCTTAAAAACACTGTTTTCAAGTGTCTAATTTCTAAAATTTTCTGGCGGAAGCCCCCTTACCTCCCTTCAGTCTAGCCCCCCAGACCCCCCTGTTGGCCCGCCCCACCAGCTCCACACTATGATATGGCCCTTGGGGTAAATAGTTTGGAGACACCTGTCATAGATCAATGACTTGTGCCTAGGGGTATGGGATCTGGTCAAACATATTGCGGCTGAATTTGAAGAATTGCGACTATGCTAATTCATATGCCATTACACACAATGCACCATTGTCCGAATATAAACTACCGACATAAAAATAAAGTAAAAAATTAAACAAAAGAACATATGCCAAGTTGGTTACATCACATAGCTTCCTCAGATCAATGATATGAATGTATAGATAATTAAAAAGTTTGAAAATAGCCTTTGAAAATGTAGGATACAAGCTTGTCACAACGATTCCAGGAACGAAAATTCCAAGGGACCGGGTCCCGCGGATAACAACGCCTTCAAATGGGACAGCTGACCTGTATTGCACGTCTGTCTAGTTAATTCTTTACCGGACACAATAATGACACAATCGAGTTGAAATTTATATGAGTTGCTAACATCAGCTTTCCTCACCTGCCTATTTCCCTCAACATTCCACCGTCTGCAGTCGAAATAAAAAGCTTTGGTGAAGGAAGTTCAAACAATTACCAGAGATGGTTTTACAGTTGAGCGAAAGGAAAGAGATAATAATCTAGTCTTTTGAGCGATGCAATTCAAAGTTACAGATCGGAGACCACTCGATTAATTATGGCTACACTCTTCTTAAGCCTGCTCTTCGTCTTTTGTCGGTTGTTTCATCACTGGTATATGAAAGACAAGATCTGTAAGTAAATAAAAACGTTACTCATTCCCATGGAATGAAGGGAACTAGAAAACTTAGTGATTTTTTTGTAACCAAAACCATTATAAGTTATTATTTTGTGTAAAAAGATCGTTTTTATTAGGTTCTGGTTTCTTCACTGTAGTGGGTTTCCGTAATGTAGTCACAGTAACTGTGCGGCCTTCAGGCATAACTTCAAGCTTTCTTATGCCAGATTTTTAATGAAAAGCATAAACCTCACATAATAACATAATAATCAATTTCTACGTTGAAAATGGAACAGCTTACTCCAAAAAACAGGATTCATTTCTTTGATTATGCAATGTATAATAAGTCGTGTGGGGCTTTTTGTAACTTTTCACTCCCGTCCACAAGAGAAAATAAGTCTTACATGATTCCACTCAATACTGCATCATCAAATAGTGGTTTACAGATGCCGAAATGAAATACTTACGATGTAACCACTTGATGCGGTTGGAGCATTAATAACATAATAAATAATAGTTAGGGGAAAAGTATGTATTACTCAAATTACCGTATCGTATTGAGGTCATATTTAAACGGCCACTTTCTTCAAATGCACAACAGCTGGGATCACTTTTGGGGTTATTAAATTATTTTAACTGTTTTGCAAAGGACTTCAAAAAATGTATGCTTCGTTACCCAAGTTATCTAGAAGAGAAAAAATCAAACGATCGATTTAAATTGATAATTGAAAAGATAACTTATGAAAGTCTGAAGGTAGTGATTTCATTCCAAAGTTCCTACAACTGCCCATTGTTCGTTGCTTCCATCGATGTCATCTCATGTAACGCAAGGAAAGAATGAAGACGCCTGTCAGCAATCGAGTTTACAAAATATGGTTAGACTAACAAATTGAAGAAAGTTTTCGAATCCAATTATGATGAACAGACAAAACATTTCACCCGAAGAAAAATAAAACGCCAAATGCTTCAATGAAGAAAGGATGAAACCATAGGATTCTGTATTTCCAACCTAAGCTGAAGACTCCCAGAATAAAGAAAGCGAGATGTTTGAAGATATTCGACGACGGACTAAGTCACTCGCCACAAAGTTGCGGAAACCCATTTCAATAAAAACGGAGTAAGATAGAACGTTGTCTATACTAGAACTGTGTAACTCTATAAGTAAAGAGTTACACAGTTAAATCGATTTCGACGGTTAGGTCATCATCAGTAACAAACATCGAACTCATTTTGTGTTCTTTACTTTAGTGGAAATATAGACAACGTTCTATATTACTCCGTTTTTATTTATTTTATTTTTTTCATATTTGACGAGATTCGTTCATTGATGGCAGATCGTGGTTGTTGAAGAGAAATTCCTTCCACTTACTTCACGTAGAACCTCACTGAACGAAACTGTGGCCCGGCGCACTGGATATAGTTGACCCGCAAGACCGGTGTGTATTGCGGGTTTGTTGCCTAACTGACGCCTTGTAAGCTGTAGTGTAAATTCTCATTCGCAAGGAATAATCTAGTTCAAGGGTTCGCTCTATGAAAGGGGGGAAATGAACTGAAAATAACTAGCCTTTCAGTATTTTATCAATAGTTAATTTGAAGAGATGATGAAAAGTCTGCAACGTAGAAAAGGGCTGGTTTTTTTAGAAACTACATGATTAAGTTGATTTGGTTTTTTTCTAGTTCCATTTTTCAACGTAGAAATTGATTATTGTGTGATGTTTATGCTTTTCATTAAAAATCTGTCATAAGAAAGCTTGAAGTTGTGCCTGAAGGCCGCACAGTTACTGTGACTACATTACGGAAACCCACTACAGCGAAGAAACCAGAATCTAATAAAAACGATCTTTTTACACAAAATAATAACTTATAATGGTTTTGGTTACAAAAAATCACAAAGTTTTCCAGTTCCCTTCATTCCGTGGGAATGAGTAACGTTTTCATTTACTTACAGATCTTGTCTTTCATATACCACTGATGAAACAACCGACAAAAGACGAAGAGCAGGCTTAAGAAAAGTGTAGCCATAATTAATCGAGTGGTCTCCGATCTGTAACTTTGAATTGCATCGCTCAAAAGACTAGATCTTTTTCCTTTCGCTCAACGGTAAAACCATCTTTGGTAATAGTTTGAAACTTCCTTCACCAAAGCTTTTTATTTCGACTGCAGACGGTGGAATGTTGAGGGAAATAGGCATGGGGAAATGATGTTAGCAACTCATATAAATTTCAACTCGATTGTGTCATTATTGTGTCCGGTAAAGAATTAGCAAGACAGACGTGCAATACAGGTCAGCTCTCCCATTTGAAGGCGGACAGAGGAAAGCGCTGAAGCTTTGAATTTAATTGTAGAACGAATGTTTTTAAAATTTGAATCAGGTTTGATTTATCATTATTCAACTATATTTAATTACCTCGATCGAATTAAGGATAATCAATTCATTGTTTCATTCTGATTCCCTTTTTTATCATTCTACCAACTATCATTGATTGTTCCTGATTATTAGATGGCATTAAACATTATTTTACAAAGTGAAACTAAATTTACTAATTGATAATCTTCAATTACTAATTATTAATTTTTTTTACTATTATTTTAGAATTAGTACCTATTTTTCCCATTTTACTTCTTTGATAATGATTTTTCGGTTTCGAATTAGGTTCAGATCGATTTAGCCACCCAAAAAAACATAGAAATAGGATGATTTAATGATAATTTTCATGCAATTGTATTTTTTTAGCTCCCAAAATAATCTGTTTGCCCACATTGTACGGAGCACGGACGACGGATATTGCAAATTTTGAATCAAAGCTCTATGAAACGTAAATCGAAAAACTTTGAAGACAGTTATACGAAACTTTTGCTCAACATCACAAAGCATGATTGAAAATAGTAAAACAACAATGTCAATTCTGATATATCAGACTTTATCATTTTCATTAATATTCTATTTTTACATAGACTATTCCAAGCCAGGTAATCAATCATTTCCACAAACGAGGATAATTTTCACGCACTCATAATTTCTTCGGATTCGTTCATTACACCTTTGAGATTCCTACTAGAAAATTAGAACCTCAGTTGAGTGAACTTTCGATAAACCTTTGATGAATTAAAGCCCCAGTCACCAGGCTTTAGAAGTCATTTAGCGATTTGTTCATAAATTCTTTTTTGTAAAAATCGTCTAATTTCCCATTGCGGAAGGTCATTTATTCATTCCATTCCATTGTTTTATTTTTCTCGTCTACCTTACCATCAGTCATATTTATCAACTCGAGAGTGAGCTCAATCGACTTATCCCAACAAAATACTTGGAAATTCATATCAAGTTCGATTAATTTGATCAACTAAAAAGTTTGTTCACAGAAAAGACCGTTTCCTCCCACTTTCTGACGGGCCTACGAAGTTTTAACTCCCGCATTAACTTTTTTTGTGTATAGGGGGAGGGGGGGGGGGGTACTACAGTGTATACCGATAGATCTCTAGACTGAGGGAGATGTTTTAGAGGAGAATATAGCGGAAGTTAATAGTTCTTGGTCAATTATAAAGGTTCATTATCGAAAATAGTAATAAATTCAAAAAACAGTCCCTCCTCAGTCGCTGTCGGTGCCGTGGACAGAGAATCCGGGAACTCCGACAAAATTCATTTGGGCCGCTAAGCGTCTACGAACTACGATAACCCCGTAACGTAATAAATTTAAATATTTCGAGGGAGAGAAATTAAGAGAGGAATATTGAAAACCAGATAACCGAGTGGCAAATTGCGAATGATCTGAGTTGCTACAGTTTTGTGTATTATATTATTACTTCTGTATTAAACACTTCCAAACTAAATTGAAATTAAACGAGGGAGCTTCTAAAACTAGCAAATACCTTTAAATGAGTGCACATTCAAGAATATTCAGGCACTTCATTGAATTGTATATTCAGCTCCGAGTTGGAAAAATTAAATTTAGTTTTAAGGTAACAATGCGGCAAGAGATACATAGATTCACAGCGACTAGAAATAATTGATAGATTTTTTTAACACTTTTCAAAACACGAGCAAGTACCTACATTATAAGAAGCGTTGAGCTCTCATCAAGTCGGAAAATGATACCTAATCAAGCGAATAGAAATAATAGTCTTTTAGTATTTGTTTAATAACTAGAATCACACTCTAGAATTTGAGCGCGTAATAAAAACAATAACATAGGAGTACAAACACTTTTTAATTTGAAAAATAACGAAGAGCGAAAGTAAATATATTATTTGATCATCGGGAAACTCAAAACTTTCTTTTAATCATCATGTAATATTTTAAATCAGAGGATTTCCAGCTTTTTTTTTCAGCAAAGAAGAAAATCCAGGCCCCCTTACGAAGGCCGGGCCAGGGAGCATCGGGTCCACTGCCCCCCTCCCCCCTGTACCGGGCTGGTCGCTGTACGAGTGTACGACCAGTTTTACCGCAGCTACTGAACCAAAGATTGTGAAATTTAGCTCGAAAATCGCATAGTAGCCGATGGTTTGGTTTACATTAAACAACAATAAACCGAATGAGTCCACCGTACTACCTAGCAGTATAAGTTTGGGTACGCTCCATATCGGCTTGTACATTGAAATAAAAAAAAAAGGTCCCCAACACGACATCGAATCGAAACATGAACTTTGTAGGAGAATACCAACGTTTAGTAATTATTAAGTATTTTAATTTGGTTTTGTCGTTCAAACCATGATGGTGTTCACGACTACTTTACTAGAAGTGAAACATGATTGTGAACGGCATTATATTATTGTTACATAAAGAAAAATTAACGGAAAAGGCGTGTTAATAATAAACGTGAAGTGGCCGAAGTTGCCAAGTTGATATGGGATGCTTTTGTGAACAATTTTCTACCCGCAAATTCGTCATTTTTGAAATCTATATGATAATATTTACATAGGCAACCCTGTATACCACCTTGTGTTGGAAATATTGCAATGGTTTTAGAATGTTCACAGACAGATCCCGAAGCGGAACTGTTTGTTAAACCTATGCAAGTATCCTAGTTTTTGGTGTATGAAAAACGCTGAGGACGGGTGCCTCCACCATACAGAACCTAACCTAGCCAAACGTTTTCTGAGGTGTGGACATAGTTATTGGCCTTCCATACACCATAATGCTCTCCCAATCCTTCAGAGAAACTGTACAGGTATCAGGAAGATTTGAGACATGAGAAAGGAGTCAAATCCTGGCTCACAAGCATATAGACATGAAACTCAGTTATAAGGATTTCAGTGAATATGGAATTTACCATTACAAGCGGTTATCCCCAATAAGAAAACATGTAAGCTATAACATTGCCATCGATTGCATAACGGAATAAATCAATAAATTCGTGTAATTGCTATCTAGTCTCTCAATGAATTACTGTGCAACATGCACTGACTAAAAGCCATTATTCTTTTCCTTTAGTAGTGCTTCATCATTGTACAAGCCAAGTAGAGAGCAGGTGAGCGTTTTTAAGAAATGAAACTGATTATTATTAACGTTAGTATTTTACTTCTTTGATTATGATTTGAAAATCCAGGCAGTACAAGAAAATGTTACAATCGTTTCAAAAAGTTCCTTGAAGAACAATACAGAAACGTTGATTTTCCAAAAATTTGGAGCCATTGCAACATCTCCATTTTCATTGAAAATTATATAATACAGGTATCATTGGAAACTTGATAAGTATTGATCTTTCGATAGGGAGCAAGCATTGGAAAAGAAAACAAATCCTTTAAAACGATGTATATTTATATCAGAAGGCTTTATCGTCTTCAATGAGAGGCAAATTCGATATTGAGATTTAATTTGTTTTCTTCTTTGAATCGTGGAATTTGTACAACAGATCCAATCGCAATGACCAATGAACTACTGAACGTGTAAAGTTGGCTGTGCAGAAAGAGAGTGGCTCACAGCCGGCGCGGATGGAAACTTTGATAAAAATTCCGTTATACGAGATGGAAATGATGCAGATAACTGGAAAATTGGCTGATTGAAAAAGGAAGCTGACCTGCTGAGGTGGAGTAATCAATGGCCGCCTGTCCCTGGTGGTGGCGGAGGCCGAGGATGGCGTCGATGGTGAAAGACTTGTTGTTGTTGTGATTCGTGAGGACGTGACTTATGGGAGAGTAGCCCTGTCCTCCGACCAGACCCGGTTGTAGCATCATACCGACTGAGGTCGTCTCCCGACGGAAAGGGGCGGGAAGCCTCCCAACCCTACACCCACCATCAGCCCCCGGGGGGTCAGCCATATTGACTCCGCTTCAATAACCTCCAACCTCCAGCCCTCAAATCTCAGTCTCATCTTCCGTTACTAAATAAACTTATATTACTCGGTTGCTGTCAATTGTCAACCGTTACTGAATATATCCGGGAGATTGGAAGACGAATCCACATTATATCACCAAAATATTTACCAAACCTGCAATTAGACAGTTCCTTATGAAATTATTAAATCACATTCAAAACCCTGAAGAGAAATGATACAAAAAAACGTCTGCCAAGTGAGTGTGGCACATAGCTTCCACGTATCCATAACATGACTGTATAGATCATTGAAAATTATTATTGACTAAAGAACTTCGTCCAATTAGGAGGAGTAAATATTGAATTAGGGCAAATTTATTGTTATGCAGGAGCATAACTTGAGAAAAATCCCTGAAAATTTCATCGAAATCAGTCATGAACTCCCAGAGTTATGCGTGTAACAAGGATTTCGTTTGCGCATGCGCAGAGACTACTATTGATCCGGGGTCATGAAACTTATAGGGGACCATCTACACATCAAACCGAACAATCCCTGAAAATGTCATCGATATTGGTCAAGAACTCCCGGAGTTATGCGCGTATCAAGGATTTCACGTTTGCGGATGCGCAGAGGCTACTATTGATCCGGGGGTCATGAAACTCTATAGGGGACCATCTACACATCAAACCGAACAATCCCTGGAAATTTCATCAATAACTCCCGGACTATAACTTCGTGTAGATCCGGGGGTTGAAACTCATAGGGGACCCGTAACAAGGATTTGCTATAACTTCGTGTAGTTTTGCCCGTAACAGACACACAGACAGACACGGAACCAACATTGTTCAGAAAGGTCTAAAACGCAAAATGCGAGTGGAATTTTTGATTTTGGAGACAAAAAAATTTTCACATTCCGAAAGTGAAAACAATGCTTCCGCTACCTTGGTAGACTCGGAAGCAATAGTTGGGACAAACTAACTCTAGCTTGGCGTCATTTTACATTTAACCAACCTCTAACCTTTCCAAAACCACAAATATCCCAGCAGACGAGTTTAGAATTTAAATGGCTTTATATTATGCTCATTCGTGCACCAATAGAGCAATCCCTAATCAGCACAATGCCTGAGAATTTCATCAAAATAAAATGTAAGGAGTAGAAATTATGTAGTAGAAGATTTGAAGTTCACGCATTTGCTAAGGCTAATTTCATCCTGAAAAACCAAATTCGTCGCAGACTATGTAAATATAAACATCCTACAAAGAGTCAGAGAATTCTAAATCAAATGAGGACTGTCAAATTCCCACGTGATCACAGTTGGGCTTGTGCGTATCTACAGGCATACATCCACCAGAGATATAATTCATAGGGCGCCATATTGGAAGCCTCAACCAGATCGACCCCCATGAATTTACTCAAAAACTGTTGAAGTTGGGATTAGCACTTGAATCTTGCAATTCTTCTGCATTGAGACGGTAGCGAGAACACAGTACAAGATTAACTTGAGCGAAAACAATATTAGCGAATCGTAGAAGCAGATAACTACATAGGAAGAGTGGGACTTAAGTGAACAGCGTTTGATTCACTGGATTGCTTGGTGAGATGGAAGGACATCTAAATAACTCACCTACACTAGAAACAAATAAACCAACCACAATATTTCTCTATGTAACGCAAATATCTGGACTCAAGTCTTACCACTCACCGTAAGGAGCTTCCGTAGGAAGGTGAAGAGTTTCCGATTGAGCAGGTTGACTTTTTTAAATGAATTTTGTAGTGCCTTCTCTGGGATCATCAGCAAACTATTGAATATCTTAAACTTATGTGCTTGCGTTAACTTAATATCCTAGATTTTCAGGTTGTTCTAGAAATGCTCAGTTACTGGGAATGCTCACTCACTTCCAACATCGCTTCATGACAATTCGGTTGAAATCAGGTGCAGAAGTAGTTGATGTATGCAATAAGATGGTGCTCTAACAATTTTATTGGAATTAATAGAGTACTATCAACATTCATGCGCAAAACTAGAATTGTTTGACTGAGCTCCGAGAATACCGGACCGATTCAGAGCTCTTGCGGGTTAGCTCCTAGTAGGTCCCCCATGGGCTAGTTCCGTCACAGAGGATCATCAATTGATCTAGAGTTAATCCAGATACCTCGCTGTAGTTTTTGATAAAATGTGAATAACCCGTTTAACTCGAGCATTGCAAATTCTATAGCCTTCTGATCAATATCAGCGTGTGAGCACTAGTATACGTAGATTTCTTGTAACTAAGGTTTTTCTTGTTTGGTCCCTATTTCTTTCAAACTTTGGAGTTTGATGAACATTTTGGAATGGTGCCTTATGTATTCTATTGTGACGTCTCAGCCACCCGAAACCTTGAAAAATCATAGACAGAAATATATAAGGGTACGTTTGGTGTCAAACTTTTGAGGATTCAATATAATTTTATTTAAGAATATGAAATCAGTGCACGATCAACATATATTAGCCGACAAAGTTAACCGGAAATTTTAAATGTCTTTTAAGATAGTGGTACTAGGTTTTTGAACATGTACGGTTATTTTACTGTTGACAGGGAAATGGTTGAAACTATAAATTCTAACTGAACTAGAATGGAATATAAATAGAACAGAGAATCTCCAACAACTCCCAGACTTGGTCGGAAGGCCGAAGCCTTTTTCATTCACTGCCTTTTGTTCTTAGTGGATCCTTTCTAATTAAGTTCCCCTCGCCTCGTCCTTAAGACTCCCTTCCCGAGGTCCTCCTCATCCTCTCGACGTTTTCCGCTTTTCCAATTAAGCCCCCTCCCCTCCCCAACCACCCCTCCATCTCTTAATACCCCCACTCCTGCCCCCTTCCGTCGCCACCGGCCGTCTTCCCTGGGAGCTATTTGCTTTAACTATGTCTCAAACGCCCTCCATTATAGCCCAGTTTATATAACTTATGCGGCACTGATTTCAGAGAGAATTAATACGTTAATCTATATTAACAAAATCATAACCTTCAAGTTTAGCGATTGAATCGAGAATTGTATCGATTCTGTCCCGTTTTAGACCGCACGTCTATGTATTATGGTTTCGATGATTGATGTTCGTTGCTGTTAAATAAACCAGTAGAAAGAACATATTGTAACTTAATGCGTACACTGCAGGTTCCCTTTAGTAAAAGATGAAATTACTTCCATGAAATGAAAACAATGAGAGTTGTCTGCTACGGTATATCCGACAGCTAAACGGAAAAATGGTGCTTTTGTATCACCACACTTGACCGATGGTAACATTGTTTCCCCCTGCCTTGACTATTATTAACAACATATTAACAACTATCGTTAACAAGAAATCCTCTACAACGCACACGAGAACAAGGTATAAAACTTGAACTTCGTCATGAACACTTTACAATACAAAAAGGCAAAGCATCGACAAAGACAAAGAGGCAAAGCAACATAAGTAAACGTAAATTCAGTAGTACTTGCATGATAGGTACTTGAATTTCTTCGTTGAGTTCCGACTCTGAGGGCATATTAGGACATTACTAGCATATTAGGCTATTCAGAAGATGGAATCGGTCGTAGTCCTACCATGACCATCTACGACCAAGAAAGTATGTTGATTTGAAGTCGATCTACTATTAATTTCTATAGTTCTTATGGAATTTTGTTGCGCTATCAGGAAATGTGCAGATTAGGATGCAGATGGTCCCTTTACCTGCAGTTTCAATACTCGCAGCAGATCATTACTTCACTCTCCACATTAGCAAATGTGAAATCGGTATAGCATCATTTACTCAAGATTCAGTCAACGATCTTGCTCGAATTCAATCCAGCCAAAGCCCACATCAATGTAAATGTCTTAAAAGTAGTAGCTGCGCACGTAAAATTTTCAAGTAGCCTCTCACAGCCTTTTAGTCGAATATTACTCAATTCGGTCGGCAGTTTGCATTGGCGGTTTGATTACCTCATATGAATTCCATTACGAATGTATCATTACTAGCTATTGTGCTTACGCGAATCGTAAATCCTTGAAACTACATCAACAGTTTTTAATCCGATTTGTATTAGATCATTATGAACTGTGTGGTTCAGGCTGTAGAATTTTATCGCCCCAAACCCTTTTGTACTTGTACATTACAACATCTATCAACCCAACAGTATTGACTAATGAATCGATGTTGAGGTTTCACCTTTCATCATCATTTACAGTTTCTCTCCACCATAGGAGTCCGCAACAGAATCGTTCAAGATCATTTATAACGTTTTGATGATGATTATTTTAAACGATTGTTGCCGTTGAGTATCGGATTGTATTCGAGTTCCTCAAATGCTTCAAATACCGAGGATTGAATAAGGTTGCAAAAACTTGCAACTTCAGCACAGCTACAAGTAGAAACTCCAGTGATATTCATTCAACACGGGATTGCCCGAAAAATGTGAGTGTGCAACACAAACTGTCAAAAATTTTAAATTCCTAGTGGTCATACAGCGAGCGATAGCATTTGTCCGAGTTCATGCAATCTCTGACTCGATTGATAGAACTAATCATGAAATTTTATGTAATGGAAAATTATGATGAATTGAAGCTACAGTATGCTGTAATATTAATGACTATCCGAACTATGAAATAATTTGGATCAATTCATGATTTACTTACACCAACTGAAAATGCTATAAATTGTTCCACAAACGTTTATTTTCTCTTTGTAACAACTCATAACTAAGTCAAATGAGCTCGGACTGGTATGGGACCCATCCCAGTTTATTTTTCATGCAGAAAATGAAACCTCACTTGCCTACGTTTTTTAAAACCCCGGAAAACCACATTTTTAACCAATTTTTAGCCTATAATATGAATAAAGCTATCGGGTTGGCTAGAAGTTAGGACCAACTAGACCCCGAGTGGAGAACAGGTGCGAAAGAAAGGTAGATTTACATCAATTATAAGGCCTCGTGTGGCCGATATGATGTTAATTGCAGATTCGGAATCTTCGGAGTCCAAAATGAGAACAGGGAAGTTATAAAACATTTTTGCTAAGCTATTGCAAGGACTTTTCATCAAAAATAATAAACAAAAATGAACCAATTATTGTCCTCTCGTAAATTTGACTAGAACTCCGCATTCTCCCCCATCTGTTATTCCATGAAAATTAACTCCGTTACTATCAGCAAAGGGTGGGGTGTCATTGTTTACACATTCAGCAACATTCAGGTTGATGAAGGAAATGATTCATTCATCAATAGGGGGTCGATATTGAAATTAAACATTCTCTATCGAGGCTGTAATACATAAGGCGATAAATGAAGAGCTCACCAAGGGGTGGTGGTGACAGGAAAATGAATAAGTTGTATTTCTCAGTGATGGATTGATTGTACGATAAAATCTTTTGATATGTATACAAATGATTTTTGGATAGTATGTTGTTGAGTGTATCCGGGGAGCGGAAGAGGTACAGGTAGTATGAATTCTTCATGATTAATTATAATTATTTAGTTATTACTGATTTAATCATGGTGGTCGAAGCACGTAATTCGGTTTACTTTATAAACCCGTAATTGGGTAATTACGGGCTTAAACGGCAAGAGCCGAGGGTGAGGGAGGAACTTTAAATCTCGACTGAAGTCTGGCTTGTTAGGGAAAAGGGGGTTGCTAGCGGTGGAAAGGGAAAAGAAAGGTGGAGGGTAGGAGAGAAAGAGAAGGAAAGAAGAAAGAGAAAGAGGGATCGAGACAGAAAGAGAAAGTGCGGTAAGGGGTGAAGAGGAGGGGAAGTGGAGTTAAATAGTACAAAATGGAGATGTGGGAGGAGCCAGAGCCCAGGGTGGGCGTGTCGCTGAGGGAACAGGCAGACGACCTAATCATTACATACCTACCTAATCCCACCACCTAGCTTACCTACCCGGCACACAATTTTTACCTCATTTCGTCATTCTCTTCTCTCTTCCTATATAAACACACGTGCGCGCTCACGTGTGCGCAGCCTTCACATCACATCGTCCGTTCCCCATTCCGTACCATGTAGCACTTTTACGGTTAAATGAGGAACACGGCGATGAGACAGCTCGTAGAGAGGGGTGGATTGGTTTTTCCATTTCTCACTGTTATTATTGACTTCCGTTCTTTCCCGGAAAAAGAAACAGGGCGGACGTAAATGGGAGAGAACGCTGAAATACAAAAGGAGCTAACTATTACACAACTTTAGATAGGTAACACAGCCCGACAAAAAAGCCAAGATCCGTAAAGTAGACTAGGGTATCCCTATGTATTTTTCGATGCTGAATTCGAACCCAATATCCAAAAAATCCGCTGACCCCCAAAATGTTGAGCTATGGCCAAAAAAACTATCAGTGTCAGAACCTTCTTTTTGAGTCATGAGATTGGCGTGAACTACGACATTTTTTTAAGTGAATTTCTAAAAATTTTCAACTTCAGACAAGGATAGTACTAGGGGAAACTACCTCCCCTCAATCACCCCCTCCCCTCCTAGGGGTTGAAATTTGAGTTCTCACGCCATGTCGAGTGGGGTATGTAGATCGAGATCGAATTTGAGCTCCCTAGAGTCCGTAGACACTTCTTCATCCCTTAATCTCCCTCTCCTAGGGGTTGAAATTTGATTTTTCGCAAAAGGTCAAATAAGGTAAGGATTTCTTGGTTGTTGGTTGCGGTGTGACCACTTTCATTCAAGACATCAAATTGGAGAGTATAATATGTTTATTTTTTGGAAACGTTTCGTCCCGCTATGGGAACTTCTTCAGGCCTGTCATTATATTCTATTAAAGTATGTGTATCCAAACAACATCATAGTAGTCAACACTCACAAAAAACACATGGTTGTTACAAAAAACTCCCTACTCCCTTCTGGATTTTCAACGATTATATACAAAAGGAGAAAATCACTCTAACAGTAACACATGAGTGTTGACTACTATGATGTTGGTTGGATACACATACTTTAATATAATATAATGACAGGACTGAAGAAGTCCCCATAGCGGGACGAAACGTTTCCAAAAATAAACATATTATACGCTCCAATTTGATGTCTTGGTAAGGATTTCTGTGTTCCCAGGTTTGCTGAAATTGAATATGATTTTTGAAAAGGCTGAAAGCCTCCTCATATCACAAGAAAAGAGAAGAAAATACGAAAGAATTAAAAGTCATTGGAGAAGACCCCAACAAAGTTTGAGAGCCTCCTCAAAAATCATATTCAATTTCAATTCAAGTGAACAAGATTTAAATGGAAAAACTAGTTATAAAAATAATTGCATTCATCATAAACGGTAAAAAGTTGCATCGCATGAAAACAGAATAATGGCTTTCCGTGGAAAGTTTTCTGCTGGGTTTCGTCCGTAAATTAATCAAGTTTGAGAAAATTTAAGAGACATCTGTGAAATATTTTTTATTTTGGCGAGTAGAACGCATAGCGAAAAATGAAGGCAAAAGTGTGTCGACGCCTGGTCGGTGGGGTTTCAGAAAACACCACTTTCGGAAACCCACACTTAAGAGCACTTTATTCCAATAATCACACCATTAGACTATGTTAGACTATACTCAGAGGAGTAAGTCCCTTAAACTAGATTTTTCACACAAATGATCACTTCACTACTAGCAACGCTTCCAAAAATGTACCGGAGAAGGGGCAGTTGACGGTAAAATGGGAAGCCAATAGAAACTCATAATGCACAAGCATCTAGCTAATTTTCACAGGCGAAAATCCGGAGTTCATTGTATTTTCCGTTTCCCAAAGAAAGAATGAGAAAGGAGTGGCTTTGAATGAATGCAAGGAACGTCCAAGTTGTATTGTTATGTGCAAGCATAAGGAGTTTTTATAAGTGGTGAAAGGATTAATAAAATATTATAGGAGTGAAAAATGATTAATGGCCGGTGATATTTTTCAAGCTACTTTGTATTGGAAACCTAACAACGGGAGAAAAATAAGGATTTTCAACTGGGTTCAAAACGGGTGTATGTTCGTATGTATTTAGATGGCTCAAAAATTTCGAATGTGTGGAAACCGCTCCCGAAATTCGTGTCAGATCTAGGAGATCACATCCCTGAATAAATTGTAGCGCTTAGCTTCAAAGGGGGGGGGGGGGAGGCATTGGTGTATTAAATTTGGTTAAATTGCATACTGCATGTCACTTTTTTTACGAGTGCATGCGCACGACTCTATGACGAATGAGGATACAATGGTACCCACTCGATCCTAACCCACACTACCCCTACATTTCATTAAAACATTTGGGGGAAATGAACCATACCTGACGGGCTGTCTGTTCTTCAATGACATGCGGCAATCACAGTCTTCAATGACATGCGGCAAGGGATATTCCATCTGAAAGGAGTGGAGGAAAGAATTCTAGGCTAAGGCCGCCTTCGTATCATGTTCTGCGGTGTGTTTACATATGTTTACATCTACACACCTCGAAATGTAAAGCGACAACATTTGAGGGTAGGTTGTAAAGAAAAAATGCTATTCGACTACAAAGACTCATTTATTTGTTGATATACTGTCAAGCCCAATTCACAATCAAAAATACCTTCATACGAGCGGAAAAATCACAGGAATTAAGAAAATACAGTATACAGGGTGGCTCTTAGTGAACAAACCACTCTAACTATTTTCATTGATTGTGGAGAAATCAAAAAACTTGTCGAAGCCCCCTCCCCTCATTTTTTTGCAAGAAATTTAACCAATGCATTTTTGCGTATCGCGCATGCGCGCACCAACTTTGTTTTTTCAGATAAGACCCCTCAATTTTTATTGCGGAATTGGATTTTACATCCAATTTTATGAACATTTTACTTCGACGACTTTTTTATTGGACGCACCCAGGAGCGTCCAGAAGCGCCCATAGTTTGCCTACCCCTGAAACGTGGTGGTTTAAAAACAATGAAAAATCACCCCATCCTGGCTGTTGATCATTTTTGTTTTAGTTAGATGAGTTTTTAGGCAAGCGGTTCGGTTTCTGCGCCCAGAAGGATACCCGGAGAAAACAGGAATGTTATGGTGCCAAATACGTTTGAATAAAATTGATCCACTAGAGGTGAACAACTTGGATATATCGCCGAATCGTCTCGACAAGATAATTTAGATACTAACCCCCCCCTGCCTAAAAACTCATTTAACTAAAACAAAAATGATCGAAAGCCAGGATAAGGTGATTTTTCATTTTTTTTAAACCACCACGTTTCAGGCGTAGGCAAACTTTGGGCGCTTCTGGACGCTCGTAGGTGCGTCCAAAAAAAAAGTCGTGGAAGTAAAATGTTTATAAAATTGGATGTAGAATTCGATTCTGCAATGAAAATTGTGGAGTCCCGTTTGAAGAAACAAAGTCGGGGCACGATGCACAAAAATGCAATGGTTAAATTCATTGCAAAAAAATAAGGGGAGGTTAATTCGACAAGTTTTTTGATTTCTCCACAATCAACGGAAATAGAAAGAGTGGTTCGTTCATTACGAGCCACCCTGTATAGAGGGAGGGTTACGAAACATGCAGCAAGGGCGTTTAAGCTGGAAAAATTATGTCAGTTAACGGAATTTAATGGGGGAAGAAGAAATTAAGGATTTTAGTGTGGATTGGGGACTATGAAAAAAATCCAATTGGGGGTTCGTAGAAGGGAAGAGATTTGGACTGCGGGGTAGCCGGTGTAGGGGGCGGCGTCGATCACAATCTGTCGTTCACGTGTCTGAAAACGGTACACTGAATAGCACAAAACGAGGAGATGTACGAGATGTTGTAAAATTTATCCTTGGGAGCAGCAGGAGACAGTCCAGGGTGTTCAGGAACTTGTTGAGATGCACGACCTCAGCGTAGCTCAAACCTTATGCCTTACCTTGAGCTTATTGAAAATAGTAAAGCAAAATGTGTTTTCATAGAAAAAAAAAATATCGAGAATGATAATTTTCTCCATATGGTAGGTCATTAGGAATTTCGAAGCAAGTAAAGCATTCAAATTTGAAAACAATTTGACATGAAGATAATTTTTTTAAATGGGTTTGTCCATCACTACATTTTGATTTTGACTTTTAGCTTAGATCTTGTAACACCTAATTAGTAATTTTAGTAACATGAGCGTCTTGAAGCCTTGTGGAAAATACCTCAGGATTGTGGAGAGCTTTGTGAAGTGGAAAGCGGAAGGCCTGTGTTGATTCGCCTGACCTATCGGTCCCTTTGTGTTGTGACCACCGGCTTCCCGGACCCCGTTAATTAATTTGATGCGGACATCAGCTTGTAGATCACCAAACAACTAATCATAACTTTAAGGGTGGCTGATTGCTGGGCTATTAGTTCCGTCGCATTGAACAAGGTAATGCTAATACAGATTCAACCGAGTTGCAGCCGGCTCACCCTCGGCGCCCCCTTTCCACGGCAAAATATGCAATATCCACTTTATTGCTGACTTGCCGCTTTGTGCTCGGCCCTCTTCCACTTCACGTCGTTCGCCCTTTCACGTTGCTTCTCGTGTGCCACCACACCGACCCCCGCGTAGATTTGTGCCTGCCCCCATTCGACATCCTACACAACTCGGTTTGCCTGCCCTCATCCCAAGTGTTAATTACTGCGAAGCATTATCGTGCTGCCTCGAAATTCATCATACACTTTAGTTAGATAGATAGATAGATGATTTATTGCCATTCAGATAAGAATCCATAGTAAATTTCATTATCAGTGTACACAAAATTGAAGAGTCTGGACCAGATAAATCAATAAATAAAGTTCAGTCTTCTAATTAGAAACATAAAATTAATACCCCCACTTCGCTGGCTTCCCTTAAAAAAACGGGACAGTAGACCTCTATGGTTCTACAGCCAGATCATTTGAATGATTAATTTTACACGTTTAAGTACCGAAGATGAAAAATGCCTGACGCAACCTACAAATATGGGATTCTATCAGAGATGGGGGCTGTACAGGATGAAAGCTACGGCTGGGGGGGGGGGGGGGGGCTAACAAGGGGGTACGTGAGCGCGTTCTGTGTTCATAAACGGTACTTGCTAAGCCCAACCAACTCCCTGGAAAAATCTGTTGATCTGAAACTAAATTACAGACCCAATAAATAATGCTTCAAATTTATGGTTAAATAACCTGTAAAATAGATATTGAGATAATGTTGCATGAAAATTGGAACTTACCAGAGAGGCTAGTGCTTACCAAGGTGGCAGGTACACGAATGACCCCCTCGGGCGGACGGAAAAGTGGTGATGCCGGGATAACAAAGGGCGGAAGGAGCCCAGCCGAAGGTTAGTTGAAGGAGTGTTGAGCGGGGGGGGGGGGGGGGGGGGAGGAACTGTCGAGTCGGTCGCCAAGAACTGGATTGTACTCCTGTTAATCATTTAAATGATAAAATATTACCTATTGGCCACGTTTTTGTCACTCGATGTAAGCAGGCGTCTGTGCTGTTCTTCGAATGAAAGAGGTAGAGCGAGCAGTGGTAGAATGAACTTCAGGCGGAGCCCACATAACATGGGGCACTGATGGACCAGGTGCAAGGCAGAATCACCCACACCCCAGTTACACATTGGACATGGTACCAATAGGAAATCCATCCTGACAACCGCAACTAGGATCCTGGAGCCGTCGCAGCAGGGCCAGAGGGCGAAGAACAGTGATCGGATAATTTTGGGACAGGTACTTTTGAGGCTGAAACACTGTTTTCTGAAAGACCGATCCATCGTCTGGGCAGGCTCTAGACTTTTTTTTAGTTAGTATAATTGGCTAAGCCCAAACTGCAAATAACATGATTTTGAACTTGTAGTTATGAGGTATAAGAAGAGCTTGAATGGGTCGGCCATCCCCCCCCCCCCCCGCCTACCTCTTCCCGACATCATAAGAGAGATTTGTTTCACGATAACCTGAATCGGAAAAAAACAGATGCAATTCACGAAGACAACTATTAATTGCTGTTACTTATCCATTCACCCCTTTTCATAAATTAAATTAGAAAGATCTGGAATTTGTTTAAAACAAGACGAAAGTTCTTACCCGAACGAAAAGAATCAAGAAAATCGGCAGTATGAAGTCGGCAGAACTAAAAGATTGCCAATTACCCCATCCAACTGCCTACGCCAACCTCTAGACATCACATAATTGTTTTTTTTTTTAACTTTAAGGTTTTTTTTAAACTGAAAAACCCCTACATTTATCTCCTCATCACCGAACCCCATCATTTTTTTATCATGTACTTCATACTACATTCCTTCAAATGAAACTAAAAAAAAAACTAGTTCTACTTTTAGCTTCCAACGACGAAACGAATCAATCGTTCAAATCTACCAAGATTCGTCGATGTTTACATCAAAACTAAATCCGAATAGCAGAAACGTTCAAGAGGTGGAACCTGCATTTGCTGGTTACTAAGAAGAGATTTTTACAGCAGTAAGGGATCTACCAATGAACATATACGTACAATACACGTTCGTTGACTGGAAACACCGCTGCCGGATTGTGATTGAGGTTTTACGACTTTCTCGGAGAATTTCGTGTCAAAGCCGCATCCGGATGACAGGAGCACGTAGGAGGTTCGAACGCGACCAGCCACGGTTGGATGCCGGGACCAGTTCAGTTCCAACGCTGTGACTGCCTTGAACGACGAGCTGTCTGACCGAGCCTCTGAGTTGGTACCCAGAGGGGTTATATGGAGAAGGTCTTCAAGTCGTTACCAGCCAACCATTTAAATGACACTTGCTAACACCAGTAGTAAACACAAGCTATTTTTTGTGCAAATTAATAAAGTGTATGGAAACCAACATTTATAGAAATTCAGGTTGGTGCAACCCACACCAGAATAATTGTTACTATTGTTGTTTTGTTCTCAACTGTTCAACATAAATTCTTAACACTGTTCTGTTAATAAAATGGTAATCTTATGATAGTTATTCAAGTACGTATTTGTCACAGTTTTTATCGACAAGACAAAAACGCTGCTAATTCAACCACGCTACCAATTACTTCACAAAGAATTATTGTTTTTGAAACCCTCTCATAGCTCCCCCCCTCCCTCCTCCTCATAATGTTTATTTTCTGATGGGACATCAAAACAAAACGAACAAAGAAATTCTGGTTTGAAAAATTTTGTGAAAAACCATTTTCTTTGACATTTTTACCCTCTACAACGGATTTTTTGAGTTTGATGAGTCGATCTAATCTCGGACCCATTTCAATCCATTCGGCATCCAAAATTACTTGAAAATGTCCAAATGTCCACTTGTTTAGGTCAATTGAAACCCCGAAAAATCTCGTCCATGGAACGACGTCCATGCATGAGCCGTTCGAAGCGATCGGGTCGGCTAGAAGCTACTCGTATAACCAACTAGACCCCAAGTGGAGCCCATGTGCGAAAGAACCTATTTTTTACAAAATTTCCAAGGCTTCCTATGACCCGTTTGACGTATGGCCAAGACTGAAGGAAGAGAGATTCAGAATATACCCACCTTGAAACGTACAGTGACCAATTTCGAAGGCGGGAATTATAAAAAATGTTTGTCAAACGATTACAAAGGCTTGTTATTGAAAGTAATAAACCCATGTGTTGGATTGACAGCGTTTTGAATAATGCATGATTATTCGCGTCATTGTGAGGTTTGAGGGGTCACTTTTAGGTTCAGAAATTGCGATTGTTTGCTACAGGTGAATTTGAGACCTATCTCAGTCGATTTTACGTCAAAAATAACACCCCATAAATAAAATGACACTCCATTTGCTTATGTCAGTTGAAAAAAAAAAATAACATGATTTTGTCACGTTTTTAACGAGTTGTTGACCATTTACATCTATGCATGTGATGTTTCGGGCTGGCTAGAAGACAAACCCAAAGTGGACACCATGTGCTAGTGAACGGTATTTTCACAAAAATCCTACTGCATGCGGAGGACATTGCAGGTTTTGGGTGGACGCACCTCAAAACATTAAACGACAAAGTTTGAAGTGGCATAAAAATTCTTTGATGTACGGTTATAAATTTATATATTGAAAATAATGAACCAATAATTATAAAAGATTAGTTACTAGGTTTTCATTCAACTTGCCCGCGTATAGCTTTCATTTTATCTTTTTAATCGAATCGGAGCACATCTTCATTCAATTCCTGTTCTTCAATTTCTTAATGGTGATCGAATTTTTCTCAAAAAAACGTTTCCATATTAAAAGGTGTAACATGGGGGAGTGATAGAATGGTATAGTTACCCCTTCCAACTGCTGAATGCGGATATCGCCCGCAACACTCAGAGGATGTCCCGTACGCTTGAAGACTCCTGGTATGTCTCCCGAGGCAGCGGATTCATGAATTAGAAAGGAGAGCTAATCGTATAAATCAAAAAGGGCAACGCAGACCAAGTAATTCCTAGATGTTGTCCAGAAATGATAAACCGAAAAAATTGAGGATCGCAGGCAGCACACAAAAAAATGCAGGATAATATTTTATTCAAAAGCAGGATGCGAGTACATATTTTAGAAAGTAAACAGTACAGGAAATTTCCAAGCCTTATGTATACGGTTTAACTGTATGACATAAGTTTGGGCTATAAAACAATGTGAAAAAAAAGCTAAAATTTTTTTCGGTAGAAAATTGTGTATAAACGAAAAAGTTATGGAATCCTCTTAACAAATTGAACAGCGGAATTTAGACTTAAAAATACGATATGTTGTCAATTTAAACGTTAAAACCTAGAATGTGTTATGCGTCAGAATGTCCTTAAAATCGTGCTTGAAGAGCATAGAGAACTCTTGAGATCCGTTATTGCAGCAGAAGTCGTTTACATTCTAACACTTCTGTCCAACTGCGACTAACCACCTCCACCAGCCCTATTTTAAGTGAGTGTTGTTAACAAAATTGTAATGAGAAAGCCGTACTGATTATGTAGTACCTCATCGGCAATAAGCAGAATTTAAGACGGTAATAATTATTTCTTATCTTGTAAATGTTTTTTCTATAAACAATAAATGCGTTAAAAATAATAATCCCTACTCATGATTTGGGTCAAAAGAGTTCGCTATGGTGTATTCCCAACTATTACCGTTAAGCCACAACATTAGTTGTTGCTTAAATTATTTAGCTCGGATACGGGTGGGATCGAAAAGTGGTGATAGTGGGATCGCACTATCAATCCTTATCCATTCAAAGAACTTAATAATTAAAGTTGATTTTGTACGAAAACATTTGAGGAGCTTACTTTCAAACAGGCACATATCCATTCCGACAAAATGTTCAGGAAGTGAAAAAAACGATTTGCAGATTGGTGGAGATATTTTTTTGCAGTTTCTCTTCGGAGTAAAGTGATGCCTCAGAATATGAATCAATTTTCTCCAAAACACGATGCTGTATATCCATTTTCACTTAGGTAGGTAATGTGCCCTTTTGATCAAAACTCATGGGTTTGTGCCTTTTTGAAAAAAAAAAAATTCATTCTGTAGGTTTTATTGAAAACTTTACCTGACTCCATATTTCTATTTGTCATGATCTATCGAGTCTCGTGTAAATATTCAACGTCAATGTGCCTTTTTGAAAACCCACGACTTATCGCCTGACGAAATTCGGAGGTTGTGTGCCATTTCGATTGCAAGGAACTGAAAAAGATGTTCTTGTTGGACCTGTTACTCCAGCCCCGGAATTGACGTGGATGTGTTCTGTTTTGTTCGGAAATGATAGGGGAATCTGATTCAACTCATATTCAGAAATAGAAAATTGAGAAAAAAACGTTTTCTCCCAGATTTGGAAAATATTTTTGAAAGTAAGCTCCTCATTTTGCTTTTAAATTCTTGGATTGGAAGTTTAGAAGTTATGACAGCTTCAAAAAGTCTCTAAGTAAGGAAAATATCGAGTTTCCAACAAACTTTCTTACCTTTACTCCATTAAAACTCACGTTAAACAATAGTTTTTAGAGTGGAATCAATCTTTCAGCAGTGATTAAATTGATAGTTCCACAGAATTTTGGGAAATAATCAGGAGCTTCGGAGTACCCCAGATCGGGGCTCTGTGTGCCGCGTGGCTCACTTCTTTTCCTATATATTCCCTATAGGTCATTTACCGTAGCTTTTTTGAACAGGCCAGTACCAAAATGGAAATAATAGGGGAAAAGAGAGAAAATGAATAACATTACCTCAACTGAAGTTTAGTGAGATATTGATGACCTTGCCCTTCATCTATTTTATTAACCCAACCCGGGTAAGCCATCTAGTTTTAAGCTGATATATTCGTCCAGTATCCACCGTACTCACAGGGCTGTCGCCAAGCACAGTACTCATGTTAAAAAACTTTCTTTGAATTATTTCGAATGGGGAGGGAACCGATGAGCGTACAGTGATCTCATAAAATTTAAGGGACTAATTTCTATCTGAATTACTGTGAAAACTACTCTCCTACATTGAAAGTGTTTAAGATTTCGATTTTTTTAATATGACGCAGGGATTAATCGCACATCTCTGACCGTTGGATGGTTTTTGAGCAGAATTCCATTAACCAGTTTCAATTTCGCCCAGCAATTTCGGAGTGAAGCCACGAAAGGTTCTTCTCATACTTTTAAAATCCACCTGTCTTGAAACGAAACCAACATATTTGAGGGGAGTTGAAATTTCTTTTCTGAGACAATTGAAAATTCATTTTTTTTTTTACCAATTATTATAAATTATTTGTCTATTTTCATTGATATCTGCTCATCTCTGTTGGGTAACAAGCGATTCGTCACAAACTCCTCCCCTTCCCCACCAACCCCATTCGCCTATCTACCAGCTTTGCCAACTTTAAGCTAATTTTCGAATTTGTACGGTAATTCGAGATCATGTTACCTGAGCACCCCATTGCCGTTCTTAAAAATACAGTAGAATGATTTCTATACTTAGGATTGTTCAACATTATTTCAACTCATGGTATTGAATGGTTAAAATGATAAAAATAAGTTGAATGGTATTCACAGGGTTCCTCCATTGAGGCAACTTCATGAAAAACGAGAAAATTCCGTTCTTATAATCTTTGTTGAACCATTCTACCAACATGTGCACTCAACTGCCAAATTTTTATGGGTTAAGTTGTAACTGTAACACGTTGCTTATTGATTCTTTAACACACTCGTATTTCATTGGTTTGAAACTGTTTCAATTTAGATTTCATGGTGGTTTGAAGCAAAGGAATGCATTATTGAAGGTATGAGGCTGTAAATGTTGATAAAACAATGAGGTATCGGAATGTATGATAATTGTCGGGGGGGTTTGATAGAACGTTTTCTGATCTGTACGATTAAGACATATGTGTCAAATGAATGCTTCAATACTATTTGCATATTGAAGTTCCCAATTGTTTGTTTCCATTTCACTTCTATTTCGTATTTCCTGGATATTTTTCCCCAATAGACCTTTGAAGGTTGTAAACCATTTTCCAGCGATATTTTTTTCAACTCTTAAGTATCTTCGGAACTTGTCAGATTTTGTTATTTACTATGGTAAATCGAAAAATGCTCACCTTACATGGGCACAGTACTACTGAAAGAGCAATACATCTATGTTGTTACAGAAATATAGATAATAGGTAATTAAGGTAATAGATAGGTGATACAGGGTAATAGATAGGTAATTAAGTTTTCAAGTGGGCTGGACATGAAGGAATGTGCCGTCTGTGGTCACAAGCTTGCTCTGCAAGTAGTAAGATGGGTCCATTTGGTACCGTTATACGATATTGATACTTTTCGCCAATTGCGATTGCCACAAAAAGAAGCGAAAATGATTAAAGATCTCTATTGCATCATGCGACGCATTTTGGTATGGTTTCTGGTTCAAGGAATAACTTAATCTATCGATTTTCTGCCCCTCTCCCACGGAAGACCGTCGATAGAATGTCGATACGACATATAGAAAAACACCAACAGCCTAGGAAAAATTATCAAGAAAAGCAGCGAAAACTGTGGAAGACGCTCTTCAAACCGAGGCTACTGCATAATTCGTAAAATCCTATTTACACCACAAACGTGCCCATGCTAATTTGTCTTTGATCTCCACTTAGCGATGCTTCTTCTCACGAGACAGACAGACTCGCCTTCATACAATCATCTGATTAGTAAAATTATGCTTTCAGTTGGGGTCCAGTTATATATCGTCGTTTGTATTTAATTTGACTCTTCGGTCGTTAAAATAGCAAGACAATGGATAGGATGTATCTATCTATCTATCATGGGATTCTCCTTTCTTTTACCTTGTTTTCTCCGTTGGTGTCTCTCTCTCCCCGTTGTTTCTTTGTGATTTTGCTCATGTCAGGTTTTGAGCGGGAAGATGGTCCCAACTCAATTAAATCCCCTGTGATCAATAATTCCGGGTGCCAAAAAATTTTTTCATAATCAATTCAAGTCCGTTTCATTTGTCAACCAATTTTTTCAAATTTTCTGAACAATTTACCTACACGGTTTAGAGATTTGTCTTTTCGAAAATTTTCAATAAACTTCTTAAATGGTACAGTCTACTGTTGAGAACCAAAGATTGTGATAATCTAATTATGAAGTCAATTTTCTTGATATTACGTCGTTATTAAGAAATGATTGAAGAATTTTGTTATTGAACAAGGAAAGTTGATACCTAATATTACGTAAGAAGTTTGAATAAGAATAAATAATATTAATAAATGCAGTTTTTAAAAATTCAGCATACCAGGTTTTTTCTCAAGTGACACTGTTTTTTTGGAGGGGCCACCAGGTAACTAATTCCCAACCAGGTATGATAACTGACACCACCTCAGACTCCGTGCATTTCTGGTAACTGAGAACGCCCTTTTTCGCAGATGCAGATGTAGATGTGGACTTGAACTTTCAGGGCGGGGTTTAGTCTTATTGTACTTTCTTGAGCGTTTTGCATTTAATCAAGGAGATTTAGCTCCTTGGCTCAACTTGGTTTGAGACCCTTGATTAGTTGTTCGCTTTGGATAGACCTCATTGAGGTTTGTGCCCCAAAGAGTCCAAATCTGCGGGAGGTGAGTGCTGGGCACTCAAATATTATCTGGGATGCCGTTTCATCGGTCTCCTCACACAACCTGCATAGGGTTGAACTTTGTGTGACACCAATGGGCTGCAGGTGAAACCTTAGGGGTGCAAAGCCGGTTATAGGGCCGACTATTGTTTTTAGTTCCCTTCGGTTTTTGCCAAGTAGCCATTCAGTAATATTGGTGTTGGGTTCCACCTCCATGAGTTTACTGTGGACATGCCCTTCAATGTTGAACCATCTACTTGCTGTTTGTTGGTTGACCCTTCAGGAAGGCTTTGGTATACTGACTGCCGGCTCAGAGCCTACAAAATGGGTTTGGGAGCCCCTTCTTGCAAGCTCGTCAGCCTTCTCGTTATCAGAAATTCCTTTATGCCCCAGGACCCAATCCAGGCGAACCTGGTCATGTGTGGCTAGGTTGTTGAGGGTTTGCATGCAGCACCAAACGACTCGTGATGAGATAAAAAAGTTAACTAATCAGCTTTTTTCCCAAGTGATACTATTTTTTGGAGGGGCCACCGGGTAATCAAATCCCTACCAGGGATGATAACTGGTAACTGAGAATGGCCTCTCCCACAGGACAACCGCCTAATTGTTGGGAGATTAACCAAAAAATCTGTTTAGCAGACACGGTTTTTTGCGGACACGATTTGGATTTTTTGGTCGATGGAGTGGGGGGGGGGGGGTTGTTGTGGGTGAAGGAGGAGTGAGAGAAGAGGAAGGCAAGAAGTGGGAGAGGGAGAAGGAAGGAGAGAGCGAGTTGAAGGAAGAAAGTGAGAGAGAGTGATGAAGAAAATAACAGAAAAAGAGTTGAAGAGCATTTAGGAGGGAGATGAGAGTGGGGGTTGCCAATAGAGTGCGGTTTTGGGAAGAGGGTGGCGACGACGCAGGCGCCCGCTACCTAGCAACCGACCTCGCCAATCAAACAACCCACCCAACAAATAAATATTCAATATATGTACTTCCGAGATTCCCTCGTTCTCTTCCCTCTATCTTCCTCGGAACCCAAGCTAATAAAGGGGATCTCATCCCCCTCCCACCGTTTCCACTCTTCCTATTTCGGTTTTCTCTTCTTGACTACGTAATTACCTAATATTGTTGGGCTTTTATTGAATATTACCGCCGTCATGACTTGAAGTATGAGATTCAACCGTAACCCCGTTCTCTCCCTCTATATCTCACCCTCTCTCTCACTCCCCCTCTCCCCCTTTTCGACATTGTCCCGATTAAAAGATATTAAAATTACTCCGTTCTTTGAATAGCAATGAAATCCTAACAGTCTCTGTCCCTCGATTCCCATTACTTCTACCCGTAATATTGGTGTAATTTGATATTAAATAGTGTCTTGACCTCAATCAGATTGTTATCAAATCAGACTCATATTCATAAGTGTACGTTATTTCTTAGAATATTGTATTTGTTTAAGCTTTATTGGTAGAAGGTATCATGAAAATCATAACTTAAACCAATAATACGTCATGTATGTCGTGAACTGTAAACAATAGAAATCGAGGATATGAAAGGTACAAATCAACAAAGTGTACACGTACTTAATCGTAGGTTATTTGTAGAAATCAAAGACACTGCAATGTGCCAAAAAACTGTGAAGTACTCATTCGAAGTTCTTCCATGGTAGTCTATGTAGCTTCATCCTATGTTCTCAGTTCCGCTCCCTCTTTAGGAGATTGTGGTGGATTGAGAATCACAGTTGAGTGTTGAGTGCATCCAGAGATATTTTGCAGCACCTGGAACATGTAGGTGAATAAGTGGTAGATCTCAGCTCTGTCTCTGAAGGATGCGATCGCTGTGGCTGGTCAATCTCAAACTACTTTTTCCAAAGAGCGATCCGAAACAATGGCTCGTGCTCATAATTTGCAACCCTATGACAGTGGGCTGTAACAGAACTATTAACATTTTGCTGGAGATTATCATTCACCTTTTCAATCTAACTTGGTGGTGGGTAGCCTTGAGTATCTAACCGGTTGTGAGTTGGCATTTGCTAACAATGGCATACTGCAAGCAGAAATGACTTTGATACTGTTGTCTTGACTAGGGGCAGCTCCTATAGAGTAACTACTCTAAGGAGCTGCCTCTTTCGCCCTATTCAATATTTGGAGCCAGAGAATTGTGGGAAATCGAAATCCACTCCCCACTCGTTTAAAATTTTGCTTTTTTATGGCTTACCCTATATTCTATTTCATTGGGAAAAGGACTGGTCACTGGATGTTCAAACTTGATGGTTTTTCGGGAGAGGTGGGTTGTCTGCAGCTGATCTTAACTCCACGAGTTATTGGTGTGATTGTTTTTCTTGAGCTTGGAAACGATTGCGTTACTTTTCCCCAAAACAACTTTGGTACCGTGAAAATATATTATCAGAATTTGAGAAATCGTTACAATTCATGAAAACGTCACTAAACCTCGCTCATAAAGTCATGCAGCGGAACGGGGACTTTTGACTTTTCAACATGTCCCCTTGACAAGTTACCCTAATATGCGGAGATTAATCGTTTATGAAGGGGCCGCTCCCAGCTGATCCGTGATTAGGGTGACTGGACGGTTTATCCGACGGAACGGCTCACCACACCTCCAAGCACCGTGAAGGGCAAATGAGAGGAGGGTTGCGTGACATTCCGATGAAACTAGTCGTTCAAAGGGAGCGAACTAACTTAGGGGATATTGAGGCAATTTAGTCGGTGGACGCGCGTGGCTCGGAGGAGGGAGCGCAAAGACGGGAGAACACTCCAACAGCGGATCCCTTCTGTAAATCATCTACTCGAGAGAGATGCGAGGCGGGAGTCACTGAGCGGCCACGCGACTGTCATTTGAAGCCCATTACCAACTCTTCACTGAACTCCAATTGTGTCCGTTCAGTAATCTCGTCGCTGCTAAGTTGCTGTCACTTGTAAGCCATTCATACTTGGACTGTTCACTAGTAGAACCGATGTCTGCAATTTCCAACTCATTACAGTTAATCTTTAAAAAAAAAAAAAAAAAAAAAAAGAAGAAACTAAGCAAACTCCTATTGCGACGGGATCAAATTAAAAAAAAAAGATATATTCAATTGATTGTAGGAGAAATATATATGTCTCTTATACACAGAGGATAGAAGAGACCATATCTCCTAATCCTTCCATGTTTGTTAAAATAAATACCGTAAATTAATATAAATATCTCTCTCTCTCTCTCTCTCTCTCTCTCTCTCTCTCTCTCTATCTATCTCTCTATCTCTCTACTCATACACACACACACACACACACACACACACACACACACACACACACACACACACAAAGTAAATCCCTGTGTCATCACTGATGTTGTTAGGGTAAAATTCTATACGTAAAATCTTGTTTCTCATTGGTACCCTTCCACTTAAGTAGAAGGTCTCTTCGATGGTTTGACGCCATTGTTACTTACATTTTTTCGTATAACTATCTGATCCGTGGAATCCATTCATCAAATAATACAAATCAACAAATTCTTGTGTAATATACTAGTTACTAAAGTAAGGGATTCGGTCATGTCCCAGAAGGGTAAAGAGACCTTTTCCGCACATGTGCTTGTGGTTGCTCCTTGCTTCTACCTAATCCAGTAGACGAACATATCTTGGGGACATCCAACTAGTTTAATACACAAGTATTGGTTAATTTGTTTTATTTGATGGATGGATTCAATATCTGCTTGGATATGGATTAATTTAATGACTGAAACTAGATTGTGTGTGTGCAGAGAGAGAGAGAGAGAGAGAGAGAGAGAGAGAGAGACTCGTGTGCTTAACATCTTCACGATACGAGTTATAGGCAGTTTCAGCTCCCATAAAACTACAGACTCTCGATCCTCACTGCAAGTTTGGTGTGACTCAATAACTCATTTGTATTTGTTCATATTTGTGAATCTGGAATCTTATGGATTCAAAATCAAAGGTTCCAAGATTTATTTAAGCCTGTGAAAGCAGAATGAAACCGGTACCAACTTCAGGAAAATTAATAGTCCTGACGAAATAGAAATATCATTTATCTCAGTTTAAATAATATACATATCCAATGTCTTTGTCTTTTCTGAAGAAGGTTTGTTCTGTTTTCTTAGAGGTTACTTGTTAAAGAGACAACATGCAGTTCCACGGGATGATACAGATCAAACAAACTATCGAGGGGTGTTGGTTTACTGCTGACATTTTTGTCTCACGTTTCCTTCGTGTTAACTCAGTGCAATCCCGGGGATGTAGGACTGGAACCGGCACTAAGATGAACCTTATAGACTCTGCAGTAGCGGTACTACACACAGAGCCATAATATAAGCAATTGGCACAACACCATTGCCATTTGAAAAGTCTAGGGTGTTTTGCTTTAGAAAACCTAACGCTCGAAGGGCCTTGGAAGTAATCGTGTCATCATGTTCAGGAAATGTTTGATAGGAATCGAGTGTTACTCCAAGATCACGGATGACAGAGTGACGCTGAAGCTAATGACCACAAATTTTCTAATCAAAACACAAGAAATTGAGCTACCTGTAAAATGAGATCATGGGGCACTTTGATGGGTTCACGACTAAACTGTTCAACGAACACCAGTTTATCAAATGGCTCCCTCGCAACCAAAATCTACCTTCCTCCGATCGAACACGACAAAAAATTTAAGATCTTGGTAAACAAAAGAAATCTTACGTTGGGAAACAAAGAACCGACAATGTCGATCTTCAGAAGGAAAAGCGAAGATTCTAAATGAGAACCCTGTGAAACTCTCGTCCATGTTGGGTATATCTGGACCTCTAAATTTCACCCCCTGATAACGTTCCCAAGGTAATCCACCAGCCAGTCATGAAACTTTCCAAAAACCCAAGGGCTCTCAAGAGAAACAGGATATGAACTTGAGAAATCTCGTCAAATGCCTTGGCTAATAGCGGTGCTAATAAGGTCGACCTGACCACCCCGCTTGAAATTCGAAAATGTAAACTATTAATTTGGCCAGATTGGTGACCGTTGAACTTCAGTTCAGGAAACCGTGCTGCTCACACACAATCGCTCTGTTAAACATATTGGTAAGTAATGCATGCACGTCCCCCCATGTCCGGCTATTATACGATCACATTCATAAACACAAAATGAATATTTTTAAAAACGACTAAATTCTTAATCAAACTAAAAGAACCACAAAAACTTGCTGGGAAGTTTAGTAGGTAGGAGGATCACTTGAATGAATCGGCCATGACAACATCGAAATCAAAATCACCCCTAACATTGATGAAGTTTGAGGAATATGAAGTTGGACCTTTCTTTCCAAGGGTTCAATCTTAAAATGCTTTGAAACGGAATTGTATGCAGTTTTTTTTTCATTTTTTTTTTTCTCACACGAAGCCTTGGTTCGGAGAGATGCGCTGTGCGGCCTTTCGTGGAAAAAAGTCCAAAAACCAACTTTCTGAATACAATCTGAACCTCAGAACTAACTACTGGCATTGGAAAAAGTGATGATAAACAAATAAGGCAACCTCGATCCGCATAAGCTTGTAATGAGCGACTTTGTCAAGCCAGAGGGTATTCAATTTCTTCATTTGCATCTCGGAGTTGAAGCAGATGATCCGTTATTTAATTTTTCCCAACCATTCTGCCCTGGAATCAACACCTTCAGATCAACACTCAATGAATTTGGTATAATGAGTTAGCAATCAATTTTTTTCTGTTGAATTTTCATCAATGAATATGTGCCGAAAATTATCAATTATTCTCCGACTTATATCAAGCTTCCAAAAATGAGGACGGAACAGAATGAAAAAATTGTGATGGTTCATGAATTTATACAGATTACAGATCGAAAATCTTGAATTTCCAACTGTAATTATCTGCCATCCTAATGGCCACAAGTTTTTTTTTTGTTTAGCGAATCGCCCCGGAGTAAAAATGCCAATTGACTGGATCACCAGCTGAGAAATCGGTTCCGAACATTACGGGATGTTGTGACTCCGTCGAAATAATTTGTGAAAATGACTGTAAAACCACTAGTAAAAAAATGGGTGGAATGTTGACGTGCCAAATGTACATGAACATCCTGAACAGGTTTTGGCTAATTCCAAATTCGGTCAACATAGAGGAAAATATACATTCCGGGAGGCCACCTTTACCTTTCGAGGAAGCAACGCTGAAAACGAAAAAACGTCGCTTCTAACTTTTAGTACAATCTGATGAACCAGAAGAGTTGAGTTTCGCAGCCGAATTAGCCAGTGGATCGTCTCGCTCGCAAGAACCCCAGCATCCTGCACTTTTACCTTATGAGCTCTTAGCTTTATATTTTGATTTAAATCTATCGGAACGAAAATACGATATTCTTCGTTCTATTGTCAATAATTTACATGGTAAATGTTTTCCAATTATTTAGCTGTACAATTAAGTGGAAGTAGGCACAATTTCCTGCCCACTGTTTGAAAGAACATGGTTAGTTACTGCCACATTATTATTTTTATTTTTTTTATTTTTTTTTTTTTTCGGTGGCAGGTGAGGAAATCTTTGAGATCCTTAGGTGGAAATCGGATCTCCTAGATACCCAAAAGGGACCGCACTTTGGGTTATGCGGGATTCAAACCCACTAAAACCTCACCTTCCATTTCCCACGACGGAACTCAGCCTGGAACTGTTTGACGCATTACTTCAGGCTGGTTCTAGGGAGGGATATGTTACTCCTCTCGGTCCGTGTTCTCTCTGCTCTGCCTCTCCCGTTCCTTCACAGCCTTTATTTTTAGGATCTTTTCAGAAAAGGATGCTACGGCGGTCCAGTTCTGTTCACGCTCAAGCATTTTACTTGGGATACATTCTGGTCTCATGTCCTGAGGTGATAGCTCCAGTGTCTGCTGAAGCCAACTTCTGTTGGCAGCCCAGTATTCACATTTAAAGAAAGTATGGAACACATCGTCATCATCCTCTTCCTTGCAATACGGGCATGCTGGGTCATCCACTTTCCCCATTCTATGCCAGTAGGCGTAGAAGAGTCCATGGCCTGAGAGGAACTGCGTCAGGAAAAAGTTCACCTCCCCATGCGATCTGTTCATCCATGTGTCGATACAGGGTATTAAGCGTGCAGTCCATCTTCCTCGGTGTTCTCCTATCCACAACTCCTGCCAGTTAGCCACATGAACCCACTGCCACATTATTACCAGCAACAAGAAAGTACGAATTTATTGTTTGAAAGTTTTTTTTTTTTTTTTTTTTCAAAACCCTACAAGTTGACCAAGCGAGCTTTCATACAATTTTTTTCTAAATTATCTCTCTCTACTTATGACGGTGTCTTTTGACATTTTTTGGGATTGTGCTCAAGTATCTAGTTTACATGTGTTCATAGTTTGGTGATGATTGGAACATTTTTACAGTTTTTGTTGACTTTGGTCTAAAATCTAACCAAGTGGGACGTATTAAAAAGAGGTGCGATCTGGTGAACCACCAACTGCTCCAGGATCTTTGGGATATACAGAAATTGCGTAAAATTACTCATGACTAATTATGACTCTTTTTCAGTAAGGAGGATTTTGTCATATAAAACGTCGAGGTGAACAAAATCTATTCGGCATCGACTTACCAGGTTCAGAAGAAATTTAATTTGTTAGAACAATAAATGAAAAACAATCGTGATCCAATTCAACGATTCAGGTAGTATTGACAGCGAACGAGGGAGGACGTGAACCAGTTGAAAAGAAGAGACATCGACGGTGAGAAAGGCTGAATTGAGCAGAACGATCAGCACCCGTAGAAGGGAAAAGTGATTGAGGCTCATTAATAACAGAGCAAGTCCTTTTGTCATCTGATATTATAAAAAGGTGACATGTCACCCCGCGAAAGCGCGGGTCTTGTGAGGGTGTTAGGGCGAAATGTAACAATAGGAAAACATTTGCGACGTGGGACAAAAGCATCACATTGTTCCCGAGTAAGGAAACTGTTTGATATTGCCACCGCGGTCGTCGCCTCCTCCTTCATCGCAGGGGTTGCTCCCGGGAGTGACGGAGGGAGAGGAAGAATGGTGTAGGCGAGGAAGGGAGGGGGGGAGGTTCAAGGGGAACCCCTCCAATAAAAATAGGGTGACATCCCTTTCTACCCGCTTTTACCCTCTTAAATTCATTACCCCATTCTCTGAAAAGGTTATTAAACGTGTGGGGAGGAGACTGTGGGGCTCGTGAAATGACATTCCAGCCTCTGAATGTTACAGGAAAAAATATCTTCCTTCAAGCAGTGTGTCACAAATTGGTTCTTTTGGATTATTCAGTCTTTATTTTCGTTATTGTGGACGGTACTTATCACAGCTTTGGCTGAAGACCTTCCTCACTCTCAGTTTGAAATTATAATTGAGTAAATTTACAATCACTGCTGCGCGTTCGAGTTACATCAGTCTCATCGTGCTTCTATGTACTGTGAAGATGCTGAAACAGGAATGCTCGTTAGGACCAGAATTGGGTTTCCCAAGTATATTGGGCGCTCAAAGTACTTTCTTCAAGTGCTTGAGAAAATCGACTAATATTTCACAAGAGTGTAAGTATAACTGCACAAGAGAAGCACTTGCCGACACAAGCACAATCAACTGTACCTGCAATTATAAGTGTTAGCGCAGTAAAAATAGATTTAGCTCATTAAGGATTGTTGTGTGACCGAAGTATTAAGTGGGATTCTCAATTGATTAATAAAATAACGTTGTTGTTGAATTAACTACCGTCGTTTCTAGACGATGTGGTGGAGAGAGATGCCTTGAGGTTAGCGTTCTCACACGGGGTCCCGCTACAGCCTTACACGCACATTCCCTGTAAAGCTTGTAACAAGGATATGCGGAAAGATGGACATTTATCAATAATCCCCCTTCTCGAAAGAAGATTTGTTTAGGAGTGCCTATCCATCGTAAACGCCGGGTATGGCTCACCATTCAGGAGAACTTGTTTGGAAATCTCTTACGAGGTTAATGCTCACCACGGCGCTGCCCACCATCTAGCTGGTTCTGCCAATTAAGGATGTTGGTGTCTAAGCTTGTAACAAAACTCACATACTGTCACGTCTCTCAGACACAATATTTAGTTTTAAACGGACTCGGATGTGTTTATACCGCGAGTGTAAGTGTAGTGGGGGCTCCGACAATCCTGCCGATTCTCAACTCCGCCAGCAGTTCCTTCTCATCGCTACCAAATGAAGCTTTCGTCACTGTCCTCTTGAAACCGTAATTTAAAGTGACGCCATTTTCAACTTTTGCACATGGTCATCAGCATCCTCTGCAAACCCAATCTCCAATCTTGAGGCTTCAGAAGCAGCTCCTCGGATCCTCCCCGTATTCTCCTCGGATACTCCCCGTATTCTCTTTGGATTCTCATCGGATTCCGCGAGGATCAGCCCAAGACCGTCAAGCCGAAAGATTCACTGGTGCTGGCTTCTCCTCATCTTTATAATCAGCAGCTTCGAACGACAGGATCTCATTTCATACCCACCAAAACATTCACGGTCAGAACTTTCCATATCCTTAAGAAAATTAACATTAGAAATAAATCAGATAAAATTAAGAAATATAAATTTAGAAGGAGCTCCTAAAATTTTAATATCGTATTGTTCATTTTCAACTATACGAAAATATATTCAACTTTTAGATAGGTAAATTGGTCTGCAATATTTTGAAACCCGTATTTATTGCCCAAACACATTCTGAGACACATTGTTGCGGCACAAGTCGCAGTAGTTGCGGTTTAGTGATGCAGTCTCTTAACCTAAGAACTCTGTACAAATCATTTGGGCTAGCGTGTGCTAAAAGGGAGGGGGCTAGTGGCATTTTGGCGGCAAATCCTGACTGGGTAGCAGGCCCGAGGGCAGAAAATTGTACATGTTTTCTATCCGCTCAACCTCCTCCGGAGTAAAGACGTTTCTCCTCAAGCTCAATCCTACCTATGGAAGTGAGGAGGAGGATGTGGGAGAGCATCGGACAGACGGACACGAAACGAAAGTTGTTCAAAATGCTCTATAACGCAGAATGAGAGTGGAAATTTTGGTTTTGGAGAAAAAATGTTTCGATCTTCGAAAATAAAAACAAAGCTTCCGCTACCGGACACGCTAGCTTCCGGTGGACACGGCACGAAAAAAGTAGAAAGGTCTGAAAATTAGGAAGATATCATAAAAACCGAATGGTTTGTTATAAACATCAGCGACTACAGAACAGAATTACACGAATGGTTCAAAATGCACAATGTGAATGGAAATTTTGAATTGGGAGGAAAAACTATGTCATCTCCAGAAAGTGAAAAAGATTATTCCGCTACCTACAGGTAAACTCGGAAGCAAATTTATTCGCCATTTGGCTTTTCTCGCCACCTGTAATAACTAACTTAATTCCTATTAGCAAGGAGATCTTTGATATCCATGGATTCATCAACTCTGAATGTTCCGATTCGGCGAAATGTTAAGTCGCTTACCTCTAAAATCGGGTCAAAGTGATTCAGTCGAACTGAGATTCAAGCATACTCAAACCGTGTAATGGATATTCCCACGGAGGGGAACGTAAATTATCGTATGTCAAGGAATCGGACGGTAGAAGGGAGGGCTCAGAAGAGTCCACAATCCATATTAGTCTGGGGGAAGCGAGCGAGCGAGGGAGGGCAACTTGTTATAATCACATGTTACCATTACATTGTCAACCCCTGGAGAGGACCGTCCCTTTCATAAAATAGCTGACAATATGTCAGAACGTTGCGGTAATGAAATAGCTTGTACGTCATGCGGCCTCTGTATTAACCACTTCTCTTTTGATTCCACCATTAATTGGAATGCCTTGCGTTCCTCCGCCTGCCCTTCTTGCTCGTAGTTTTTATAAGTTGTTGTCTACTTCCGAAAACCCATTAGGGAATCTCCACTCTCAGTTACTATTGCCTGACATTCTCTTTCATAGTGGCTCCTTTGTTGAAATTGATGGCAGACTTCAAAGGGAAACCACATTATTTGAAATATTCCGTCTTTTATGCTCTTGCAATGAGTGGGTTCGGTCACGGGGGTTGGATTCTTCTGACGAGTTTAAACCGTTTTTATGTATACAATCATGCCCCCTCGGCAGTCCGATTACGTAGGAATGTATAAACTGCGTAATTACAATATCCTCTAGTATTATAAACATTAGCGATTGGGCATAAATGTTTTATGTTCTAGTCCATAGTTGATTAACTATATCTAATTAACCCGAAGAGACATTTCCCTCCCCTGCTGAAAAGAAAAATGTTTGTTTCGAATCTTCAAGTTTTTTTTCTAAGGGTCTCAAATATGTGCACGTGTATTTTTTTTCTTTTTTCAATTGAATATTTAGATTCTGCATTTGATTTGATGAAAATTTAAGCCCTCAATCGATTTTTTAATCTACCGCTCAGGAAGGACTCAAAAAATACGCGACTGCAAGGTTGCAGGTTGCTCCTAAAATCCTTATTTTTGAGCTAAAAAAACAAAATTTATATTTTTATACCGCACATTTTTGGTCAAAGTTGAGTTTTTTCAAACCTTGTGTTGCGCACTGCGCATGTGCGCAAATGTGTGTGTCACACTAATTTTCTGTCTTTATTTAGAAACCCCATGTTTATTCCAGGTTCGAGTTCTACGCTCAATTTCAGAAAAATCTGACCCCTCATTTGTTCTGTTTCTTGTTTTTTTTCAAATTGTCACAATTTTCATTGTCAAATGTTTGTGAAATTAAGAGTGCCATCCGAATCTGCAGTATAAACTGGGGGTTCTCATCTTAAACAACATGCAGCTGGGGGTTGAACAGGAGAAATAATTTCAATCAACTGAATTTAATGGGGGAAGAAGAGATTAAGCATTTTCGTGTCGACAGGGGACTACGAAAAAAAATTAAATTGGGGATTTATAGAAAGAAAAAGATTTGCACTGCGGGGTAGCCAGTAAAGGGGGAGATTTCGATCATAATTTGTAGTCGAAAACGGTACACTGAACCGGACAGATGAACGAGGAGGTGTACGAGATGTTGTAAAATGTATCCTTGAGAGCAGCAGGGTTCAGAGTGTTGATCAGGAGCTTGTAAAGAAGCACCAGGTCACCGGAGCTCCGTCTTCTCTCAAGGGCGACCTTTCCGTGTCACCCAGGTCATTTCCGCAACAAATGGTCATAATCGATGTCATCGGAAGGGATATAGCGTAGGAGCCATGGATGAACTCGTTCAAGCCGATATCCATGGACCGCATACAGAGGAGACCAAACAGTAGAGGCATACTAGAGTAAGGGCGGTACAAGGGCCTTACAGAGAAAACAGAGGCATCGGTGTCGGCGAATTCTCTCGTATTCCTAAATGATTAAAATGAACGTTATTAATGACGTCTTTAAAATCTTGCGTATGCGACAGCTTCCGTTACTTCTAACAATAAATTCCGAGGTTTACTTGCCAATCATTGAGATTGAGGACAGGATTAACGCCTAGTCCTCTCCTAAAAGCTACATGAGACGAGCACACGGGTGACTGGCGTTTTGCTGTTCCTCGACATCTGTAGGTGTCGGTAGTGTTTGGAGAGGAGAGGATCTGCTATTACAAGATAGCACAATCTAAACCTTGCACGTCCACGCGAGATTATACGAACGTTGATGTCAATGAAAATAATCTCATCAAGGTTTTTGTCTATGGCCCTAACGAGGCGTTTCAGTGAAAATATCGCGTGGCTGGAGTTTGAAGGTAGAGAACAAATTCAACGAAGTTCGCTGGGTATTCTCTCCTCATCGGCTTGCTTTGGATTTCCAGATGAACATTTCTCAAAGTCCTCATTTTGGCTGAAAATATCGTTGCTTGTTCGTTGGTTATTCAACAGTGACGTTTTTGTATTGGACAATTTTCAGTAGAATTAAAGCATTTCGAAATCACACCCTGAAGAACACCCTGCAACAAGCACTTTGCCTGTTCAAATCGTCCACAGGCTTTGAGCAAGATCCATCACTTCCATCATCCTATCTCCTTCAAATAAACATTGAGGCATTACCGATGAATTTGAGCCACCCCTCACTTGAAGTAGCTCAACCCAATGGTGTTGACCCAAGCGACCCAAGACACATGAAAATCTGCTTTGAACAATTTAAAAGCTGACCTGACCATAAAAATAATCCCAGCGGACAAGAGGTCCACTTTTTTTTATAAATTTCTTATTTAGAAACATAAAATAACAACTGAGCATATCCCATCAAGTTAATTTACATTAATACAGTAACTACAGTTTGTAAAGGTAATAGCCCAATGGCAACTACTCTATATGATCACTTCAAGCACTTGTCACATTGTCACGCCACAAGGTCGAGAGGTTTTGTTCTATCCAGACGTCGGATGACGTTGGTGTTGTCTAATAATCGTCTTCTGGGTTCATATGTTGATGAAGCCTCTGCTCGTGTTTAGCGGCAAATAGTTTGATCACCTCACTGACTGGTTCTATGTTGAGGTCCAAATGGAGGTCGTCATTACGTACGTACCAAGGAGCGTTGACAATACTCCTTAGCACCTTGTTTTGAAATGTTTGGATTATTTTGATGTTGGTCTTTTTTGTACAGCCCCAGAGTTGAATTCCATTTGTAAAAACTGGTCTTAGAATTGGCTTGTAGAGAAGCAATTTGTTATGTACGGATGGTTTGCAGTATCTTCCAAGCAACCAATACATTTTTCGGAACTTGAAGTTTAATTCTTCTTTTTTTCATGACATGCTCTTTCCATTTTAGTTTCGCATCAAGAGTCATCCCAAGATACTTCGCTGTATTGGCAAAAGGAATTTCTCTTCCGTTTAGTATAACTGGTATTTTAGTTATATGCTTGTTCGTGAAATTGATGTGAGCCGATTTCTGCTCGTTGAGCTTGAGGCGCCACTTCTTTGTCCAAGTACTGACGTTATTAATAGTCTCCTGTAGTTTCCTAGTTGCATCCTCTACTGTATCTCCTACTGCTAGAAGTGCTGTATCATCGGCGAAAGTTGCCACTATTGTGTCGTTATTGGTAGGTATATCACGTGTATACAGAAGATAGAGCAAAGGGCCAAGCACGTCTGTTTTCATAACGGAAAATATAACTTTTACACTTTTCAAAAATTTGGAGCCATAGCATTTTCAGATGAAAAACGGCTAAATCGATAAATACGATTACGGGATAAGAGGCAATAACAGTAGTCATATTTAGCGATAATCGGCCACTTTATTCTACATGGAGATTGTTAATTCTACTATCAAAAGTCGAAAATTTTTCTTGTCGGTCGATTCTTGGGAAACAAGGAACGAAGGGGGAGATGCAAAAAAGAAACGGAGAAGGTTTAGACGAAGAGAAGGGTAGCGGCAATCAAGCCCCCCCGTCTCGTCCCTCTAGGCAAATTACATTCCTTAGATCGTCTCCTTTTGACTCATGCTCGCTCTTACACAATAAAGGAAAGAATTTAACCAGATTAGGAGTCAAAACAGAGGACTCGCTCCACAATTTATGTCGTCTAAAGAGTGTAGCAATTGTTTTTATAAGACGGTTTTTCATCAGTCTTCCTCTCCCCTTTTCTACCCTCTCATTCCTTCGTAAGAGAAGTCGGGAGGATTCTAATAAAAAGAAGTGGCTTGACTATGAAATGAACGGGGGCGGTCGTTGCTCGGTCTCCTTCTTTCGCCCATTTGTTAATGTACGATTACCTTCTGGAATATTGGGTAATTTTAGTATACTTACCTCTGAATTCCAATATCTGATTCAGGAAAACAGTTTGGTTCCGACTTTATGCGTCACTAGAAATACCTTTCGTTGTAGAAACAAAAATCAACGATTAATACCTAATTGGAATCTGTGATGGATATAGATAGTTCTCCCTTCCAGTTTCTTGAAAATGCTACCATTGAGCATAAGCCTGGAGGAGTGTTGCCACAGAACATAGAGTATTCTATTTTCTGTGAGTGTTGCAGACTTATCGCCTCATCTCTTCGATAGGGACAGTAGTCCATTCCAACTGCTCCTTGTAATAAATCACAATTTCATACTCGATTAAGACATGATATGACGTGATTTTCGTCTTTCACATGATGATTCAAGCTAGGATCACTCTCTGCTTAGTGAGAATCACCCCGTGTGATACGAGAAAAGGTACGTGAAAGTACAAATGGATATTTCCACAGAAAGGTCCCAACTTTGCAGAAAATTGTGAGAAAATGTATTCCACAATGAAACATTGCACATTTGCTGTCGTGCGTCTCGTTTAAATGTCTACCACTCGTTACCGGTAAGGGCAAGATAGAGATAATGACTATTTTCATGAATGGTACTCTGGTTTTTAGGATAAAAACGTTGTTGAATAGGGAAATTCAGGCTATTCTTTCATAAATCTGTAAAAAAAAAAAAAAAAAAAAAAAAAAAATCAAATTCGTTTGATCACCAATTATGAAAGTCAATTTGTGACTATATCATTATCCGCTTAGTTTGATTTTCGTTTTTATTGAATTTAAGGTTTATTGCAGTGGAAGCATGCTGGGCCCATAACCTATTGAATTTATAGTTCATTGCAGTGGAGAGAATTATTGATAAGTTGATGTTAACTTTGAACAAAATATATTTGGCTAGCGAATCTAGGAAAGCAAGTGTGAATAATTTTCAAGTTCGTTACGAGGGAAACATGGTGGTAACGAACGTTTTGATTTCATAGTGTGCTATAAATTGTGGAGGCCAGTGAAATCTAATAGTTTTACCTCATAATATGACAACAAAAGTTGCAAATTTTGTTTTTCATAATTTGGATATATTATGATACTAGTAATAAGTTACTATTAAGTTGTTGAAACAGACTTGATTGTAATTAAAATAAATTTCTTCCCAGTCAGTCCCAGGAGCCAATGGATGTGAAAATGAATATAGATGGCATTTATAGATATCACATATATATTAGACAGATTATCACACCGTCTTCCTCTTTTCCTAAATGGAAGTCTTGACTGCTTCCCTGAAAAACAAATTCCACAGGAGCCTTGTAGTTTCGCATTTTCACTAATGCCAGTCGAATTTTTCTTCGAAATTCCGATGCCTTTCACATTCAAATGACTCAAGCGACGATGCCATAGAGCATCCTCTCTCTCTCGAAAACATACGAACTGTTGGTGATGCTGAGCGTGTATTTAAGCGATCTATCCCATTTTCCGAGGTTGCAGTAGCAAATAAATCCCCACTTTCATCATAATTACGACCGCCTTGTTGGTCGAACATCACAAAATGACCCTTCTCGGCAATTTCTTCAACTGAAGAAATATTTACAGCTGCTTCGGGGATGAGGAGCAAATAGTTGTTCTCCACTCCCACATCTCAGTTCCAGCAATGACCTCTAAACTGATATTCACAATTATTCTTGCAATCAGTGCTCTTTGGTCGATTGCACTTACTTCTGTCCTTGTCAGAAATTGAATTGAAGGAGTTTTTATCCCAAGTCATGTGTGTAGAGGCTCACGAATCCAAGCACCAACCGTTTTTATCCTGCGTTTTGGGAGTACATGCAATCAAGGCCTTTTTGCCTCTATTCGGCTGAGGTGACATTAATAAGCTTCTAGAAATATGAACTCTCTTATTTATAACAAGGCCGAGTCTTAAGTATTCTCTTTGGAGAAGGTAGCATGAAATTCCAGAATGCTAGAGTGCGCTAAATTCACCAAAACACTCTATTATCCTACGATCAGTTGACTGTCCTTAACCCTGGTGAATGAAATGTACTGTAAATACGCGATGAATACAGTAAGTGCTATAAAACGTGAGTTCGCTTAATTGTAAGTGGGGCAAAAAGTGATTGTTCGCGACGCAGGGGTCCCCATGCGACTATGACAGGACTGCAACAAACCTCAAAGGCAAGCAGAAATCGTTGCACGGTTCCCAAGTTCAACCCTCATTACTTCAAAAAGGTAGATCTGTTCCCTTTGTATGCTGCAATAATATGAATGAAGCTTGAGTCAAAGATGGAATTGGGCTTTCATCTCCACGATGATTCTTGCTGGGCAGATATGAATTTCAACCTAATTTTCTGAAATTCGACAATCATTTCAATTTTTTTTTTTTTTTTTTTTTTTTTTTTTACGTACTTACTAGTGAAGTTTTTTAGAAGGTAGGATTGAGTCGTTCGTTTCACGATTTGAAGCCGAGAAAGCGGACAAGATTGATCTCCTTGGCATATTGGTAATTGAAAATTGAATTTGGCTGAGAAAAGCACATTTTTGTCAAACGTTCTCTTCGTGGTTATCCCCTACAGTCTCAGTGCACCCTCGGGGTTTCAGGGTGGGAGCCGCCACTGAATCCAAGTAGCAACCATTTTTATCCTGTCATCTTGGGAGTACATGCAATGAAGGCCTTTTTGCCCCGATTCGGCTGTGGCAACATATGCACGTTAATAACTTAGGTTAATCTACATTAATAAGTTAACCCTGTGGTTGTTTTATATGGGCACTTCCTTTCATCCCCCATCCATCTCTTCAACTTCCCATAGGGCCGGCGTCGTGTAAAACTAGGCGTCCTTCTCTTTTGCAATTTACTTTTTTATTTTCTTAATAAGTGGTGTTCTCCTGTTATGTTCAAGGGAACCCACAGTCAACGAGGTTTGATTACATCCCCGTCAATCCAAAAGAGAGTAAACACGAAATTCCCTGATGTAGCATCTTCACTTCCTCACTCACTTGAGTCAAAACGCAATTGTGACAATGACCTAACTTGGCTGTTGGCTTACTCCAGCAAGCATCTGATGAGCCAGTGGCCAGTAGTTTCACTTCGTCCAACCCCAAACCACCCAAGACCGCTGGTATGCAACTCTGAGAAAAGTTTAGAATAAACCACAGCTTCCAAAGAGGTTTGATTAAATCGACCTCATAGCTCAATCCATTGGAGTGTTGAAACTAAAGGGAAATTAGCCATTAGTTGTAAAGACAGGAGATCGAACTCAGTCAGAGGTATCAATCTTTTTGTCCATAACATTCCCTCAAACTTTTAGCAGAGTTTCTTGAAACAAAGAAAGAAAACTGCGAAAAATGGAAGGTGCCATAGGCAAAACGACCTTAGTGGCAATTTTCTCAAACTTTTTTTGTGTGTTTCTGGCTGTGCCATGCCAGTTTCAAAAAAAGTTCTGGATCAATAGTGCTGCTTCAAGTGGTTCATAATCGGTTTAAACATCAAATCGTTCCAAGTGCCACACTACATGCCAACATAATTGTACACTGTTTTGAAGAAATACAGGCGCCCTCCACTGGAGCCTTGTTGTGTGTGGTTTAATTGATTGTCCTTTTATTCTGTGACGTTTATTACGTTGTTTTGAACTGTGCAATATGGACAAATTGCCAGTGGAAATTTGAGGAAAGAGAAGAGAAGGATCTGCTCGCGAGTGTTGCAAAAAGAGACCCACAAACAGTGAAAAGTCGGTAAATACAATTGGCTCCCTAAATCTGAGGATAAGGTTCCCAAAGATATTGTTACTTCCGAACGTAAGCTTGCATTGCTTTGATTGTCAAAGGCGAGATCACTGCAAAAACCTTAAGAAATCTTGATATTTCTCTTACACGAAAGCTGGTAAATTGGGATATTTCTCTTTTGCTGGAGTTTAGCAAAATTCAAATAAATTGAGAATATGGTGCCTAACATGAAAAAAAAACTGCTGCAAATGATTACAAAGAGTTTTATTATTTCTGTACTAGATAAACCATCTACGTAAATCACTCATCTAAGCATAGTAGACGTAGTCTGTGGCACATTATCTAATCTCGATACCTTGTAATTGTTTTCAGCATTAAAATACTTGAGCCACAGTCAGCCAAACAGTCTAGCTCAGACCTCCCGTAGAATGGGCTCAACTGCTTGATGATCTACCTGATTGTAGTCGACCAACGATCAGTAGATTACGAATTCTTTTCATCAACGATACCTCCAATTCATACTTGGACTAGTTAACCTAATAGACTGGGATGGCTGGTGGATTTGGGGCCTCTCTCGCAAGGTATATTGAAAGATAAGTTATATTCTTAAACTCATTCTATAAAGCGATTATCACAATCGTAAGATAAATCAACAGAAACACTCTTAGTTAATTAACTGCTATAACTTGAAGGGGAAGTTTAATAACGAAATGGTGAGGATAAAAGGAAAAAAGACAAAAAAAGTTAAGATAATCGAAAAAATATTGTTTTAATATGAAAATTCCAAATAAGACATACAATTCAATGAGTCTTCGTATCTTTGTTATCTACTAATGTGGTGTTCTAATAAGACCACAAAATGAGTGTTGAATTGTATAGTAGCAAAAAGTTTACTAAATAAATCATCAATAGTGCTAAATAAGGATTATGAAAACATACATGCACATTCAAGAATAAAGACATGAAATAGAATGAACCAATTTTTTTACATGAGTTCAATCAAAGGATGTCTTCGGATAGCACATCCTGTGATCCAGCAAGAGTTGTACAAAAATTGTGCTTAATAAAAACTTATGTACCTTAGACAAGAAAATCATCAGAATCAGACATCAGACGGTCATATTGACCATGATTATTACATGGCTCTGGTGATGTCGTTACAAATGTTTTTGAAAAAAAAAAAATCATGTTTCTTCTTCTTCATCAGAATGCAAAACAAATGAAGATACAATGCCTACAGTTCATGTTCAGAGTATGTTGAAGTAGCACTATGTTCCACTTACTGATGAATGCTCGGATAGCAAAAAACACTTTTAATTCACAACTTCTGTGTACTGTACTGATGAAGTATTAGACACCAAGGTCCATCTCACATTCTCAATGAAACTGAAATGATTCCTTAGGCCATTTTTGATAACGATTTTTATATGGGATATACAACTGTCTATTTGACTGGGGTGTTCCAGAGATTTTTCACTCAAACTACACCAATTTGTATAGCCACAAACATACACATTCTTATATTTTGGACTAGTAGACAACATGGACGAAGAAGTTTGCCTTGTTTAATAGCATTCTAAAATTATTTCTGAGCTTTAAAAGTGTCTTTGAATATCTCATTCCATGTGATTGCTTTGAAATTGAGATATCAAGTCTGACGTTTCTGCAAATATGCATAAAAAAGAAAGAAGTTGGCCTAACAGGATTAATTGGGCAACAAAGTGATCAAAATTTGCAATACATGCAAAAAGTTACTACAAATTTCAAGTTAATCGATTTTAGGGTAAATATCCTTAAATCAATTCCAGAATAGATTGGAATTGGTTATATACACTAAATACTAAAATTCCAGAACAAATGCAATGAAAAACCGTTAATAAAATTGGTTAGAAAACCTGATAAGGTCTTGCAGGATGATAGGCACTTATTGTTGTAAATTGAAAGCGTTTCTGAGAAAGAACACCTACGACTGAGGAAATTAATATTTTTCAGAAAGCTTTAAATTAATGAAGTCATTAATTGACATGACATGACATGAAAGCCTTATTGACTTGAGTGTAAAAATGCCGTAGAATTCCAATTACTTCACTGTTCTATGAATCCGGTACTGACTCGAGTAACAAAATCAGTACATCTTGTAGCATGCAAATATATGAGCAGCGTAGTATATGAATTCACAAATCCCATGCAAAATCTTTCAACTGATGTTCACTCAGCCAATAACTTCTGAATTTTAGGTATCAGTTTCTGCAACAAAAAGCAAAAATACCACCAGTTTAATTAATGGTTCCAAAGGTCTAACAAATAGAAATAATCTTTATTGTAAATTGTAGCTATTTCTTTGTTTTGTTAACGAATGAAAGAACGTAACATTAATTTAAATAAGTATAACTGTAACTTTTCTTAAATAATAAATTATTTAAATAATATTAATACAAAAGTATCGCTGTAAAATGAAAAATGGAGAGGTCTTTGTAAAGATCATTTAAGTTGCTATTAGGATCTGGGCATAATATAAATTTGAAAACTTATATACTGGATAATGAACTGAACTTGAACACTTATCTCAAAGAGCAAAAATTATTTGTGTAGGAGAAAACAGTTATCAATCTTCAGAAACTATCATGTCATGAATAGTTTAATTCGGGTTTGGCTCAAGTTTGTCACTGCAAATGCAACGTGGTTTTTACAGACCTTCCTGTACCACGTAGTAACTGGAGTGTGGATCTCATGTAGGAAATTCGTTGTCAGTTATAATTGAAATCTCAAAGAAGAATCTTGATTTTTAATTAACCATCGACAAGTAATAAGAGTCGGAAAATGTGGATGAGAGAACTAAGCACCAATAATGATTACTGTTTTAGAATGTATTTTTAAAGTTCCTACAGTGAGGGAGGTACTCCTGCCTACCAGTGTGAAGAGACCACATCAGAACTCCTCCACGATGAGAGACTTTGCTGGCCCACAGATTTCATAGAACAGCCCCCAACCTTCTCTGGTATCTCTACCCTCAAGGTTGAGTCACACTGATAGCCCTTGACCTGTAGGTTTCCTACACTATCCAAAATGTGTTCGTATGCCCACACACAGCACACCTCCTCGTTCGCTAGGATGTTGTCAAAAAGCTACTCCAAGTTTTAATGGTTCATATCTAGTCACCTCTAAATCTAGTCAATGACAAAATCCAAATGCCTCTAGGTGATCATTCCAGTGATAACTCATTCTGGATGACACGTTTACTTCCTGACGTGTTCCTAATAAGCTGTGGGGAGAGGGGGTACTGCGGGGGATCTCTCCACATGTTATTATTAATCATATGTTCGCTCCAGCCAAGCATGTAGCTTGAAATATTCTTATCAGATTAAATTGTTCTTCCTTATATGCTTTTCTTTTCTGCCTCCATCCAAATAAAATATCTTCCTCTCCTTTAAGCATCAGTCCAAGCTAACATGTAATCGGCAATTATGTGATAAGAATATAAAGCAAGGAGCAATTTAAGAGCAAATATAAATGGCACAAAGGAAGTAAAATGATGTTTTCATTCTAATACTCCTAGGCAGCAAACTATGGTAAAGAACAATTAATTTTAATCCAACCAACATCATCATGTTAAGGGATTTTGGAGGTACTACGTAAATTTACCTATCAAACTATGATGAGCCAACCCAGACTGAACAAGAGCACGTTCATCAACACAAAAAGTTGTAAGGATTCTTATTGTGGCTAATTTTCACTATATGGTTTGGTGTTTGGATAGACTCAGTTTGTTAGACCATTAAATACTATGATGCTCTTTTTTTAGCACCAATCGTGTAGTCTGGCTCATGAAATATTGATAACCAAGTTGATCCTATTAACAGCCACTCAAAAGGTGAAAGGACAATAATTTACAAATTAGTTCAACACTTACCGATGGTGCAGTAGTTGGTGCATATCGTTCCACTGGAATACCTTTTTTGTTCACAAGGAATTTGGTAAAGTTCCATTTGATTGCGCTACGAAGAGAAAATATTTCAGCATTCTAGTAAACACAAAGAGTAATAACAAAGAGTAAAGTACTTGAAAATAATATTTCCTTACTTAGCAAACCATCCAGACTGAGCGTTCTTCAAGTATTGGTACAATGGATGAGTATTTGCTCCATTGACCTCGATTTTGTCAAAGAAATCGAATTGTGCCCTGTATTTGTTAGCAAAGCAAACTATCTCCTCATTTGTGCCCGGTTCCTAGAAAATACAAAAAACAATGTAGCAAATGAAAACAGAATGTCAACATCTCTTCTCCAACCTTCTTGGCAAATGAAATGGTACACCCACCTTCAGTACCTAATGAACCATTAAATCAATGGTGTTCAATCAGAGCAATACTCAGATTTCACCATTACCTCTATAAGTGAGCACCACATGCTACCTATTCACTGTGCTGACACCTTTGGTTCACGCAGTTGACTCAAGTCTTTCTATTCTATCATTATATCCCTTTGTTGAGACGAACACCATGACTCATTCACTTTCTATTATCTAATTGGCTCACATTTTGACTCATTCGCTTTCTATTCTTCTTGGTGTGTAGACCACCCACTTTTTCACTATTTCCGACAGTTTTTTAGAACGAATTTGCTAGCCTTTAGTTTTTAGACTGTTTGTTAGAATATATTTTTCCATTAATCTTTTCAATTTAGTTTTAGATTGAGGAATACTTCAGCGTTCCAGCATGATTTTTAGGGAGTTTCTAGCATGAGTTTACCCTGAACAACAGTGAGTGGAATTTCCTGGAAAAAGAAGAATTTCCTGGAAGAGTGGAATAGTGTGTGATTCACAGTAAAGAATGGAATGACATTGGCAGTGAGTTTGAAGCTTCAACTAACAGAGATGAAACTTGACGGTTAATAATGAGGGCCTTAGACGAGCAACCTATCTTGCAGGAATGATGAGACAGCTGTAATCTTTAGAGAAAGGGGTGTCAATGAAGCAAGAAAGAATACAGGACGGTTCTTTCCTCCCAGCTAGGGTGAGTTCAGTGTTGGTTCGTTCTGTTTACATGTCAGTAGTGGTAGCTCACCTTTACTCTTGGTTGTTACCTGTTTCCTGCAATCCATCTTAAAAACTGCACAACAGGATGAGAGGGTACACTTCCCCCCACAGACATCCATGGACAACAATCCGTTCAAACTCAACAGGAAAAAATCATATTTGTACCCTCATGCATTATGGACCCAGTGAACAATTCCGATGGATTGCTTTACATTGTTAGTAGCTTTGACAGGATAACGACATGATGGAACAGCAGGACAACTCGACAAGACTGATAGCAGGAAAGTTTTGCCATTAGTGGCTACAAGAGGATTGTTGAATCCTGTCAGCTTTCCTCTAGTATTTCACATAAGGGAAGAGCGTCGAGTAAAAATACTCGTTTATTGTTAGGTAATGGTGCTGATTACTTAACTTGTACAATGGTCTGAACAATAGGTGTGATTCAAAAAGAAAAGGCGAGGAAACATTCCATTCAACTAGAAAATTACCACCACCTTCAAAAGCAATTGTAGTCGCTTTGTTTAACCAATATTCATCAAACAGATGAATGAAGAGCCAGTGGGCTCTTTTTGCAGGGTTCCATGCACTCCTCAGTGAAATAGCCACTACCACACTTGACACACCTAGGAGGCTTTCCACAGTACCTCCTAATGTAATTAAACTACTAACACCTTCAACAATGAGAAGAGTGTTTTAATGATGTAATAGGGTGTACTGTTACAATCCCTTTCAGGACCTGCATAGTTTCATAATTGTTTTAAGGATATAAGTCTTTTTGAAAACCAATTATTTTGCGATTTCATCACATATTCGATTTTTGCGCCAGCTATCTATAATTTGGAGTACAATGGTTGGCTCAAACTGGTCTCTTAGGTCATCAAGGACCTCATCATTTTTCCAAAATTTTTGAATGACTTTAATTACCACTTTTATGGGCCTGTCCTGTTTATTTGGCATGTATAATGCAGAATTTTTTCTCCACGAAACACTTAGCGATAGCACAAAAGCCATTTGAATCTAGGGCGACAATTTTTTAACACATCATTGGCACTAATCGTAAAACTAACATTAGTGGTGTTCCTCAACCATTTTGTTCAGGGTTGGAAAATACATAACCCTTTCATCATAGACAGGAAGAGGTTTGGCACATTTTTAGTTTGGATTGGTTGTAAAATTATTATTATTATATCTCCAAAGTTATCACTTCAGCGGTTCAACTGAGACTGCGCCACCACTGAGCTGAAAAAAATTCTAGCATTTGATTGTGGGCAATTACCAGCTAATCAAGACCACTAAGAAATAGCATAATTGATGCCTGGTAAAACAGACAGACGAACAGAAGCTTTACTGTAAGAGAGATTTTGTTTACACGTGGAAACTAACTATGAAAACTGGAGATTGTAGTGCATGACAGTAGAATACCACAGGAATGTACAGGCAGCAACAACATTTGAGGTGCGAATCTAAATAAAAACTAAGCGTACTAAGAAAAGCGTATTCACACTAGTGTCTACAAGGGCCGATTGACTGAGAAGAGCTAAATCAAACATACTACTGTTGATGAATTAATGAAGCTATAAGCTCGTTGATAGATTGACCCAGTTCTGGAGAAACTAAAAACTGAGTGATAAGCAAAACTACCGATAATTGTGTCAGAGCCATCTTATTTTATATTACTTTGCAAATTTCATAAACACTATTATTATTATATTGAGTTGAAAACTAAGTGAATACCTGACTTCCAAACTGGTTGCACGGGAAAGCAAGAATGCGCAAGCCAGCTTCACGGAACTGTTCGTCAAGTTGAGACAATTCCTTGTAGTTAGTGTCAGTTAACCCACACAGACTGGCCACATTGACAATCAACAAGACGTTTCCCCTGAAATTTATGAAATCCTATTAATACGATAGTTATAACAAAGGCATTATGTTAGTGTCACATAACAGTGTTTCCTTCACATCTACTCTTTCAGTTTGACTGAAACTGTTGAACTTACTGTTTTGAAAATTTGTAAGCCCTACTAAAATAGTTACTTATCTCAAAATAATTGTCAAATGTTTTCCCAATTGACCAAATTTAAACGCTTTCGCAGCTCAAAACGTCGTAATTTCAAGTAATAGATGCTGATTTGCGTAATTGCATCTCATTTTGATGGTATTTAGACCCCTCTAGTAGGCTCAAACTTTCATCTGTCGAGGCTCCATTCACTTGCAGGGGATGATTCATTTTCTCTTGAGTCAGCCACATGGCTATTTGGCATTAAACCGTTAAAACTTGGGAAAAAACGAGATGCTTTCGCCCTAATTAGCGTTGATAAACTATTTAAATCCAAACTCATTAAGCTTAGCTTGAGGCCTAAAGAGTTCCCCAACGAGAGAGTACAGGGAAAGATAATTCCAGGGCGCTGACCCAAAAAACTGTGGAACTTCCACAGAAAAGTAGTTATGTGATGAAAAACGACATTCATTTACGCTAATTAGTGCTGATAAACTATTGAAATGCACACTCATTAATGCTCAGAACCAGGCCTGGAGAGTTCCCCAATGAGAGCAGAGGGAAAGAGGATTCTAGAGCTTTGCCCCACAAACCTTTGGGACTTACCCACAGAAATAGATAGGTGGGGAGCCACATTGAGGACACGAATTTGCTCTGACTGCCCAAAAGAAAAGATCCCCTTAAGGCTCCAATTGAGACTCCTCCCATTATCAGACCACAAATGAATAAACATGTTTTACAAAATAGGCTACTCAGTATGTCTTGAACTACAGTATTAATAAAAAATAATCCATTAGTGTAATCACCTGTATTTTTCCAAGGACACATCTTCACCTTTACTATTCTTTACTGTGAAAGAATAAACGGACTCGGGAGTACTTTTGTCAGCCATGTCCTGAAAGATAAATGCATTTCAACAAAATATAAACATCTCATTGAAGAGTACTGTTAATCATCCAAAATATATCCATGCTAATTTTAGTACTGTTCTATCATCACTCACAAAACACTAGTCTGTTTTAGTAATTACAAGTAGGAGGAATGGAGAATGAAACTGCAAGAAAAGAGGTTCCAAATTATCTCCCAGAACAATTTGGTTTTCACAAATAAAAACCCGCAATTGGCAGATGGAAAATCAGCCAATAAAATGTGAAACAGTGTAGAGGAACAGCATACGAAAATACCATACCAGCAATTTCTTAATATGAGTGGACCAAATTTAGAAAAGAAGGAGCAATCTGTAGGTTTTTTTTCTTTCTTTTTTTTATTTGCAAAGCGATGTGTTTTGAACTAACTTTTTCAAGCAATTCATGATTTATTCAACAAACAAACTGACTACCTTGATCCCAAGATCTTAATGAATATACTTGCATAATCAATATGCAGAAATCTTTCCACAATGTACGGAAACGGATTTTCATTGAGAATATTTTAGAAAATTTCATTCATTTATTTTCGAGCACTTCTTCTTGTTAGAAAATTCATGAACGCTATTTACCTTTGGAACCCATTGCTGTCCAAAATTAGGAGTAGAAGTATTGTTCTCGGAAATTAATGTAATTAAAATCCCCAACCTAGTATCTAATTATAGCGTTTCCTTAATGAATTTGAATTTTTCTGCTTCAGTTACGTTCTTTTCCTAGGTTTAGAACTTTTAAACTTTATATAGGATATTACTCTTTCAGTGTGATTCTAGGAAGAGAAAAGTCTAAATCTAAGATAAAGGCTAACTCACTTCAGAAACGCGATGTATACTAACTTTCTGTCAAAATACTCAAGGATGAATGGTACTAAAATGTGATTTGAATTGTGAGTGTTCTCAAAGGTAACAAGTGGAATGCGTGAGTCTAATAATATTCAACAACATTGAAATGATATGCTGGTTCTTTGGCGGATGCAGCCAATATCATGTAAACCAAATGGCTGAAGTAAAGTTACTCTTTGCTGTCCACTGCTCTCAGCATATGTAGCATTCGCTACCACTATAGATGTATGTGACATTGTGATATTTACATTTTTACTGGAATTAGACACATAAAACCATCTCAATTCATACTAGCGCATATGAAGTGTGTTGGACCCCCTAATCCACAGTAGATTAACTATGGCCCTAACCTCAAAATATAGACTACTCCATTTCTCCATTTGTAATTTTCAAATACGTCATCTACAGTATGGGTTAGGACTCATCTGAGTGAATACGCAATAAACAGCCAACCACATCTAATCTAAAAGTTCAATTAAAATTCAGGCACTAAGTGACCTTTGGTTCTGCGGCAACAGCAAATGATCTGACAGCTAAGCTACTGCACAATCCCACTCCTAGGATACGACCGATTGTTAAAGTGAATGCCCTGTAAGAAAAATAAAAACCCAAGTATTCCACTGAATTTCATAGCACGACGCATTAAATCGTACAAGAACACACATGAGGAGAGAATAAGGAACTTGAGCACGGGAAAGAGTCAAATGTTTTCAAAGTTCAATATGGCATTGACTATGAAACTCGACGAATAACTAGTCGTTCATACATTCAATGAACTTAGGAACAGAACCCTAAGAAAAATTATCACGCCTTTGAAAAGAGGAGAGTTTTTTTCAAGGAAACACAAGTTAATCATTTGGTTAGGTACCGAATAAAGTCAAAATCAGGAGAAATGAACACTGTTCGCCAACTTTTGCTAAATTTGACAGAGAACAAGAAAATTCGCATAGAGTCCCCAAAAATGGAAAATTTTGAACATTCGTTGTTTTTCTAACTTGGACGTGAAATACCCCATTATAAACCTTTGACTAATATTTTGGCAGCATTAATTTCTTCCTTTAATAGTGACATCTAATAAATCTAATAAGAAAAAATGTTGAAAGTTCATAGCTAAGGTTTGGGGCATTCTACAAACCTTTTGATACATAAATATTTGGAAGATGCTCTGTTTATCTCGAGTATAGTTCTCTTCTTATCTAAATCAAAACGTCTAGTGACAATGAAGGGAACATTTCCGTCACACGATTAGGTTTGTTTACTCAAGATTAAAGCTTCGGTGGACAGCTCACAAGATTTGTAATGTGAGGGTGACAAAAATATACTCAACACAAGAAAATCGAAGGGTATTAGGTATTTTGTTCAACTCCCTTTCAAATTACAAAATCCAACGAAATTAATGAAACTTGCACAACTAACTTCATGATGGAAGGAAGATAAGTACAAGAAAATTGGGTAACGATACCCAGTCCTCTCATCAAAACAATCAAAACTAAATGGACTTAGAGGAGAGCACTAGTTGTGCTTTGTGCGATTATTGTACTTGTCACCCTCTGCTGTGATGCAAACAAGAGCTCTGAATTTGTCACTAGGTACAAAGTAAGATTGACTTGCTCCTCGTTAGTTATGTTACTTTAGTATTATGAATGAGCCTTGAAGACATTTGTTGCTAAAATTCATATCGATGTGTTAGTTTTTACTGCTAGAGTAAGAAATAAGATAATATCATCAAATTTGATTATGCACTGTGGAGACTGATGACAGGAAAAACTGAAAACCCCAAAAATGTGAGATTATTTATACAACGGTATATATTGCCGAAAACCATTAATTTTGTGATTTTTCAACATTCAAAATGTTGATAAAAAATACAAAAAATTATTAGAAGCTGCACTATACGTAAATGACGCACAAAATTGGGACTATAGTGAAAATGTAGGCATGTGATATTTGAGGTCAATTAAAAAATACCAAGGATGATCTCAATGTGCAAATGCTGTTATTTAAATAAGAAAATGAGTACATCTTTCAGAATATGTGTCTGTCTTTTGCTTTTCTAACATTTTCACCAACAAAATTTAAATTTAGAATGGCTCAGGACAAAAGGACCCAATGCGAGAGCTCACGCATGTAAAACGACGCGAGTGCTGAAGGGTTAAAAACAACGTTAAGATTATGGTTGCCATAAACTTATGGTTGTGCATAGAAAGTTCCAATCGTGCAGCATGACCGTATGAGAGATTTTTTCCTAAAATTATAGTAATCCATTCAAGTTGAATTGAGTTAAAATTTGGGAACATTGTTTGCCAACAACATTATCATACAAGCTGAATTGAGCACCTCCATCTTTTTTAAGTTCACTAAAAAAAATGATAAATTCGTTCAAACTGTATCGTGAAAGAAAAGATTTCCAAATAATACTCATCAATTCAAACAAAGATTTTCGATTTTAGGAACGACTGTATTTTTATCAATTTGTTGGCATATTTCAACAAAATTGAAGAACAATTTTCAGCATAAGTTAGAGTTTTATTTTTAAATTACCAAAATTATGGTTGTTGAACATTTTTGAGTCACATTCTGCTGAAAAATCCAATTTTAACGTTTTTTAGCCGTTATTTGTCCCTTTTAAGCACAATTTTGGAAATTTGAATATTTTACCGTGATTAATAACTATTGTCCAACAATTTCATCCTTTCTTTTGAAATCCATCTTTTGGGGAAAGAATGAAGTTTTTATCTCAACCCTATCGAAAGTTAAATGTAGTCTGAAAAAACAGGTTTTGGTGAAGACCATTTTTATTTTATAAAATTCTGAGCCACTGGATCAGCATCTTCCACGACAATTTGCTAAATACACTCATATCAGTGATGCATGTAGAATTCATGTTGGGATGATAGTTTGAAAACCTTGAACTGAGTGTTATCATCAAGTTCTCAATCCTCAATAGTTCCTCAGTGATGGGGACTTATACAAGATCAGTTTGACAGAGCGAAAAACCGTACGATTATCCGAACTGAAGGTGTGTGGGCAACCTTCAGTTTTCCCCCAGCTCTCTCAGTTTTCCACTCAGTTTTCAGTTTTTGAGTGAGTCGCAGTTCAGCTGTGAATTTGTGAAATAGTAAATATAATTATTTATGAAGTAATGGACCAAAAAAGAAAATCAGCAACGTGCTGTATGCTGGCAGCAAGCATTATGCTTGTAGAATAGGAGCAGCAACCAAAAAGAAGAACGCTGGAGCAAGGAGTGGTTGCTTCAAAGAAATGTAACGCCCAATGATCTCGATTTGCTGGACGAATTGATAGGAGGAGTAGTCGTAGACTTCAAGAATTGCCTACGAATGGACGACTACGTTTTTCATATTCTGTTGAACAAAGTTGATCTTTTTATTACAAAAAAGGACACAGTTATGAGAAATGAGCAGTCATGTGAGATTGATCACAACGCTTCGATTCCTGGCAACTGGGATAAGTTATGAAGATCTGAAATTTCCAATGAGAGTTTCAGTGGACTTTGCTGATCCCACAATTCCGGCAACTAGCGGTAACCCTCCATGAAACAGAGAAGGGTTTCTTTCCTGCTCATCTTTGGTGGGAACAGGGGAAGGGATGAGAGTCAGTAGAGGCTCATAAACAAGGCGACAACAACTGAGCAAAATGTGCGATTAACTGAGGAAACTGCGCAGTTTATCAGTGACAAGTAGAAACTTTTGCACAGGCCAACAGCCGGAGTAAAAAACTACTTGAACTGCCCAGTTTCCTCAGTTAATCGCTCAGACATGACGTCACTCGTTATAAACTGCACACGTTAACTGAGCGTGTGTGTAACACTGGTTTCGGTGAAGGCATGTTTATTCTATAAATTGCACTGCAACAGCTTCGGTAGAAGTCGAGAATAGGTGACCCCCCCTTCCTGATAAGATCGTCGCCATTTTGAAAAACCAGATGTCTCTTATCGATATGTTCTGTCTAGTTCGCTGGTCTGGATGCTCGCTTCGCTCGGATCTCAAAAACAAAAGAATATCCTACATCAATCCTTCAAGTAAAGTATAGATCAGTTGGACACTGGTTTATGCGTATTAAAAATACTTTTATCGATATAGCGGTCGTGAAAACCATTCCATAATGCATGGCAGTGGTATCGATATATTATCCTATTTACCCATCGATCCTAGCACACATCGATACAGTCGGATAAGAGGGAGGGGTCACCTATTCTCTACTTCAGCCACAGCGCTTCTTCCCAGACAATTGGCTAAATAAACTCATATCAGTGAAGCATGTAGAATTCATGTTGGGATGATAGTTTGAAAATCTTGCACCATGTGTGTTCATCAAGTTCTCAACCCTAAATAGTTCCCCAGCGATGAGAACTTACTAAGTACCACCTAGGTATGCGTTCTGTAAATGAAGTTCTTGGTGGAAACGTTCAGTCCGTTTGAATGGGTATCAACGTAAGTTTTTCTGCTGTCACGCTATGAATCATTCTTTCGCTGAAGGGAATCTATCAAATTATTACTAAATTAACGACACCACTGACATTCACGATCTTCTTTGACATTCCAGAAGTCAGTTTGATGACTAGCTGACTATATTGACAAGATACAAGCCAACATTTCCGAAGATCAGTCCACGAAAATGGACTTACCCAAGCATTAACCGAGTATTTACACCAAAAGGGGCCATTAATCACATCAACCGTCAGCTAGGTAGATATATACTTACCGGAGTTTCAATAGGTGGATCTAGCTTCTCCTGAAGTGGATTGTAAACAAAATAGAATAAGATACCTATCACGATGGGAGCGCTGACAATTATCCCATAAGAAGCCATGATTGTGTAACAGTTTATCAGTGCTACTTACATTTGGTTTTTAACGAGCGGAAGACTATCGAGTATCAAACTACTGGTAGACAATGACTATACAACTTTGACGTCTGATCTTGATCGCCGGCTCTTCAACAAACCAAACGATCTAATAATATATTTTTTGCTTCAATCTTGACCTTGGATGTGATATCATATAGTATCCATGTATTACTATCTACAACATGGAAGTACAAATGAAGTGATACTGTTCGTTTCGTATAAACAAAGCGTTCATGATTTGGAGTCGCATTTAGGGCATGATTGCAAACTTGGGTTATTTTTCATGTTTATACAGTATGAGTGAATTAATGAATGATTTATTTGTAAAGAGCCAGAGGAAGCCACAAAGGTTGACATAGTATTTGGTATTCTATATAATTTAAGCGTGTTCAAAAATAAATAAAATAAGGGAGTCACTTCCAATTCGAAAAATATAACCTTCACTAATTGAACACATCCTGATGCGATCTGGTGACCCAAGATTGCACACCTAGTAAGGCTGGGAATAAGAAAAGGAGCCTATCTATCTACCGTTATGTGGCCTACTCTATCTCCAACGGTGGTAACATGTGCCATTGATCTCTTCACATAGAAAGGAAGCTACATGTTCAGGTAATTGGCACATTTACCAAATATGGCGACAGGGTTGCATGGCAACCGGTTGTATCCTGGCAGCTTCCCCATCTTTTTCCCTGAGGGCTTCTTCGATATTATTCAAGAAAGCAGACTTCAGCTTCCTTAGGTTCCCAATAACCAGCCCCATGCAGGACCTGCATTTGGCTTTTTCAAATAAGGACTCTAGTTGCAGTACCCAGTTACAACTGGAATCTGAGGAGAGTGGAGCTAGCTCTACAAGTTGGTAAAAGCAAAATCTCGTTAACCTATTTTCATCCATACTCATCAGCTTGGACCACCAACCAAACATACTTGAAGCAGCTGAGAGTTCCATGAGCGCGAGACTGAGCTCTGTACGCACTAAGCAATATGGCGTTGACCAGCCTAGTCCCAGCAGAGCCCTCACCTGAATGCGTTCAAGGGCTTCTGTCTGACAAAACCAATAGATCTTGCAGGAGTAAAGGGCAGTTGTGGCAACCACAGAGTTGAAATGAGTTTCCATGTTTCAGTTGAGCTTGCCTTTGACTTGAAAATTACAGACTATATACCTAGCTTTATAGGCAGCTATGCCCTTTTGAATTGCAAGTTTAGCGTGGGCAGGTAATAAGCCTGAGCGTGAGAACTCCTCTCAAAGGAAGCAAAAAGAGTTCACCACTTCCAAATAAGCGTCTCCACACAGAAATACGTAATTCTTCATACGACCCCTTCTCTGGAAAATCATCTCTTTAGAATCTTGTTTGTACGGTAGTTATTGTATATGTGTATAGTTTTTGTGTAGAGTAAGCATCCAATTATCGAATGAAAATACGTTGAAACGTATCTACTCCTCAGTCCTCTTAGGGTGAAGTTTTACAAATGATACTTCATGAAGACCAACATGGGAATCACATCTCATTGTATAACCTTTGTTGTGTCTTCAGGTTAAATTTCAACATGTGCACTGAATCATTCACACTCATACTATTTCACCGGCACAAAGAAAGGGACAAAAATAATAGTTACAAGAAGTTATTGCATTTGCTGAGATTGACGAATTTCCTCATCACCATGTGCAGAGAGTGTTGTGCAAACCCTTGACTCAAATGTGCTGTGCGTTCTAGCTGTCAGCTCCAAGAGGCTTTTGGACACCATGATCAATAAAACAGATGAGTTTTTGGATGACAACTTTTGATGCATTCACCAGGACAACTCATAGTGATGTGTGCAGCCCTCTCAGTAATATATCCAACCCAGCTACCCTACGATTTTTGAGGTCTTGCCGCTTTCTTGATGCTGCCAAGCTTGCAATTCTGAACCAATTTTCGTAATTAGCCCTTTACCACTTGTAAACAAGCATGACCTAGGTGTCCCAGGGCTTTTTTCATCTGCACATATTTCTTTGTTTGCCAGTCCCACATTCACAGAAAAGTTGAATTATTTTTTATCCATAAACCATCAAGTTCTCACTATATTGTTTTTATTGTATTTATTATAATATCATGTAGTGTACTTAATTTTTTCTGTTTCAAATCTCCCTACTCACTTGAGTAATTTCTACATAGTAGACAACGTAGTTAAGATCCTAGGTATATTTTTGTTTTACTGTCAAATGTTGATTAATGGTTTACTACTCACTTTTTGTTTCCAGACAGCTGATCTGGCTATCTTTTATTAACCATCCTGAATTATTTGCTCAATCCGTGAAGGCGTACTTACATCAGAGTTTGCAGTATCTATTTATTTCCAACTTTCAGATAATGTAGATATAGATATTGAATAATTACTGTTATTATGGCTGTGATAGATGACCACTGTCATTGATATTTGTTTTGGTAAATGGTATGTAGATTATACTACTTCAAATTTAGTTGAAGTACAAGTCAGTATGATCAATTACGAGTAATTATTTATGGCAAAACCCACGATTATTTGAATCTTATCCCCTACTTCCAGTGATATGCTGCAGATAATTCACACTGCACTTTTCAATTGGAAATATAATACCAAAGCACTGTTCAAGTTTTATATCACAAGCTTGAATGGTTAAACTAAAAGTAAATTTTCTTATGCTCTAAATTCTTTCTGAATTCATTATTATCAAAACATTAGTTTGGGTGTGAATATCATGGCTCTTACGTTTCCTAAATATTAGAAATCTATGATCAATTCCGTATTATTTAGGGTCGATGGCTCGAGAGGACTTCATTTTTAAAAGAGGCTAGTTTATTCACGGGATCCAGCTTGAAAGCACATTCTGTTAGTGCAACGGTGAACTACAGTAATTCCGAGGTCATTTGAAAAGGTGCCGCTACCGTTCGGTGCAGTATCCATACGTTAAATAGTTTAACACAGGAGTGGGCTTCGGTTTTTCCATGCTTCTCAAACTTTGGCCAGAAACAAGTCAAAAACGTGATTTTCGAGGTTTTTGTTGACCTCAGCAAGTGGTGTGTCATTTTCAAGTAATTTCAGGAGGCGAATCGATTGAGATGGGTCCCTAACCAGTGCAAGCTCACCTGACTTAGAAAATCTCATATTAAGAGTGAACATGTTAAAGAAAACAGTAAAAAATTTAATCTTTTAAAATATAAATAATTTTATTTTCTCATATTAACAACTTAGCAGTCAAGAAAAGAAGAAGGGGAGGGGGGGGGTGAGTTCACAAACAATAAACCTTTGTGAAATATTTGTTTTAAATGGGTTTGGGTGAATAAATACATAAAATATGAACTAAAAAGTGAATTCACGATAACTGAATGGTGACTGAATCAGACAACGAGATAGTTAATTAGTAATGACGACTTCACAGACCGACCAGATATATCTGCAAGAGGCTGTGCCATATACATGTAGGTAAGTACTTAAGTATATAGATTTGAGTGGATTTAGTTTTAATATTAAGTAGTAGGTATAGTTATACATAATAATTAATATTAAAATTACTATACTCATAACAATAATTTGCAGCATTTTCTCATCTCAGATTAGGATTTCACCCTAAATTTTATGAGGAGCTACCTAATCAATGTTTAAAATGTTGACCGAATGGATGATTAACTATTTCTATCTGAATTAATCAAACGACTACCCTCATTCATCGAAAGTTTTGAGATTTCGATTTTTTGATAGATTAATCCTTGATAGAATCTTTTAGGGTTGATGGATAAAGATGCCGAGATTCGGATCGATGTTGGATTTGTAATTGTAAAGCACAACTTTTCTATAGCCCCCTTTCCCCCCGTTAAATTTGTCACTTAACGTTTCAAAGTTCTACCTAGATAAATTCTAAATCTGCAATGTCTATCCGCCATACGGCACATGAAAGCCTGTAAAATTGATGGGAAAAATCCGTTGTTTCGCACATGGTCTCTAGTTGGTCCCAACTAGCCAGCCCAATCACTTCACACGCATGAATCCTATGGGCCAAAACGAGTAAAAAAAGTTTTAAAAACGAGGGGTTTCAAAGTCTTTATTGACCTATACAAGTGGTGGGGCCATTTCTAGCAATTTTGTAAGTACGAAAAATCCATTGAGACAGGTGTCAGACCCGTACAAATTCACTCGTAACAAACAATCGATATTTCTGAACCAAAAAGTGACCCCAAAATCTCACCATGTCACGAACAATCAATAAATAGATATTTTATAATTGGCAGCGTTTTTGTGCGATTTTTGAAATTCCCGTATCTTTAAACTTAAACCAACAATTTTTGATATGGTTAATTATTTTTCTTGGTTGATTGCAAATGTTCATTATTGAAAATAATGAACCAAAAGGGCCTGAAGAATTGGAAAGATGATGAAAAACATCTTCCTAGTCAACTCCAGTGAGGTTGGCGGTATGAACGATATGCCTCGTTGTTGATCTTCATCCGACATCAGGCTCACAGGAAGGATTGAAGAAAAAATAGTGGCACTTCTGTCCTATAGTATTTCATGCACCATTTTTGATATGTAATACCAGCTGTAGAATTTCTCATTCAGCTCAGCAGTTTCCCTACAGAATTTCCAAATGCAGATGCATCAACCTGCTACCCACAGTTTATTGCTCCCAGTAATATTTTGAACCTGCAAATCAAGCCCCTGTTCACTCCAGTGATTTTTCATGTCGTGGTTGGGTCCTCGAAGAATTTTTGTGTTATGTTACCATCGTTAGCCTTAGACCTAGGCCCAAAATGAAGCCTATTTGCGAAAGAACGAATTTCTTCATCAATTTTAAGGCCCTTTATGGCCGGCCGGCAGACGGCATACGACGCACAGTGGTTCCGACCACCCAAAGAAAAAAGTGGTAATTTAGTGATATTTTCACATTTTTTCAAATCGAAAAACCCGTAGATCTGAGCAACTTTTGCTCAAAAAATGCCTTTCCACCCGTTCACAATAATAATTTTAAAGTAAAATCTAAAAAATTGGGTGTTTTTTAAAAATTAAATTATTTATTCTGCAACCGCCATTGTCTTTGAATAATCGTTTTTTCTTGTAAGAAACCCAAACCCAACTTTTATAAGGCAACTTTTGTGAGCAACATACACCAAAATTTAGTAATTTTGTCCTGATAGTGGACCAGATTGTTATGGACGTTATCATTCGTTGCGATCTGGTTAATTTTAAACAATACTTGATGTATCTGTGAAGGTAGGTAACTAGACAAGGTTTAGCCGGTTTCAACCATTTCGGCGGTCACAGTGCATTTTTCACAGTGATTTTTATCAATTTAAGATGTTATTTATGGTTTAGAGAATTTAAAAACATGCATAGTAAAAATATAATGCATAATTGCCGCATAATGTATTATGCATAGTTTCAATTTTGTTTTTTTGTATAGTTAAATGATGAGATTATACAGCCTGATTTATAATTGTAATGATAAATTCTGTATAATTCGTATTAGGAAGAGTGGACCAACATAGGTCCGATAATGTACAGATTTATAAATAAATTAATGAATGAATGAATCAATCGATCTCAATAACTTGAAGACCATTTTGAAATGAAAAGCATTTAAATCGGTTCAGCCGTTTGAACTTGAATGCGTTGACCACTAGTTTTCAACATTGTTTACCAAGTTACCACTAGTTTTCAACATTGGTTACCAAGTTGGTCAATTATTCGTCTCAATGCTAGATCGAGGTTTCATTGAATTTTTAAAATATTTGCAGGGCTTACTAGTAAGTGGAGTGCAAATTTAGCAACTCCTCATTGCTTGGTAGACTTCATAAGCGCACAAACAGAATGTGTCGCATAGTGTGAGGGTAAATATGTTTTTAGTGGGAACAGGAGCTTAATTTTTATCCTTGAAGATTTAACGTGAATATAACGTATTAACTTTTGATGTAAATGAGCTTCAAAACCGTTAAAAATGCGAAACATTCACTTTTATCGACTGAACGCCAGAACACTGGAAACATTTGGAACGAGTGTTTTGCCATAAAATGTATAGTCAATACACAATTTAACAAAAATTTAATACGATGATATAGGAAAAATCTCTAATACGATCTAAGTGCAGGACTGGATCTATTAATATTTACTAACCACGTGGTTTGGTAAATATTTTAGGGAGAAGTTGAAAGCAACGAATTGTCCGCAATATTGATAAGTGAACTATAGGATAAATGGCAGTTGGTACGTTACCGATTAGTGAGGGCAGCACAAGTCATATCACTAGGATATTTGTGCTCGCTTCTGACCAGGTAGTGCGAGAAAGAGAACTTATGAAAACCCAGTACCTCGTGAAAAATCGGTACTTTCATTTTGAATTGTTTCTGCCGTTTGACTACCGAATCAAACTGCAGAATATATTCCGGTGTAGAATTTATGGTAGTGTATTGAGTACGTTAAATTCCTGTCTTACCTCAATGACAGAACTGGGTGACGTCCTCGTGCAGCTTGAGAAACTAAGTGACATGTAAGCTTTCTCTTGGTCCCTTTCCTTGGTCAATAGGGAAATGACTGAGTCGAGCAAGGACAAAGGTAATCGTCCGAATCCAATCGATCCACCCCCTCGCTGCTCGCATGTGTATAACCCTTTACAAATTACCTGAACTTCATAATGTATTTTACGCTGGAATAATTCGACTTCATCGGCTGGACGTTCATGAATCTTTAACGGAACCGAAGTTAGCAACATCGAGTTGTGCACATATTTGCTTTGTGTTTAACCTAAATGTTCAGAAACTGCAGTCATTATTGAAGACATCTATTATTGAGGGCTACTACGCTGACATTAAGCATGGCACAAAAAGACTTCAAAATATTCGGTTCTAATTATAAGTGAAACTTATCGATGAATTCCTAATGCAGACAGCCAAATTACCAATTATAGGTCAGATATGTGGCACGGAAATGACGACTCCAATTCGCTCTGGTATCAGTTATTAGAATTGGTTTAGTTTGTGAAGTAAGTTTCAGCTTTTGCGTGCCAAGACGCTCAGCTGGAACCAAAAAATCAAGTTGGTTGGTCGCTGTCCCTGCGTGCTCAACTCAACAAAAAGTATAAACCGTACACAAAAATCATGTCAACATACTCACTTGCAGTATAGCTACTCAACGGAAAACAAATCATCGCAATCAATCGTAAATGAACACAAACAATAGCTGTCTCTCGAATCTTCGATTATCCTGACTTTGGCTGGACAGCTTGGAAATGCCGTAGACGCTGATCACAAACGAACGTTTTCATTCATTAAATTGATTTTCATTTTTAATTTTAAATATTTATTTTTTAATTTAAATCTTAACAATATTGTTTAAACCCTAAATATTTGTATGAACTCGATTTAAACCCCAATATCTAACCATTGTCCAACAGCTGGATAACATGTTAGAGTCAATAAACAATATTACTAAAACTGAATTTGGTCAGAAACAACAAATTATCAACATTCCAACACGCAATGCTTCGGCCGAATCAGATTGGGGCTGATAATACACGGCGCACAAAGCAACCCCTCCTTCAAGACCGAGCGGTCGTGCGGGTCATTGCATATCCTACCCCTGACCGAGACAATGCCTCCTCCGTAGCTTTCCCAATTTTCAAACGATAGGTATTTTTTAGTGACCTAAAAACACTCCGACTTGCACAAAAAAACCCTCTTGCTTTTTTGTGACTTTTGCACAATCCGACTCCTACGTGTTCTACAACTCATTTCCGACTGCAATGAGTTGCATTCATCTTCGAGACTTTTGGAAAAACCTCAATTTCAACAGAAAACACACGTTTTTCTGACGTTAAACACCATTTCCTTAACTAAAAATATTTTTAAAAACAAAAACGACCACACCTTTGGAAAGCTGACATTTTGGCGCACGTTTTACCAGGCTTGCACAGTTCTGCGTCAAGCATTCATTGGGTTTCTAGGCGAGATGAAAAACAGGCGTTTTCAAGATGTTGACAAAACTGCCATTTCGCGCAGCAATCGCACATCTTCAATGCAACTTAAAAAAGGTTTTCTGACATCAAATAGATAGAAAATTCAACGCCCTTTCCAACGGTGTCATCAAATTTGAGCTATCTCCACAATTGAGGGAGTTATGACAGTTTTAATGACTTAAGATCGAAAACACGAAAAAAAATCTTAAATCGCGAATAACTCGGAAACGAGGCCTTCGGGCAAAAAATTGCTATGAGGTATTTGTGGTCGGAAATGAGTTGTGGAACGCGTAGGAGTCGGATTGTGCATAACTCCTGGGACACCCTGTATATTCTGTATATCATATTCTTTAGGACATTGCAACGGCTTAATTTTCCATCAAATTTGCTTAAATTGAGTGTCACTTGATCATTCTTTCATGAACTTTTTCTCAGAATTTGGGTATAACGTAAGTTGTTAAGTTCTTTCGATTAAGCTATTATGTGTGTGATTAACCAAGTTGGTGTACATTCCTCGAAAAGCCTTTGGGAGTATTACAAGAAAATCGTGGACACAGCGTAACATCATGTGCTTTGACCTTCGCATTCAAAACGAAATTGAACTCGAGGAGGGTATTGGTGTCAAACGGCTGCTCCCAGAGGCTCGATGTTTTTTCCATTAGCTGAATGTCGGACACCACAAGCCCCTCATTGATTTCTGGGTCAATGTCATTTCTATCATTGAAGCATTCATAGCTCACATGCGTCGGCAATCATCTGTTTTCTTCTTACTCAAGATTTCCCCTTTCCCTTCCATTTCATAGAGAAATTGAGGATTCGGGCTGAGGTCGAGCCGAGAATTCAATCCCACCTAGATCTCAAATGTCATTCAAAAGAAGTTTCATTAGCTTTCGTTCAGCAGTTAAAAAAAAACTCCAAACGGCAGACGGGATGATTTTTTTAAATTTGATTTTAAGATGTTACACGTCTTGAAACGTAAAACAGCACATTTTGAGGAGGGGTTAACTGTTTTGTTCTTGGTCGATTGCAAAGGTTCATTTGCCAAAATTCCTCCTCCTCCTCTGAAGAGTTGTCAGTTTACGTTTCAAGATAGTAGATTTCAGAAATCGAATAAAACAGTTAACAAAAAAATCCACCCGTCCGCCGTACGCCGTCCGAAGCTTTTCTTGGAACCTAGTGGACCTGAAAATGCAGCAAATTATTACACAGAGGTTTGTTGTTCCCAGAAATAGCAGGTGTGTCAATAAGCTAAAACCTGTTGCAAGATAAATGCTATACTCCCCGTAGCACCCGGCTCATATCGCAGTCTCCGATCGAATTTTTCACAACTTATTTATATATTCGCGGACATGTGAAGCATCGATAGGTGATTTTATCTAGTTCAATTTCATTTGTTCTATTCGTGGATATCTGTGATGTGCAGGTATACAGTATAGTACACCATTGTAATGTACTACTCGTAATTGTACTACGATAATATCTGGATTCAGTTAGATTTCAGTTGGATATTGACGTGTTCCAAGTGCATTTAGAAAGCATTGTCTCTGGTTGTACATTTTCCCCTTCCTTTACAACGTCTCGAAACAAATGAGCTTAAATAGTTTTTGTTGTTTTTACTATTTGAACAGGGTTGAAAATAATGCGTTTAAATTCGGTGCCTTAAGGATTAATAGATGAAAAGGTTTCGTAGTATTAGCATGTGGGAAACCTGGTGGTGTGTTGGATATCTTAGGAGCGAAATGAAGTGCAGTGATCGATCATAAAGGTGACGGTGGAATTTATTTATATCTCACAAATGATATGTATTATTGGAAGCTTTCCAAAAAGGTGCACTACTGTGGGTATTTAATATTGAGGGATAATTTGACATACGTCCGGATGTAGAAGGAATGTAGCATACTGGAGGAAATAATAAATATAAATAAAAAATATTAGTAAAACACCATAAATATTTATTAAACTTGAGGCGTTATAGAACCCTCTCATTTACAAGTATGCAGCCCCCATCTTTATAATATATCAACAGGAATTCCAACAGTATTTCCATTTTGTAATAGGTAATGCAGTCAAGCCATCCTGGATTTCTTTAAACATTGGAAAAATATAGTTAAGGACGTCTAGGAATGGTTACGGATGGTCCATACATCCCTAACCGTCTCTAGGCGTCTCTAATTACAACTATAATGGAAAAGTATAATTTTTGGGACGGGAACTAACATAATTTAAAAACCCTCGTATGGAACGAGGACTTCCCCTACCTACAAACCTACATCAAGTAACTATCATACATCTTGCAACCCACCTGAGATTCCCACGATTTCGGTTTGCTTTTAACAATATTTTGGTGAGTTTCGCAAAGGTTCTAAGCTTTACATCGCATTTAGATCTCTGGTCGTCACAGAACAGGAAACATATATGCACTTGAAAACACTTGACACGCGTCTAACTTCCATAAATTGCATCCGGTTTCAACTGCATTTTCAAGGACAGGGCGAGTGAAGCACTATTGCCTCATCTAAAATTTCATCTTGTTAGATTCAATAGTTGCCATTGTACTTACACTGACGATTTTTAAATCGTTCACGATATAATGGCTTGTATTTTCAAACGTTTTTACTTCATTATGACATCTGTAATTCATGTTTCTGTAAACTGTTAGTAGTCCAGTCCCCATGGGTTTTGAGGTGGAAAATTGTATAGAAGTTTTTCCTCACTTGATTCCTATGTTTTCCAAAGGTTCTGAACACGAATCTGACGTTCGCAACCAAAATTTCTCTCCGCGTATTTGAGAAAACTGCGAAAAACCACGAAATTATCGCACTTTTTTCAGTTTTTCCCTCATAACTTAGTTATAACAACTTAACAAAAAGTAGATAGGTAATAACAAAACACTTCATTACTTCCAATTTATAATTTAGATGCCACGTGCAAAATATCAAGTTAAATTATTCTAATTTAATGCGTGGGTGATTACTTCAAAATAAATTTTCTGGTCGCTAACTGATTTTTCTTGGCGCGCTTGGAGGGGCCCGGCTGGGGTCAATGAAATTTGTACAGCTCCTCAGTCAATCGGCAGTCATCCACTGGGTGCGGAAACCCAGACTATTGCCGAAAGCATGTAGTCAATTCAGTCCTCCGCTTGATGCCGAACCCCTCCCGGGCGGGCTACTCCCATTTGTTTATACCCACTTCCCATTACCTGTTTCTGGACCCTTTCTTCATTTCTCCAATTTGACACTGCCGCACACTCTTAAATTCAATTTAAATTACATTCACGGTGAACCAGAACTATAAATCAGTCACCAAAGATACTGAATGAACGAAACATGCAACCAACTCCAGAATAAGACAAACGACTTTTTTGGTTTTTTAAGCGTATGACCTTTGAAAATGTCACAAATTGAAATTTAAGAAGCTTTCTGAATTCAGAATTTGATGCTCAACAACTTTCATTCCCGGCTCTTCTCCATTAGAGTAGTTTTTCCAACGAAATAAGAGCTACGAAACAAATGTTGCGCCAACATTGAAAAACGTCTGCCAAGTGGGTGTGGCACATAGCTTCCTCGTATCCATAACATGACTGTAGAGATCATTGAAAATTATTATTGACTAAAGAACTTCGTTCAATCAAGCTCGAGGCTAAAACTTTATTTTCTCTTTATTACTCACGAGGACCATCTTTACATCAGTCCGAACAATCCAAGAAAATTTCATCGAAATCAGTCATGAACTCCCGGAGTTATGGGTGTAACAAGGATTTCACGTTTGCGCATGGGCAGAGGCTACTATTGATCCGGGGGTCATGAAACCATAGGGGACCATCTACACATTAAACCGAATAATCCCTGAAAATTTCATCGAAATTGGTCAAGAACTCCCGGAGTTATGAGCGTAACAAGGATTTCACGTTTGCGCATGCGCAGAGGCTACTATTGATTCATAAGTCCTGAAACCTATAGGGGTCCATCTACACCCCAACCCGCACAATCCCTGAAAATTTAATCAAAATCGGACTATAACTTCGTGTAGTTTTGCCCGTAACAATGATTTGCTAACACACAGACAGACACGGAACCAAAATAATTGTGCCCAATGTTGTGAGTAATTGTGCCCATATTAATGGACCAAATTTCAAGCTTCAGGAACCTATTCAACGCAGAATATTATCCTCTTCCAGAATAAATAGGGCAATCTTTTCGATATGATGCGTACTTTCTGAGTTATAAGAGAATAACTGAAAAAAGTTCGAAAATTTCGTGGTTTTTCGCAATTTTCTCAGAAATGCGGAGAGAAATTTTGGTTGCAAACGTCAGATTCACGTTCAGCACCTCCAAAACATGAGAATCAATTGAGAAAAACTTCTATAGAACTTTCCACCTCACGGCCATTGTTTTCCTCTAGGGACTGGACTAAAGTACAAACGTTTTTGGTGAGATTACAATTTTTATTTCGTTTGAAAAATGCAAATTTGGCTTATACATTGAATGGAACGATAATATCTCAATGCTGTCCAGAATCTCCCTCCCTTCTCAGGCCGTCCTAAAATTTCGTTCAAACGATCACTTGATTGCGTCTTGATCTTGATCTTGATGTATTGTCTATCCCTACCATTTAATATTCCCCCTTCCACCGTTTGCGGTCTTAACAAGTGATTCGCAACTGATTGGCTCAAACAGCTCACGAGTCATAATTTTCTTGGTGTCCTAGCGCCTCTAATCTAAAAGAGGAGGATTGTGTAACCGCCGGACTCCTATCAGTTTGTGCTTTCCAGATCTTACGGGATGATCAGAATCTACATAAGTGTTATAGTAGTGCATGTGATCACGTTGGTACTTGGAGGTAAGCACCCGCTATACACACAATTAACTTTAAAAAATTGGTGATGACTTTCATTTTAGAAGCGATACGAATAATGGGAATCTCCTCTTGAGATTAAGAAGCTCCATTCTCGTGGTTAGCTCTCACAGCACGTTGATACTACCAATATGATCTTTGTGTAAAGTCAGAGTCTGGTTTAACACAACCGTTACCCACCATTGCACAAAAATCTTGTGAACCCATTAAATACAAGTCTCAGGTTACATGATAAAGCTTCCACTATCTCAGGATTCAGTTATGTCCACATTTGATAGGCACCTCGTCGTAAGTATTGATTGCGACTCTCAACTCTGAACAGACACATAATTTCAACCAAAATACGCGCTAAACTTGAACTTCTCTTCTCACACTTCTCTGCCGTTATCAATATTTCACTTTCCAGACAGTCCGAACTGTGAATAGAAAGTTATACATAAGCAAAATTGATTCCTGTAACACCTCCATAATCATGCATCTAAAACGTAGTATTAAAAACAGATATTTTTTTGTGTATTGCATTGGGCTGTTAATAATGACAGCGCTTCGGTCTCCAGCAACAACCTTTAAAACAAGTCTTAACGGGGTTGGGTTTTAAACTGGAGTTTTGTATCGTTGAAGACCCTTGTTTTGACATTTCTAAGAATGAGCGAGGAACATCGGTCAACACTTTTTTACTCATGTTCCTCAGAGAGGTTCAGTGATGACACTTATTATAAATTTATTCTCGTACTTTTAAACAATGGTATAGCTAACGTGGATACATTTATGAAATACGATAGTTTCAAAACAAATGGAGCTCGATGAGCGTCACTAAAGAAAGTATTAGGTAGATTGCTTCATCGGTCTAGGCACTAGGGATGGGTATCGATATCCGATATTTCAAAAAAATCGATATTTTACCGTTGAGTATCGATATTTTTGTATCGGTACTGGGCCCTCCGATAATATCGAGTATCGATACTTCAATTCCGATATTTCGAAACATCGGGAATTTTTTCTCTCTAGCTTAAAAAAATGGGTTTCAATACTGTTCTTTGATTGATTTTCTTAATTTTCTTTGGTAATAGAATCTGGAATGTAAAAGAATAGCGGTTTTGATGGGTACTAGATGGAAAACAGGAAAAGAATAAAAAGAAGTAGGAGGAGTACCTACTATTACTGTTACCTTACCTTACAGGTTCAAAAAATCAAAACAAAGATTATCTTCTGTTCTGTTCAAGTAGATACGATAAGGTTTTTTGCAGTTCATTTTTGAAAATTTGACGTTGGAAACGATACTCGATATTTACAAATATCGATACTTTGCTTGACCGATACTTGGAGTATCGATACCAACCTTCCGATACAGTATCGGTACAAAATATCGATACTTGTTCAACGATACCCATCCCTACTAGGCACACGAAGTAAAAGACTAAACGAATTTCGACATAATCAATGCGATACATTCATTTAAGAATCGGATGAAGTTTGGGATAAGAATAGCACCAATGATCGGTAGGCCGAGTAAAGGATCAATTTAACACCATGTTCGGACAAGAGGTATTGGCCCGCGCATTGGTATGAATCAGGTGGCAAAGAAAGGAAAAACCATTCACTATGAAAAAATAAGTGGATTTTTAAAATTCATAAACGACCAACTAATCATTAAGCATTCATTTGGCAACTTCAACATCAAGTTATGAATTTTCCCCCATAATTTCAATAAAGTATGAAAATTCGACCTAGTTTGGATTCTTCTATTGAATACAGCTCATTTAGGTATTTGCATAACATGCAGGTGACATACTGAGCAGGGGACACTCATATCAGAAAGTATTTGGTAAGTTTGAACTCTGTGCGGTAAAAATCACGTTGGTATTCAAGCCTAGCAGCACCGCTTAATATTGAAGAAAAAGTCCAGTAGTTTTGAAGGAAAGCTTCGGACGGTGGACGGATTTTTTAAGTTTTTTTATTCGATTTTCAAAATCTGTTTATTTTGAAACGTAAACCAACAATTTTTGAGGGTTTTAAAACTTTTCTTTCGCGTTCGATTGTTCATTATTGAAAATTATGAACCAAAATCCTATAAGTGAAATAACACAGAAAATTATCCTCTAAAAAATAATCTAGGAGCATTTTATGACCTTTAAAACTCAACCCTCGATTTTTAACCATTAGGTTTGTTGCACCTGTAGAGACCAACTGAAATTAATCTACGACAAATAGTGTTCTTTCCATGACTTTTCATAGTTTTGTGCAAAAAAAAACTACGTCACCACACTCCTTGATTACTGTGAAGTCACGTTTTACTGAAAATTTCATAAATTCTTAAAAAACGATAAACCACTCATATACAGGGTGTCCCGCACTTAGTGTAAAAAAAAAAATTGGGTGAAACTACATGGAAAATGGAGTAAATCACCGCCAACCGCGATTTTTTTTCTCAACCCGTTGCTGAGATATGCTATTTTCAAGAGTATTTTCAAAAAATCGCGTTTTTCGCCATTAAAACGCTTTTTTCTCGGCAATTTCCCAAAATTTTTGCACATTTGACCACATTTTTGGAATCTGCGTTAAATTTCCTATAAGATTAAGTTACTTTGATTTCCAAAACGCATCTTCCAAACACCGAAATTTTCAATCAAAGATGAACATTTTTCGCAAAGTGAAATTTTTCAAAAACTTGGAACGCTTGGCGTGACCACAAAAATAATTATTTTCGTTGTCAAATTTGATGAAAACTTCTCCCACTTCTAAGCTTTCCAACGGCGTCTCAACCATTTAATTCTGATTGGAATTGACGGAGAAATTAAAGTTCGAATGCCAGAAAACGTGTAGTTTGTTTTTTCCAGGTACTGTAAAAAATTAAAAATTGAGAATTGTGATAAATGTGTAAAAAAAATTTGGAAACAAAATGAACCTCTTCTTACAGGAAATTTAACGCCCAATTCGAACCTGTGGTTGAATGCCGGAAAACATTAATTGAAATCGAGAAAAATCAGTTTCTGTGGCCCATATCGTACGTCACCTACCAACTTACGTTAAAACGAACTACACGTTTTCTGGCATTCGAACTTTAATTTCTCCGTCAATTCCAATCAGAATTAAATGGTTGAGACGCCGTTGGAAAGCTTAGAAGTGGGAAAAGTTTTTATCAAATTTGACAACGAAAAAAATTATTTTTGTGGTCACGCCAAGCGTTCCAAGTTTTTGAAAAATTTCACTTTGCGAAAAATGTTCATCTTTGATTGAAAATTTCGGTGTTTGGAAGATGCGTTTTGGAAATCAAAGTAACTTCATCTTATAGGAAATTTAACGCAGATTCCAAAAATGTGGTCAAATGTGCAAAAATGTTGAGAAATTGCCGAGAAAAAAGCGTTTTAATGGCGAAAAACGCGATTTTTTTAAAAAACTCTTAAAAATAGCATATCTCAGCAACGGGTTGAGAAAAAAAATCGCGGTTGGCGGCGATTTACTCCATTTTCCATGTAGTTTCACCCAATTTTTTTTTTATACTAAGTGCGGGACACCCTGTATATATACAGCGAAATTGATTTTGTGTAGCACCAGCATAATCATGCATCTAAAACGTAATATTAAAAACATATATTTTTTTGAGTATTGCATAGGGCATTTCTTTATCTGTAAACAATGACAGCGCTTCGACCTTCAGCAACAACCTTTAAAACAATTCTTAACGGGGTTGGGTTTTAAACTGGAGAGCTGTGTACCGTTAAACCCCTAGTTTTAACATTTCTAAGAATGTCACAACATCAGAATGAGTAAAAAATGTCGGTCAGCAGCTTTTTAGACGTATTCCTCGAAAAAAACTACGTCATCACACTCCTTGGTTACTGTGAAGTCACACTTTACTGAAAATTTCAAAAATTCATAAAAAAAGAAACAACCACTCTACGAAAGGAAATAATTGATTGCTTACTTGAAATACAACTGTAAGTAAGAATGTGTAATGTCAGTTGCCAACTGTCGTAATACGGAATATATTCGAAGATTTCTAGATCATTTTCATTTGAAACATGAATTGGACCACTCAAGCAGAACAGGTCATATTCTTCCATCAAAATATAATTATCAGATTAATTAACTAAATTTATTACCGATTATTGCAGTATGTTTATAAATAGTTGAAAACAACCAATGAAAAATTTGTTTTGTGAGATCGACAAATACTTGTGGAACATAACGACTGATGAGCATTCAGATTGTGTCTACAGACTACATACAGATAATTGATCAATATTTTGGGAGAAGTTTAAAATATATACCTATGTATCGCGAGAGAATTTTGATGTTATAATAAAAAACGTGTTTACCTCTAGAAGCTCCTCCTAAACATAATGCTTACGCTCCCGCGGTATACTGACACTCATAAGCACACACATAACAGATCCACTTTTTGAGTAAGCAAAATCAGTTCTATGGATTTCAAAAGGTGAACAAAAAAAATCACATCAGGTTGTCTAGTAGAACTTCAGGAACCTACAGGAGCCTCAAACTGTCGCGGTTCGCTGAATATAACTCGTGGCGGGAAAAAAGATCCAGTTTTATGACACCATTAAGTGACTTTTTACGACGGAAAGGTAGCAGGAGAGCAGAGGCGCGTAGAAAGCACTCAACTGTCACGGTTTGCCGCCTTTGCCAAGGCCAAGATTTGTAGCCGCTGGTTTTAGAATCAGCAAATTACGGAGTCATATTGCTTTTCAGTCAAATCGAGGTGGAAACATTGTTTTCACTCTCTCGGCAGATGAACAAATTTTTTTCGACGAAATGAGAATTTCCATTTTACTTGTAATTTGACGATTTAGACCACTATGAACAATGTTCTGCCAGTTTGTCTCACTGTTTGTCATGTGACCGCAAATCCTCATAAATAAATGTTCCACTTTCCACCAAATTTTGATCATATTTTTAGAAAACGTCCGTTTTAGGTTGTAGACGACCTCCTGTCTGTTTCAATGTTCCAAACCATATCTCCACTCTGCGCATCCACGAAAAATCTATCAATCAAATTTTTTCCGGATCATTCTTCCCGTGTCGCATAAATTCTGAGGAAGTTGGAAAATGATCCAATAACATGACTAAAATTATTGAAAATGGCATTATATTGATAGTTTCCAACCGATTCCGACATTTTATGTTGTCATTAGCCTCTAATGAACTTTACTGCTCCGGACCTGTTGTACGCTCTCGCTAATTTTTGTTAACAAATTATTTTCATCATCATTTGCCCTTTATATAATCCACAGACTTTACATTTAACAGTCCATCTTAATTTACTATTTCGCTCAACCACAGAAACCTGATTAGGAATGAATTATGAGGCTATTGAAAACATTCATCGTATATTTAATTCTAGGTACCGATACTGTGAGGCGATGGAATGGTATAGTTGCCCCTTCCAATGAGCTGAATGCCGATTAAATGCTCCGCCACGCTCAGAGGATGACCCAGACGCTTGAAAACATCTGATTCATCTCCCTAGGCGACGGATTCTAAAATCGGGATGGGCCAACTAACCATATCCATCACAATACTAAGAGACTTTGTGCCTCACCGTCAGAACAGGACGAGGCCTCAGATTTGATTAAGATCCGTTCTTTTACTAGGGGTCTAGTTGGTCTTAACGTTTAGCCAGCCCGATCGCCTCGCATACTTGGATGATATGGACCAAAAATGTCCATTCCTATTAATTTTGGAAGTGGATTCGACTTTTATAGGTTTCAAATTCGTAGAAATTCACCCAGAACAAATAATTTACATTTCTGAACCTAAAAACAACCTCAAAAATCTAACTTTGCTCAGAAAATAGTGAACCCGTGTCAATTAGCAGTGTCTTTTCTGACCACTTAACAATCACTTGATCAACAATGCTACTTATTCATAAGTGGACCGACCAGTTCTGGAGCGTACGTGGAAGTAAAATGCTTCATTAAATCTTGACCGATCAACTTCCAATTCATTTCAATACCTCATACTTCATACTTTTCTGAGCGTATTAGTATGGAACCAACCAATAAGACCAATACAGAATGTGACTCCTAGTTCTCATCTCTGCTGCTTACCAAACCCTGCATCGCATCATCCCATACCGCCACGTGTTACCAATTTATAGGTCTGCGGTGCAAATATGAAACCATGCTGATGAGCTAAATGATACGCATTGACGTGCAGGAATACATGCCTACGTGCGTAATTAGTTACTTTGATGGATTAATTTCCACCTAAACACTCATATTCTTCATCAACAATCTCTTCCGATAGCAAACGATCTTAGTTTTCCAGGCATTCAAATTCAAGCCTACAGACATGGAAAACGCATTAAGAGCTTTTGTTTATCATCACGTGAGTCACCCAATATCAGCGCAACATTAGCAAATAATGGCAGTCCATCATTCCTACCGTCTACCCATTCAAGACCCCGTAATCTCCGAGTCTAAAAATAAATTTCAAACGATAATTTCACTAATTTTTAACAAGGAATTCAAATACCACAATTTCGCACGTTGCGCACGTACGCAAATGCGCGATTTGCGCAACAACATTGTTATTTCAAATGGAACCCCCATTTTGTATTGCAGATTCGGATTCTGCTTATGATTTCATGAAAATTTGACCCCTCAACCAATTTTTTTTATTGCGCGTAACCGGTTCAGCAAGCACCCAAAGTTGCGCAACCCCGAATTGGTCAAATAGTTAATGAATGTCGAATAGTTAATGTAAAGTGTGGCATATGAATTTTCATTGTTTTTTAACGCTGATTCACGTGATGGTATCCGTTTTTTGATTTGACTTAATTTTTGCGGGATAATGACCAAAGTTTGTTTATTTCGCGTGAAAAATCATCATTTATTTCTACTTTCAACACTCAGATTAAGATGACTTTTCACTTGATCACTGAAGAAGGTTTCAATCTCCTATTTTTACATTTTTCAACCAGACCTCGAAAATTAATCCCCGTAACAATCTGAAAACAGGCGCCTAGAATAAAAAAACGGAAGCGAAATAAACAAATTTCGGGCATTATTCCGCAAAAATTAAGTCAAATCAAAAAACGGATAGCATCACTTGAATCAGCGTTAAAAAACAATGACAATTCATATGCTACACTTTACAGATCACCATCATTAACGATTTGACAAATTCGGGGTTGCACAACTTTGCGTGCTCGCTGAACCGGTTACGCGCAATCAAAAAAATTGGTTGAGGGGTCAAATTTTCATGAAATCTTGAGCAGAATCCGAATCTGCAATAAAAAATGGGAGTTCCCATTTGAAATAACAAAGTTGTTGCGCAAATCGCGCATTTGCGCAAAACGCTCGAAATTTTGATATTTGGATTCCTTGTTAAAAATTAGAGAAGTTATCGTTGGAAATTTTTTTTTAGGCTCGGAAATTACGGAGATAAATGCCTATTCCATTAAATTTTGGCCACCCTGTATAGGTATATAGTATTAGCTAGAGAATATTCAGCTCAGTGAAAATATTTTGAACAAGAACACTTGTATTGTTGTCAGTAAGGTAGACAAGGAGAGAATGGAGAAATTCGGATAGGATCACCTGTTGGCTTGTGATCAACGGGAAACTATGATGGATGTTGACTTTGAATACTCCCCTCGCGAAATTCTCAAGTCCCAAGTTGTTCTGGAAGAACTTGGGTTCACCAATAGGTTTCGTGAACAGGTCGGCCGTCATTTTTTCAGAAGGGCAATAATCCAATTTGGTGATTTCTTTCTCAAACGCTTTTCGATCGAAATGTTCTTTCAGCGCGATGAACTGCGACAAACAAGCAGCAGCAGAATGGGCCAAGAATCCTTCGGCAAATCCGAAAACAAAACATATCGCTCATATTTTCGTGAGAGGGCTCCCAAAACACTGTAAATTATTACACAAAGTTTAATTATTTCTATATTATAGAGCCCTTTTCCGTGGATCACCAAAAATAGATAATTTCATTAAACGGAGTGTAAGCTAGATTTTCAAAATAGAATTACATAAATGTAGGCACCAACAAATTCCCAAACAATTCTTCGTGGATCGCTGGTCTACCAATAATAATTTATTTATTAATTAATTATTTATTTATTAGTTTATAATTATTATAAACGGGGTCATGTAAATATAAGTGTTTTGGCGTAGGCATCTCTTGATAGAAAATCCCACTCGTTTATGGTAGGATTGTAGATTCGGAGACGGTCGACGTCTTTTTTTATATGTTGAACATTGAGAAAATATGAGCGATCGTGTGAAAATGAGGGGGTTAACGGAAAAATAACGAGAAATTGAATTGATATAACTAAAAACAAAGCTTCCGCTAGCTATAGGAATACTAGGAAAGAAAATGTTGATGGGTATTGTTTGAAATCGATTCATCACAACTCCTTAACATTGTATTGAAATGTTCAAATGAACCGCGTTTGAAATTGGTGCACTATAAGTCAATTAGGAAAGAAGTTGGGCTCAGGAGTTCTTCGACATCAGTTGGCCTCCATACCATGCAATCGTATTCTACGGAAATCCCAAAGCTTCTAAAATGGCCAAACGCTCTCAATTTCAAAAGTTAACACCACAGAAGGATTAGAAAAAAATAGCTCCAATGGTCCACGTCTCCTGGTCAATACGCCTCGATAACTTACGATGGTAAACTAAAAGTCTCAGGCACTTCATTTCAAATTCGAGCACCTCAGGTCGATTAGAAAACGTCTTACGTAACTGCAACCATTTTCGTCACACCATTTTGTAACCGAGTTTTGGAACACACTTTTTCTGTGGTCAGGCGAAAGAATATTTTCGTCATAAATATGACTACATCTAGGTACCCGTCAATAAAAAATATATTAAATAAAACCTAACGCGTATGTTTCACTAGTCCCAACTACAAGGAACTAAATTGATATTCAAGTACCCACTATAGTGAATTAGGTACAATATAAATATACCGACAAAGATTTAAAACTCCGTACATAACGATTCGTCATTTGATCTTGGAGAACTAGGATCTTCCGTTGCAACCTCTTCCCAGCAGTATTTCAACAGAAGTTTCCTGCAGAGCGCCTACATTTCATCGTGAAGCAGGATATGATCGACCCTAGGTGTGGGAGCAGAATTATGTCCTTTTGACACCTAACGTTCATATATCATTATGTTTAGTGATCCTGCCAAGTTTGCACTATCGAATACGATTGGAGAACGCACATAAGGTGGATTCTGGACTCGAATGATTTCTGGAAGAATTTCACTTACTCCCATATGTACGGATGATCTGGGGCCCGTTAACCTGTGGGATATGATTTGTTTGACCACATGAATCTCCATCATTTCTCAGATAGACGTAGAGTTCCTAAAGAAACACGAGGAGTGTAGGTACCTTACCCAGGTATCGGTAAGGACACCCCATTTCTTAAATGGATGAGGTATAACTTTGACAATTTAAGGAGATGATGATGGCGAATTGACTCCAGGCTTGGCTTGACTTGATTGGCTTCATGTAAAATAAATGTTATTTTTGTCACTGAATTAGGGTCTGTTTGAGTGACTATGTTAATTAGAAGTATCATTTATATATAATAGTTAAGATACTAATGGGTTTGTACCATACCAATGTGATGGAGTGGTGCCCCTTCCAAGGTCTCTATGGCGGTTAATGTCCTTAACACTCAGAGAATGAGAGGATTTTCGAGTTCCTATTCACACCTTTAGTATTTGACCTGAAAATGTGAGTTGCAGAGAATATTGCTTCCAAATTGAGCTCAGCAATAATAAATAAATATAACAATGCAGGTACCTATTTATTTCTTTTTGTCAAGCTCTAATGAAAAGCAATTTCAGTTGCAGCCCTTCTTGATTATTTCAAAAACTTTTCTCTTTTTCAGCAAAGGATGTGAACTTAACATTTCAAACATGCTGTGACAAGGGTCTGATATCTGCTTTGGAACAAAACTCCTGCGTCATAACTGAGCCTGTCAGTGGAATAGCCTTAGAAGAGCAGACCCTATGTCTGTCAGTGATAGAACTGTGCTGCGCTAGGAAAATAAGGTAATTGGGTACATGTTTTAATGATTTTTTTAAATGCTTTTTTAAGAGTTTTCTGTGTCTTTTATGGTAATTATTTGTTTTTATGGGTTAATTTGGTAGAAGGTACAGGCGAAAATTCATTGAGGATCACAGGAACCTATGGGCGATTGAAAAATAATTTTTACCCCGTAACCCGTTACCCCGTATACTATTAGTGTTTCAAACTTCCTGAACTTAGGTTTAGCTGAAGACCCGTAATACTTCTTGGAACTGTTTCAAGTTTAGGTCGATAAAAAAATGAGGAAAGTTGAAATGTTTAAGAATTGCCAGAGAAGAATAGCAACAGGTACGCCTGATGCACCGATCCCCTTTAGTTCATGCACTTCTTTTCAATTCCGTATTGTAAATATTATACTCTGGCACCCCTGCCCTTGATAGTTTCCAACGAGTTTATACGCCGAATGTGTTCTTTGAAAATCAAGTTTTTTGTTTTGTTCGTAAAACTTAAGAACCCGTAAGAACTTTGACCTTGTTTTAGAGGAGAAAAGTACAAGTTTTACTGGTCAAACTGGTATTGCACCTCATGGGTAGAATTGGAGCTCTACTGAGTATGAAACTCCCTTTGCCACTGCTACCTTCTTACCCATACACGTAAATGGGCAGACTTTGTTTTGCTCGTAGCGCGTGAACGGTTGGAGCTATGGAGAAGTGGAAGGAGTCCATCCGAATGGAAATTTCAAGAGCTATAACTTTTCTTCCATGACAATTTTCGATATCTCGAACGGTTTTCGAGATAATTCAGCTTTACATCGGTAAAAGGCGAAATAGAATGAAATAATGGTGGTGCATAGCCCTTAAAATCGTTATAACTCCGTCAAATGAAAATAACACATAAAACCTGTGGGGGGCATTGTAGAACAAGCAGTTACAAACATTTTAAGACCTCGAATGCCTAACTCTACCTAGCGACTCGGGAGAAATCGCGTTTTTAAGATTTGCGGACGTTATCCGACCGACAAACAAAACGGACGCTCATACCGGCTTCCTGCAGGGTTCGTTGCGTTCTTCACTTTATTACGAAATAACGCTCAAGTTGATCGATTGGAATCGAAGATATAGTAAAAAAAAAACCATGTTTAGGTCATAAAAAATCGTTCATATTTCCAAAACTGTTCATTTTCGGAGGAACTGACCTGGCAGGCCTTTTTTATTCGTTAATGGAAGCAACTACACCAAGTATGGACGAAATCGGAGGGGGTCGGTACATTTCAAGTCTGTCTGGGTATGGAATGACCCAGGGAATCTTTGCGTTCGTGCCAACAGATGAAAAAAGTCGTCAAATATGAAAATTTACACCTCCTTTTTGTGTTTCAGAGCTTTCTAATCAATTGTTTTTTAGCTTCATTTTATTCTTATTTACTTTATTGTTTTACACAGAGAAATGGATTGTGAAGATGGAAAAGAAGCAGCCAAAACAGGAGGGAACTGCATTGAACAGAATACAACTGATGAGCAAGTAGGAAAATAGAAAGTTAAGAAACAGCTTCTTAGGTAGGTAGGTATCGACTCTAGTTTTTATCATTAAGACGTCTGAAAAAGATTTCATGTTTCTTTTAATTTCTGTCTTCAGCATTGTTGTGAGTCCTGCAAGCTAGGTTTGATCACTGGATCCATGAGAGTCCCTTGTAATCTGGGGGAAAACACGTTTGGAAAACTATGGGACTCGGCATTTTACTCTTGCTGTTCACAGTCTGATCCTAGCATATCTGAATCACAAAGACCAGAAGGTGAAGTATTATTTCAGATTGTGTTTGAGTTGGTTGTATGTATTTTTTCCTGAATGCTTGATTGATATCCTGTCCATATTTTTTTATAATATCGACATATTACAACAGCGTGGAGTACCATCCACTTCCATTATGTCGGAATGTTCAATTATTATATTTAGTTAGTGACTATGATTTATTCGTTTAATACAAATTATTTAGGAGATGGAAATATGATCAGAAAGTTTGATTTTTTTTTTAAGCATTTTCTTTTTTTTTTGTAGAAGAAAACATGTGTGAAATACTGAAAGGAGAGCTTTGCGCCCAAATTTGCATACCTGTGCCTGGTTCTTACAGATGTGAATGTCAGCCAGGTTACACCCTCATGGCGGACAACAAAGGATGTGAAATTCTTTCAGGGTAAGGACGAAATTAAAATTAACGGTTCATAACAAATTTGACTTGAAACAAGAAATACTTAAATTCAAAGAAACCAAGCTAAATTCATTCAAATATTTTCTAGATGCGGTAAAAACAGTTGCTCACAAGTCTGTGAAGAAGAAGAACGAGGATTTAAATGTTCTTGCTATGAAGGTTATCAACTGGAGAGTGACAACATCACATGCACCAGTAAGTTCGTTGTCTCGTCCATCACATTTCTATCACCTGTAATATACCCCCCCCCCCTTCCATGAACTGAATGCGGTTAATACCTACAACACTTACAGGATGTCCTAGATGCTGGAAGGCGTCTGGTATATCTCCCGAGGCGGTGGGTTCAATAATCGGGAAGGGCAAATTAACCATATCCATCACTAATGCAAGGATACCTATTTAAAATTTAAAAAAGGGGATTAAAATTTAAAAACAAAAACCGGAAAAACTTTCTGGAGAAATGTAGATTGTTGGTTTGCACCGAGGCAACTTAACTGTTTTCATGTCACAATATTAGGGCTAATATTCACAAGTATGTGATTATGGTCAAGTAGGTAGTTCCAACGTCGAATCAAGGGAACTCGAATTTCAACTGATTTCAACGCATGTGCCTCATTTTTTAAGACAATTGGATTTACCATTACCTGAATTTAGAAGTTAATATCGTCAAATCGTTCTAAAAGATTGGTGCCCACAGGGGAGGGGGGGGGGGGGGGGCTATGACGCAGACTGCGCCACTAGATAGAACGTAAATAATAATGAACATAGTAATTAATTTTTAAATATGGTTTGCTTTTCTATCTGAAAATGTATAAATGAGAATGACAGTGCTCGAATATTGCACAATTTGACAAGGAGCTTCATGATTCATGTCACCCTAATTTGTTGGGAAATCTGGATATTGATAAGTAACCCCTTTCCCTGTTCTTGAAACTGCTCGAGGATAAATTTGACGTCTCCACGCTCTAGGTTTATCCTATGGGTTTTGCAGGTGTATCACCTTAGAAGGGAGAACTATAATATTCCCTCGCCTCCACATTACAAATCTCAACCATTCAAATTTCAAAATTGACCACGAATATGTACCCTCAGGTAATAACTGCTACGTTTGGCAAGTTTGTGTGGTGTAATTACTGGAGGTTTTGAGGTGTTATGATGGGTTAGAGTAACTTCTATTGATAGGAGGTTTTTGGAAATGTAGCATGTCCTGAACTGGGTAGGTATTGATCGTCAATAGTGATATTGGTAGATCATTGATCATCTCGGGAAGGGTAGATTTTTCTATTGTTTGTGTACTCCATCGATGTTCCCCTTGATTTCCAGAAGGAAGAAGATGTAGCTTCACCTACCCTAAATTTTGAAGAGCTGAAGTTAACATGCTCAAACGGAAACATACTAAATAGGATAAGAACTGCAGTTGTCTGAGTAATTAATTCGGCGGTTTGACAATGAGAAAACCCACGACTGATAAATAGAAGTCAAAAAGACAGTTGCCTGATATATTTTTTTTTGTAAAATTATGTTAATGAGATGCACACAATCACCTTGAACAATTTTTCAATGAATAGAGACTAGAAAAAACTTGAGGCGTATAAGTACCTACACATAATTATTTGAGTTTAATGGTCTAATGTGTTTTTCATTATTTTTTTATGGAGACAGAAAAGATGATCCGTTACTTATTCAAGATGAAGTGATGGCTTTGATTATGTTATTAGTATTGACTTGTTATTAGTTGACATTTATAGTTTACTCTGAGGACGTTTATGACCACGTGAGAACCTAGTTTACCGTGAATGTCTATGGATGATTTTGAATATTATAGTGTTTTGCTGGATGACCCTGAAAGGCCTTGAGCAGCACATATCCTCACATCACAGTGTTGCTTGTTGTAACATAGTCAATCACGTGGTGACTTGAACAATCAACACAATACAATCTAATCTGCTTTCTCATTACCAAGATATTATAGTTATGAAAAGATTTTGACCCTACCACTTTGTTATGGCAAATGATTGTGTTCACAACATATACATATGGAGCATCATATTTTCAATTTTACCTTATAATTCATTACATTGTACGTACCCATCAATCACTTTTACAGTTTTATACTTTTGAAGTAAGTCATCTATCAATGCTATTCGTCAAATGAAAATTGCTTGTATGCTTCAGGAATAAAACCTCTGGACGCTACGTGTGGGCCGGGTTATAGACTCCACCCAACAGCTAAAGTCTGCCAAGGTAGGTTCCTTCATACAAACTTCGCGTAACAGCATATATATGCTGTTTCACAAAAAAAAGGGCGAAACCATCATTAGATAGCTCAATCAATCCTGACGAAACTTTTTGAAAAGCTTCGCATTGAATCATTGGATTTTGAAAACTGATATTTGAACATAAACCCAACCTGCTTGCTTTGTACGAACATGTTTGTATGCTATGAGTAACTGAGACTTGAAATTTGCAAGACTACCTGATGACGACTACCCACATTTTATTTAATAACACAAGTATAAATTTAAAAAAACCTGGATGAGTTGCTAAAACTACTTTTTTGTTCAAGATAATGGCAACTTTCTCTTGACGTTGATAGCGATCTCTCCCCAGATCTTCTATCTGGTCGTTGAAAAGATTTAGGTAGAGTTTGAATTCTGCTGAAGTTCCCAAGGTCATTGACCAGCATAGGTGGTTATAATAATGAGGATTATCTAAAAGTTGAAGCTCATTAGTGGGTAATTAAATTTGAATGTCCATTGTAGAGTTTAAGTGTCAAGAATTCAGATACCAAGTCAAGTAGGTGTTTGATTTTTGATAGATTTGTTTCCTGAAATGCAGATATAGATGAATGCAGTGAAGATACACCTTGCGACAGCACTCAAGAGTGTCGTAATAATGCTGGCGGCTATGACTGTGTTTGCAGGAAAGGACTACAGATTGATAAACGAACTCTGGCTTGCATTGGTATGTTCTTAAGTTTACAAAATCTACACTTAAAACCTCAAAAACTTGGTATCAAATGAAATGAGGATACAAGTAGGTTTCCTAACTGATTTTGTGAACCCTTCAAGAAATATAATTTTGTTTCTTTCTAAATATGTTTGTAGACATTGACGAATGTCTGGAGAGTCCTTGTGGAAGATATAGTAACTGTATTAACACATTTGGTTCATACGAATGTGAAAATCAAGCTCGCTATAAACCTCCCACTACCCGTAGTGAATCTCAGAGGCAAACATGCCCCCCTGGGTACAAAGCAACTGCTACTCCTGGCCAATGCTCAGGTAGGTTAACTCAATTGTCACTGTTAGGGAATTTTAATGACAATTTTTAAATTTATTCGTACATTCTTCTAATTACATACATGTGTATATGTATTTGTACTAAACATCGGTTTCATTAATTACATAGTTTGTGTTCCACTCGAATTCTTTTTTGAGTGAACTGGTTTTTGTCAAACTTATATAAATGCCATTTCTGTAAACTTGAAGGACTCTCATCCCAAGAAAATATGCGCGGGTAGTTACTTATGATTCGAAATTCAAAATAAAAATTTCCATCATTTTTGTTTCTCAGATATTGATGAATGTAATGACGATCCTTGTGACAGTACCCAGGTATGTGTCAATACCCAGGGCAGCTACACTTGTCAATGCAAACAGGGTTTCCAGAAAGATGATTTTACTGAGGGTTGCATTGGTAAGTGATATCTTTCTTTTTTTTAAATTTTATATAAACTAAGATCAGACCTTTTTGTGTTATCGTTCCCCAGGCGACCTGCTGGCTTCCTCTCCCTCTACTGACGTGTTTCCACATTTTACCACTTTTGAAAAGAAGCCACCCTCAAAATAATGTTATAGAACAGTTTGTAAGATCTTATTGAAATTATATTCATTCTTTATACATTAGTAAAATAACAGGATCAACTTGTTTCTAATTAGATTTCAATGTGAAGACCATCAAACTAGACAAAACACTTATTAGACACATTAGCAAAATAGTATCAAAAATTTGTGATATGACCTCCGATATCAACAAAGGAAAAAATATCACTTGTATGATTGGGGGAGGGCAGGCAGACTCTGATTATCTCCCTAAGGAATCCCACATATCACAGCCTTTCAATGAATACACTTCAGTCTAATCAAGTCGAGATGTATTCCTAGTAAATTTTCTCAGATCTGGATAAGTTGCCGAGTCAATCAACCACTTGTGTCTTTGTTAGTTAATGAATGAAAAGAATGATCAAAAGGCTCTAGCAAAGTATAACGCTTCTATATAGGCTAAAAAATTGTCAGAATTGGAAGAAATATCTTGAAATCTCCATCAAGAGTAGGTAGGTACATAGGAATCAACTCAACAAATAACAAAATGAATTACCAAAACTATTATTTATTCAGTTGCCACATAACATTTATTGTTCTTAGTCAAGTCTGCTGAATGTAGTGATAAATTCTGTTTTCATTGCCACAGATATCAATGAGTGCCAACTGAATCCAAACGCTTGTCGTGAAGGAGAAAGATGTGACAACTCTCCAGGTTCATATGGATGTGTGCGTATCACCAGTTGTGGAACAGGCTATACTCTCAATCAGCATACTGGTCGATGTGAAGGTTGTGTCGTAAATAATGTACATTTAATTGTATTGTATTTGTGAGTAGCTCTATCTTTGTGAAACACTGGAGAGTAATTCAGATTTTAGACATCTCCAAGCCTCCACAAGCTTTTTATTTCATCAACTATCCCCTGGCATGTGGTTTCATAACCTAATGCATGGAGTTTCATCCTGCACTAGGGGGACCAGTTTTTGAGAAGATATTGAAGCCCTGGCATTTAAGTTATTTGGCATATCCAATAACTCGGGTACTTAGTTGTCAAGTTGGTAGTGATCACCTGAATCATTCTACTGTGATTTGTCCTCACTCCCAAAGGTCTAGACAAGAGAAAAAACTTAACGTGTTTGAATGACAGCACGTGTGGTTCATGATGAATACATCAAAGAATTTCGTAGTCAAGAAATCGAGTTTATTCAAAATGTCCTTATCTCTGGATAGACTAGTGAAGTAGGTGTCTTATTTTCGTTTGGTTGGTGCCTAAATCTATGTAGTTACACTTGGATAATTCTGGGTACTGCAGGCTCCTTTTGACAGCTACAAGTACCTATCTACAGACCAGTGACCCGCACTGAACAACCATTAAGAAATGATAAATCTTTTTTATAATAATTTGCAGATTTTTTAAATTTTTAAACCCAAAGTTGTTTCTATTGGTTCCTTCCAGATGATGATGAATGCGCCCTGGGAACTGACACATGCCGTTTCATAGGTGCTGGTTGGGAGTGTAAGAATGTTCAAGGCTCATTCAGATGCATAAAAAACAGCACAAGGATCACTAAAATTTACACCTGTCCCAGTGGTTATGTTTTAGACGAATCTAAAACGAAATGTACCGGTGAGTACTATAATTCAGTACTTATCATAATTTCATTTTTTCCTTAAAATCTCATTAAAAGATGATTGGAAAATTATTTATTGCAATTAGCCAATATTAACAAAATAATTAAAACAGAACAAATAATAATAGAGAATAATTAAAACTAATGTTTCTCAATATTTTCGAAGCCACTTTATTTGCTTCCTCACTACTTGGCTTGTTTTCAAGAAAGAAGTTAAAAATTTGTGTTTCTTAGAAATCGAAATGTGCTACTTACTTGCTTTTTGAACAATTTTGATTTCGCGTATCTGATAGCTGTCCATCATCATTACTTTGGGGATTGTGCATGCGCAGTAGCCTCGTTGTAATCCTCAAACAATGGATTACACCCTTTTGGGTGTAAACCCAATTACTGAGGGATATTAGAGTGGCATCTTGAAAGTGCTTCTTATTATGTATTTTACAATTGGCCACGATGGTTCATGTATCAGGTGATTCTGGGTAGCTCCATAAAAATCCTGCATTTGCACCAAAAAGCTTTCACTCCAAGACCTAACCATCTAACTAATACAGCAAAGAACTGCCTGATTCTCAAATCGAAGATTTGAATAATATTTGGCAATAAATATTATTTGTATTAGAAATCCTGCTGAAAGAATCATCGTATTTGTGAGTGCCATCAACGTAATTAGCACTTAGACACCTTTCAACTTGTTTAAGCAGTTAGGTTCCCTAGCATATGCAACGTTACCACAACACCTTTGTACTTTTCTTTTTAGATATTAACGAGTGCCTCAGTGGACAGCACAACTGCAAGTCTAATGAACTGTGTGTCAATACGGCGGGTAATTTCACTTGCAACGCTGCTCTTGAATGTCAGAAAGGATTCAGATTGAGAGATGATGGGCGAAGGTGTAATGGTAGGTACCTACCAATTGGATCAGTAATTGAATGTCTACTAAATAGCCGCCTAATGGAGTTCATGTTACTTTATTTGCTGTTTATTTGGTTTCGTGTTGCTTTTAATCGTATACAGGGAATTCACCCAGTAACCACACTGACAAAGTCTCAACAATTATTTTTGAAATGATCACCGGATACCACCATTCTTGAAATAGGTATCCATATCTAATATACGGGTAGAAGTTTAAATAGCAGCTTTCATGAAATGTGATTCACATGTTTCAACTAATTATTTGAGATGTGCCTCACTGGCATCTTACATACCTCTATACGTTTAATTGCATTTCAGAATTAAGAATCTCGGATCCATCTATAATTTAACCAAGTATCTACCTTGAAGTTGATAATTTTCAGTTGGGAAATTCGGGATTTGTCCAACTTTTGTTTCCAGATTTAGAAAATGATAAGAATTTCTGTTTGTGAACGCATCAGCCATAGATTTTACTAACGATATCAGAAATTATACTAAACCCTTCCAATAGTGCAAGACAGGTAACTAAACATAAGTAACAAGTTTTAAAAAATTTAGGCTTCATTACTGTATTCATCTGATACATAGATCATAATCGAATTTTGGACAGATAATTTCGATGGCTAGCCAAATTCCATACTTCCTTTGTTAATTCTGATTAAAAATCCTAGTGCTACAAAACATAGTTTGAAACTTTGTTAAGTACAAAATAGCTACAAAATTGAGGAAAACATTGCACTTAACGTCAGTGAGGGGGTTTATGAGAACTGTGAGACTGTAGTTTCATTCATGTGTTAGGTTAAAATTGAAATTATGGCTGTTGCCATCCACCTGTTTTAACCAGGAGTGCTTCTCACGTCAACACTTTTTAAAACAGCTCACAATGTGATCCTGGTAAAATAAATCATATGAAAACAAATGATTGAAGCCAATTTTTTAATTACAATTAATTTTCTGAATCGATAACTCTCCTCCTAACAGACTTTTTTAAATTGCGGCTTCCTCAAGGAATCTGTAAAAACACTTATATTCATTTGAAGAAGAAAATGACCCTGGAGGTGTGGAGTAATTTTATAATTTAATCCAAAAGTTTCACCATCTGTTCACAGACATAAATGAATGCCTCGAAACTCCTGGAATATGCAGTCATAGGTGCATAAACACATGGGGTTCTTTTGTTTGTGGATGTGATCCAGGTTATGTAATCCAAGCAGATAACAGGTTTGTGTTGCCTTCATTTTTTATTATCGTTTTTTATTATACCTGTATAGTTTTGGGTATACTGGGGTTAGTTAATGAGAAGTGCCAAAATACATAAAGTGAATTTATCAAGATTTGTAAATATAGTTTTTTCTCAAAATTGAATGAAAATATAAGACATAGTGTGGTGATTGGGTATATCCCCCATATCAATGTTTTATCGACTTCTTCAACATATGCAGCAGTTACAAAACATAACTATTTACATTATTTGAAATAGTGAAGTGAAATAAGTTATTTTCTAGTTGATTCATGTGGAAATTTCATTACTAGATTGGCTATCTTCAGCTAGTTCAGCATACCTTAGAGTTGACTAAACCAATGATTTCCAAAGAGCTACTCATGTCGAACCTTAGGAATTTTCCTAAAATTTAGAGGAAGGTGGCTGAAAATTAAGTTTTACTTTAATAGCTTTTCTTATAGATTATCATTACACGCTACCAGTTACATACCTACTCATACAAGTGACACACTTATTCACAGTAAAAAATAATTGTATATGTGTGAAAGCTTTCATCCTCACTCATCAAAAAGTCAATTCCCCACTCAGAGCACAAGATTTTCTACTTATGGGGGACTTGAAAAAGTATTCATGAGGAATCCAAAGCAAGCTGAGAGAGGTCGTGCCTAGAAAATTTCGTTATAGGTACCATTAAATACCATCAAACCCCCAGAACATCAAGCGAACATGTATCCCTTGTCATCACATTCCTCTTAGGAGCTCAAAAACTCAATGGCATTCTCGGGGACCTTCAAACCACCTTAACATCCTGCCTCCAGTCTCGCAATGTTTTCACTGAAACACCTCAATTTACCTGTCATAAAGGAAGCATGTATTTGATTTTTCAGTTCCAATTAATAAATCACGAAAAAAAAATGAATAAATAAAAAAAAATTAAAGGAAGCAATCCTAGTGAAATTCGCCATCTTCAGACACATTCCCCACAAACACAGCTTAAAGGCTTACATTGATGTGAACAAGCAAGGTGTAACTAGTGAAATTTAGTGATAAAACATTCAAACTTTACTTCAGCAAACACTACCCACATCTACAGATGTTGGAGAACAGGAGGATGCCAGCCAATCATGTGTGCGTACCAACTGGTCTATAAAAATTTTTGGACGGACCTGCATTCTCATTGGAAAAGCCACTACATTCATCAGCCACTTTCTTATATATATTTATCCATTCGTGTATAAAAGTCACATTTTATTTACCAGGACTTGTGTTGATGAAAACGAGTGTGAACTAGAAACTGCTACAAGAAAGTTATGCATGGGCATTTGCGTAAATAAACCTGGTTCCTACTCCTGTGAATGCCCAGCTGGTTACTCACTAAGTGCAGATAGATTTTCATGCGTTGGTAAGCTACCTATTAACCATCTAAAAGTGTATTCAATGTGTTTTGCTTTCAAGATCTGTAGTTTACTGAAATTACTGTGGAATAAATTGTGGTTGTGTCGCAAAACTTTAATTACCAATAACAAATTTTCAGACATAGACGAATGCGCTAACTACCCATGCACAGAGAACGAAATTTGTACCAATGTCAGAGGTTCCTACAGGTGCACTGATATGACTTGTCAACCAAATTACATCAAGGATCAGTACAAAAACAAGTATGTAGTTAAGAGATTACTATTGGAAAACAATCATGTGCAAAATTCCCTTAATTAATTTGAATTCGCGAAATTCTATCTGAGGGAAAAAAGAAAAAAACTTGCTAGCAGACTGCATTTGGTGGTCTGGGGCAAATAAACTCGCTGAAGCAGAATAGTAGAATAAATGCACAGGAAAATGGTATGATGGAAAGTCAGGCCTTGTGCTTAGGTCTGCAAGAGGCATCTGGCAGTGAAACACCAATCAGCTGGAACTGGAAACAACACTCTGCAACTCTTGTATCTCTCGTGCTACTGAGGAATGAATTAATGAATTGTAACTCTCATTGCTTTATCGACTGAGTTACAGTGGTCTGAACACAGGAAATTGTTGCACCTATTTAGATTTTGGTATATACCCTTGTCATTCCAACGTGTGTTACCATTCATTCAGCACCCACACCTGAAAATACAATGTACTCGTACAATGTAATCGTTTCTTGTCTTGGCAAATGATGGTGTTCGTTTTATTCGCATGTCATGTTCATCCCATTTACATGAACTTTTAAACAACTCCATTGCTCAATCCGGGAATCCCTACTGTTGCCACTATAAGAAAGACATTTTTGAGATTTCGAATTTTTAAAATTTCAACCCTTAAATATTATTCCTTAGAGTTGACTGATTGTGATGCCGATATTATGGGCGTGTCCCAGATTGATGGATGATTTTTCGGACAAATTTGTTATAAACTTTGGTCCATCAGTTTCATTAAACAGCTTTGGATATATATAGATATAAATTTCATATATGTATATAGCTTTTCCGAGTCAAATTAAAGATTTTCCGAAACAAAATATAGGTTTTCCATTTTATTCTCTATCGAGTTTGATATGGACCACTCCTTGAGCATGATGAGGGAGATTACACAGATGAATTTTTATACATTCGATTTTTGATACCGAATATATTGGAACGTAAACCAACTAATTTTGAGGTGGGAGGGGGAGCTTACGTTTTTGTTGTTTCTTGGTCGATTACAAAGGTATATTATTTCAAATTATCAAACCAAAAAATAAAACCCCTCATAAATAGAAATTCTTTGAAACTGATTTATTTCACGAACAATCATTCATCAAGGATTTGTGAGATATCCTTTACAGAGGGATCAATCAAATGATATGCCAACAACTCATCATGGATAGTGAATTGTTGAACGAAGTAATTTGTTTTAGTAAGTGTATCCGAGACTGCCGAGTGACAGACGAGGCGTGCAGAAATAAACCTGTATCTTATACTGTCCACTTCATCAGCCTTGTTTCCAACATGACACTACCTCATAATGGATTCAGATTTTTCAAAATGGGTTCAACAGGAAGCAGCTCACTAGCCGAATTCGAGCTACTACCACCAGAAGTAAGGTTTCATTGATCGACTTTATTTTCCATTCCGTTTCAATGTTGCACCATTTAGGTTAAATCTCCATAGCAATGTAGGTTCAACCTGTGAATAATAGACCATAAAGTCATACTTTAGTGGCTGGTTTCACACTTACTCAGCAGCTGGGAAAACGGCAGTGGGAACAATAAGACGTTTATATGAAATGACGATTGAATAAGACATCTCAATTGCCGAGTCACTAACAAACTCCACAGCCATGGTCAACTGCTGTTGAGTTCTAGAGAGTTTATATGCAAAAACGATGTCTATTTGTGGAAACGACCAACTGGAATGCTGGTCCCGTTGCCAAGTGCTCCAGGTATGTGTGGAACCAGCCTTAAATGTTATCTTTTGAACTAGATAGTTAGCATTCCATACTGATGATGATTGTATTGCTAAGCTTATACAGCTTTGTTTCTCATGAATTCGTCAACTCAGTACCTACTTATTTTGCGAAAACCAGAGACTAAAGCGTAGATCCAGAGCTACTTGAATGATAGTCAAATGATCTGCAGGTACATCTACTGGGATAAGCAAGAGAAGCCAAATAATATTTTCACGTATTAATGAAGTGAACAGTTGGATTTCTACAAAGAAGGTTGGGTAGGAAGAAGCTCATGATGAAGGGGAAAGAACATAGTGACACATCCAAATTGGAAGATGAATTCGAAGTTATATAATTAGGTACATAAAAAGTTGAATGATGGCAGAGACAAGCTAACAGCTTGGATAGCCCATCAAGCGACACAAACTGTATAGGTAAAAAAAATATCAACTTCCAAATATGGAATGATTTTTTTAGCTAATGATGTAGGGTAGAGTTGGTAGGTTGCAGCCTGGTTATCAACCTGGGTCCCACTTTCTCCCAAAATTCTGAATCGGGGGAGAATGTTGAATCCAGCAATCTACTGTTCATGTATTGCTAGCACCAGAGAATTGCAAGCTCTGCATACCAAGCTCGTCCAACTATTGAGGCCAACATGTTTTGGTGAACAACAAACTGAATCTGAAGTTCACACAAAACCCGTCATTATAGGTAGCAGCCTTATCTAGATCTACATCGTCTCTAATAAATGACAAATCTATTGCAAAGTTTGGCACTTCTTCATTTTCATGTGTGTTCAATTTGCATGAGTCTCTGGAGTTTTCCTATGCGAATTACGAGAATACTGCCAGAAAAAAATGAATGAAAATATTGTGGGCTTCTTTTAGAAAGTACCTAGTTTTAATTAATGGAATAATAAGTTATAGTAAAGTATATTAACATGTTGTTAACGCCGTGTATACTTTTATTAAACATGTTGTTCAATAAGCCTTTTTTAATTTCTCAATTAATTAAATACGAATCTAACGATTTGATTTTTTTTTTTTTTTTATGGGCTCAACTCTTAGTAAAGGATGTTTTTATGTTGTTTCAGTAGTTTGAAACTAGTAGCAATCAGAAACAAAATCAGATCCATGGTCTACCATGGGGAAGGAATTTCCAGTGGATTTCCTTTGACTGACCATTAATTTTATTTTAATTATTTGGCGAGTCACGAAAGAAAAAACTCTCCAAATTTTACCAGAGCTCTTAATTCTTTCACATTGTGAGAATGACAAATATACAAGATTGTGGAATAATTAAAAATTATAAACATGAATAACTATCAAGTCTCAAACTTTCAGAGTGACGCGCCACCAACCACTGAAAAAGCTTCAAGAGATCATTTTTACCTGGAAACTTCAGGTCAGAACTCAGCGACATTGATAATGCTTAGACCTCTGCAAGGACCACAAGATGTTCACCTTGCAGTGAAACTGACTTATTATGACCGTAACACTTATCTAGGATATACCGTAATTAATATTGAGCTATTTGTTTCACAGTTCACATATTAAAAGAGGTACGAACGAAAGATGATTTTCTATGTCACCTACCCACTGATTGTTTCAACAATATGACAATTAATATAGCATCAGGTTAACATCGTTCGTTCGTTCGTTTGGTACTATTGGAGTAGCTGCAATTAAACTTGCGTTGGTCACGTACTAAATCAGCTAAAAAGTGACCTAGGATAAAAATAGCTTAAGTTTGAACAGTATAAATTAAGGAAGTTTTTAAATCCGGGTATGGAATCTTAGAGTTGATGTTTTGCAGTTCATTTTTATTTAAGATTCAAGTATTTTCAGAAACTTTTTCTTTTAATGTTGAGAACGTTTGAACTGCAATTAGGGTCCATAGAAGTTAGTTTTTGATTATGAAAATCCAGTAGGCATACAGGAACTTTAACGCTGAATCCGAAAATGAGCTTAATAGTTGAAAAAGCCGTCGTTTGGGGCAGAAATATCGGTTTTTATGGCACAAAACGTGGTTTTTAGGAAAATAATCATATTCAGGGAAAGGGGTGAGATAGAATTGTGTGGTTGGCAGAGTTTCACTTCATTTTTGGTTCAAGCATTTATATTGTAAAGCAAACATTATTTGTAACCGCATCTCAAACTTTGTCACTTTATATTACAAGGTGCGTAGATTCAAAACCTGCTTTGTCCATCCACCCTACGGGTCATGAATTGACGTGAAAAATCCATGGTTCCGCACATGGACTCCATTTGGGGCCTAGTTGGTCCTAACTTCTGGCCAACCATCGCATTACCCATATAGCGTATCTGTTCAATTCAAGATTTGAATGGTTATCTGGTTTTTCAAGAGCACCCTAAACCCTGATAGTGTTGTGATGAAAGAATTTCTGTATCTTACATTGGTAGACTGTTCCAAATGTAAAACACTGCTGAAGTCTCAAATGCATCAATATTCCTCTCTGGCTGGTGAGATCCAATTTAGGGATGAGAATACCAGACACCTGATGTGAGATATGTAAACCCCATCCATTAGGTACAGATCATCAATATTTAGATACTGTCAACATGTATGTTAAGTAAAAGGCATCTGTGCCTGACAACTTGAAGCTACATTAACTGGCTAACGAAACTTCAAATGGCTTAATACAATACGACGTGATCTTCAGGTTTTGAATGCATCCTTCAGTAAGGTAAGTTTCTAAAAATATTCCCACAGTGATTGACGTATCTTGCAAATTAGTTCTCAGTTTTAATTTAATACCTTTTTGGTGAGGCTGGACTTGAGGGATAATAACGCCACATAATTTTAATAGACATAAAATATAATTTTTCTTCAATAGTGGTATTTATGAACAGTCTATGATTCAACAACTGTCTAATGCAGTCAATATTATTATGGTCTACTATACAAATCTAATTATTGCCAAACACAAGATAACGTTAAGATAAGTTAGTCCTGAGTAGAAAAAAAGTTCGCCCAAAAGGTAATATTGCTATTAGGAAGCGTGCACAATTCTTAGAGTTTGACTATCAGAGTTTCTCGACAGAGATTTAAAAATAACCAAAATGTACATACGCAAAAATGTTTGCCTAAGCAATGGAATACCATAAACTAACGCAAAGTTGTTCCATGAACGAGTTAGTATTCTATTTTCCATATTAAAAAAATGGAGGAGGGATTCACACAATAATAACATCGGTGGTAACAAACTGCAGATCTAACCTTACTGTTCACAATATACTCTTTCTCAAATTATATTTCATGATTTTCAAATAATATTGAAATAATAAAATTACATGGAACAGTTTCTACAATTTTTGTTCCATCAGTCTTTTTTTAAATTAACCCATGTTCTAAGATTGTATTTAAATGATATAGCTAATTTCACACCATCTAGCAAAGTGAACTATAGTTGTCAATTTTAAGGAAGGTTTATATGTGATGGTGATTTTTAAATATATCTTCATTCTAACGCCAAAGTTAAGTGCCACAAACACATTGAGACACACCTCCATTACAATTTTCTTTTCTTGCTGAAATGAATACAATTGATGAAGTAGTAGGCACCAAGGGAAAGCTCAATTAATAGACAATGTACGAATATTATATACCTATTTTGAATGGAAAGCCAAGATAAGCCTAGCAGCACTAATAGCACTAGCTTCCATTGAAGCCAAAGGTCTTATTAAACCCCTTCTGTCAAAAGGAGAAACTAGAGATACGAATTTCCACTTACACTTTCACAACACAAATCGCAGATAGCTTCACCATCTCTGTGATTGTGTATGTAAGTGCCTGGCAATGCTCAGAATGTGAGTGCGAAGATTTGCGTTGTAATAATAAAATGACTAAACTGAAGGTTTTTTATTTCGTGTTTGACACCTATAAAATATTCCTCCAGTTTTACTCAAAGTACTCCAAACATCTTACAACTCAAGGTTATGAGTTTTCAGACGAATCAGCATTTGGCCATAGTGACAGGCGATAGTATGAGCTTGTTCCTCCTGATGTGGATTGTATGAATACACGATTATTGTAAACATAACAAACATATACTCACGTTTGAAATAGCTTAATCACAGGGGGGTTGCATGAAACCGTATACCAGTAATAAAGAATGAGTACTTTTAACCTTTTGAATTTCTAAAATTAGAACTATGTATGTAATAACATCAATAAATTAGATATCTCACCACCAACAAACTAACATTATCACAATAATTTTAATAACACCGCATCTATCTTTGTTAATTGCTACAATCGGGTGACTAGAACTCTACCTCGAAAATCATAAATGTTATATTTAACGCCAGACTATGACTATCATGATAAATTTGAACTAAAGTTGTATAACACTTGACACAAAGAATCGTAACAAAAACGGATATTATTGGATGGAAAATCATATTGCTCAAAGTCTACTTCAAATAAGTCATTATGATTGAAAATTAGTCGTCGTTCGTTCGAACAATGAAAACGCACTAGGGCTGAAAACAACAAATCATGTGGAGTCAAAACCTCTTAGCTTAATCTAGCAAAGTCATTTTGAAATTGGTTAACTCTGTAAGTGACTACTTATGCACTTGATGAAAGAGTAAGTACTTGAATATAGAATCCCATAAAACAGTCAATCTCAAAAACATATTTTAATAACATGAAAATTCATTAAGTGACTAAATAGGCTCATGTTAGCTCATTCACCCAAAACAACTGAAAAGATTTAGCCCAATCAAGAGTTATACCAATTATTTTTTCATATTTTTGGGTAATATCTCCCACATTTACAGTAGTAACTTAAAAAGTGGAATAATTACGTTTCTTATACGTAACTCTTTAAAAGGTCAAGGCTAAGGAAGTTTGAAATCGTTCACAAGAGAAACGACATTTCCTACTTAAAAAACCATCAGATGTTTATATTACAGAAAATATTCACAAAAAAGAAAAAAAAATGTTTACAATTTCAACATCCAGGTAAGTCATCAAATAAACATCAACGCAATTGATAAGCCAGGAGAAATAGCTCGGCTACATTGAATTGTGTTCACATGTAAAGTATGTGCATTGTGGCTTTTAATGGAAAAATACATATACAATTACTTTGAGTTTCATACCCATGTTTATGGCAGTAACTAGCAAAATTTAAAATCAGAGGGGTGGTTGAGTGGACTGGGAGACTTTTTCTAGTAAGCCTAGCCCACGGCCTTGTAAATTAATGACCTTACCTCTGGCCTAGTGCCACCGCCTAGCACGCCATTACCTAGTATCCACCCACTCTGACATGGTCCCAGGATGAACAAAATTGATAACGAAGTACTACAGTTAAATGTTGAGTACGAAAAAATAATTACAATAGGCGAGGTACTAACCTCCAACTGGGTAAAAGATAGATACATAGGCAATGTTTTTCAAGGTGTCAATATAATGAGGAATATGAGTGACAAGTCGAAAAGCTCTAGGAGCACACATTCCTGTGTTCTATCAAATCCGAGATTATCTTACGTATTTAGCTACCCACTTGTTTTTAAAGACGGCATTCAAGCTTTTCTACAGGGGTGTCCATTTTTGTTGGATTGTTACTGGTTTGGAAATAAATGAATAAGCGAATTCATGCGCCCAGTCAACGTTGAGTTACCACAAGCCTAAAAACTTATTTGTCTAAAAGCTATGCTTCCCAGAGCTAGGCCTGACGGAATTTTCTCAACAACCACCCCTCAAGTCTTTAAATTCCACAGTTTAGTATATTTTGCTGTCTGAATTGAAATGAAACAGTTTTTTCTATTTGTTAATCATGCGCTCCAGTAGAATAATGGGCACTGGCGTTTTCAAGGATTCATATAAGTACCTACTGTAAGTATAACTTAAACAAGAATGAAAGTATTTTCTACTAATGGAAAAAATGGTTACCTTTTTTTCCTTAATGAATAGTCCTGTAACAAGTTAAGTGAAAGATAAAGATAAACGCACTTCTTTATTCATCTAGTAATCTCCATTGAACACAACCCTCCAATCTGGAAAATAATGACAAGTTTTAGAATACACATTCAATAGGTGATGAAGCTTAGTCAAAACCAATAAAAAAGAAACAATCTTAGTGGCTTATCCCTTTGTACAAGAAGGGATTTTGCTTAACTTAGGTTTCTTACATCATCCCACCCTCAGTTTAATCAGGGAAGGGAGGTCCTTAGGTTACCACGTCACAAGCCCCCTCACCATATTTTCTGTTGCTGAGAATTTTAGACTTACAAGCCAGGAAACGCTCATCACTATGCCTTCTAGCTAAAATGTAGCAGTGGAAAGTGTTTCATGATGGAAAATCTGCATTTATATATTCTTAATAGTGTTTATCTAGACACCTGACGGCATGTTTATTATTAATTAGTCTTGAAATTCAGAACCTGTTCAAAGATACGAAATTCAATCCATTAATTATGAAGGATAAAACGCAAAATGTTGGCTCACACCCTTCTATTAAGAAACTAGAATCTTGTTTTTTTTTTCTTCAGTTTTTTGTTCAAATACTGGCAGTTTTGTGTCCAAACTGCATTAAAAAATTGAATTATCTTGTTGCAGGTAAAGCCATCACAATAAATAACACCACACTTCAAGCACATGTTCATAGGTGTTTAAAATCCCTTTTCCCACGGCCAACACTTTTATCTTAGAGGGTGAATTGTGGTTAAGGAATGAACAAAAGTAAAATACAATTCAACGTTAGAATGAATTGACAGTATAACGAATATTCGGAAAACGTGAGTAGAAGCATTAATTAACTAAATTATTTAATAGCTTTTTTTTAGTAACAGCATAGAAAAATAAATACCCAATTAAGGGTTGCAATAATTTGAGCCACTTACCTTTGAAAATACTGTTTTTAGAATAGAAAAAGATGAACAAATTACATTCAGCAACATTCCTCCAAAATACGAAATATATTTCTCCTTCTCTTTCTCCTTGGATTACTCTCTCATTTAATGTGATATCAACAGATTCAACACCCATTCGTTCTCTGTCAGTCTTCACGTATGATTTAGTACGCCAAAGTTTTATACTATATAAATATATGTACATTATTTATATTTCATTGTATCAAATCTCAATGTTGAGGTTCACTAGCAATAGATCATTATCATCAGCCAGGTTCTTTGCTATTTCAATTCTGTAGCAGAATCGTGGAGGTATTTGAATAAATTTCTGAATGTAATATGATCAATTCAAAAGCGATTACTAGATTATCACAGCTATTCATAGCAATAGAGTAAAAACTATTAACTACGATAGTTTGTTTTGACATTCAAATTAATATTTAAAAAAGCTCGAACTCATTCTTGGTTGAAGTTGAGTGAACCTTTAGGCATCAAAACCGACTTTCACTTTTAGGAAAACCAGTGTCCTCTTTCCTGCTACAGACTAAAGTACAAAATATTAAAATGCGAGTTTGTATTGTGCCAAATCATCAAGTCTTTTAGAACGCAACGGTAGTATGTAAAATGAACCATGAATGGAGTAATCTCAGCTGATACAATCGATGAAATCCAGCAAAATTGAGAAAAAATGTCTGCCTAAAGTTGCATGGTCCTTCTTAAATCCTAACATGACCTTAGAATTGATTTTTTCACTCTGTAAAGCGTGAAGGGGAAGTGGTAATGGCACTTGGAGCTCAGCAAGTAAGGAAGAGGATTGATGCCTGCTAAACCTCAGCATCTTCTTTCACGATTGTTAGTATACATTTGATGAAACCATTCCAAGTTCAATTCCACAATATGAAATCATCTAGAGACCACCTTTTAACTACTGTCCAACGTGAGAGATTTGGGGCTGCTAGATGAGGAAGAAATGTGTTTCATAAACCTCATGTGACCAATAATTTTTAGACCATTTAGACGTAGAACGGCTCTCTAACACAGGAATAATATCTATTGTCAGGGACAGAGAAGGATAAAGCTGTAACACCCAGAGGCTAACATGAAAATCTCCCGGTATAGCTTAGCGGTGACAGTTTGAAGAAATAGTGAGGGGGAATTATTCACCACCGTTTCACATTAATCTATTGGGGAGAGAGAGTAAAACATAAGGGATGCTCTATTTTCAAGAACAATAGCCCACGTCCTAGTCCTTCCATCTCGCTTTTATGTGGAGGGTAGCTAGGAATGCATGGTTTGATCATCTTGCATCATAAGCACCTTCTGCGCATGTGCAGTATTTGTAACATACCTACTTAATTTCTAAATTTGTCATCCCGTTTCCACGACATTTCCAGACTGTGGATCATCCTCTGTCATTTTATGATGATAGCTTGCTCCAATTTGAAGCTCCATAGGGGAAAGATGATTTTTTTTCTTGTGGTAGAGTCTTTGTTTCCAAATCTTCTTTCAAACCTTCCTTTCCAAACCTTCAAGATATATACATATTTTTTGTGTTTCTGATCTCAAGTCACTAAAACGACCGCAACTCCCATTAACTACTCTCTAAAATTTTTTTGAGGACACTTTCGGAAAGAGCTTCAAATTCCCTATCGATTTGAGCTAATGAGGAATTTTCAACAAGATTAAGACTGTGACAAATTAGCCTGAAAACAAAATTTCGAGAATTTTATTTTTTTTTAAACTTCCTTTTTTCAGGTTTTTTCTTGCCTAGAATATAAAGTTTTTCTAACTCTCACTTCCCAAGAAAAAATTCTCCAGAATCTCAGCTTTCCATCACTGAAAGAAAAACAATTTTTACAAATGTAATTGTTTGGAGAAAATGACGTTTGAATGTGGAAAACCTTGGGTTTGTACCTTGAAATCGACTTGCCACAAAAAATGAGTTTACCATAGAATTTTATGTCTTTTTTACTGAATCGAATGATGGCTCCAAGCTCAGTAAAAAATCGATTTTTACGCCTCCCCCCCCCCCCCCCTTCTAAATGGCTGAATCTTAGGCTACTCAAGTCCTGAATGAATGGTATCTTATTAATTGAAATTTTTAAGAGTTGAGTGTGGAAGCACGAGAGAGTCACTATTCAATTCTGTGGAAAAAATACAAAATTTGAAAGCAAATTCATTTTTTGTAGCAAATCAATTTTCGGTGAGAAACGTCAAATTCACAGAATAAATCTGCTTCCAAACGTTAACACTTTACTAATCGCAGGTTCATGATTCGGCTGAATAACTATCGAATTGCCTATATGACTGATATGGATCATATCAGTATGTTTCTAGCTCAGGATTTAATTCATGTTATAAAGCAGTAGAAAATTGTAGTAAACTCTATTAGTATAAAAGCGATATGGGGTTAATACAGTAGTAGCTGTAGAAGCTACTGATATAATAGTAAGAAGCTTTTCGTTCTTTTAGTAAGCTTGGAATTGTTGACACACAGAATACTTACTATTCCACTACGCGAATAAGGCACAATTAGACATCTAGACCTCAGACCTAATAAATATCAATAATTATTCATCACAGCATGTAAATTGAAATGAATGAGAATATAATCACACAAGACATCCATTCTTTGTGTTAAATACAACCTTAGGGAAACCTTGGTAAAAAGTCCCACACGAAATCATTCATTAAACTCCCAGTTGATTGGTCTGCATCACACTGGATAATCAAAAGAGATGCTCCATCATCTGTTAGACAAATTTAGTCCAACAATCGCTGTAAACTCCATACTTAAATCTACAGATTGAGTCATGCAACTGTTTTTTTTCCTTCTTCGAAGAATAAGCTCTCTTCTGCCATTGGAAATCCTTCCTTTTGATGACAAAGCTCAAAGGTGATAATCAAAATGATTTTTGTTTCTTTGTATCAGGGTTGGGCAAAAACATTGTTATCACCATAGTTTTGTACAACTATAGACTCAATTAGCAAGTAATTGAAGAGATATTTCACGTAATACACATGAAAACATTATAGTAAAATTATTTTAGAATCACAAATGTTTTGAGGAGTGACCTACTGCAATCTTAGCTAAGAAGGAGACCATTTATTTAGGATTGGAGGGGGCAAGCGCATTAGCCCACTTACTCCATTCTGGGTTTGCAAGTTCAAATTTTTGCGACCCCTCGTCCCTATTCAGGGTGTTGAAGCAAATACTGGGAACAATGAAATAACCTTAAAAGGAGCACCAATGGAAAAGGTTCACAGCAACGGCAAGGAGAGTTTCCTGCAATAAGCTCGAACATTGAAGCTCCTGTTCTTTATTTTATTTGCCATAAACTACTACTGTCATAAAACATTGTGATAAATATGTCCAAAACAAACTTTGAACTATAAGACTTCAACAAGATTATGGCAGATGACAAGAGATGGCAGATGTCTAGAAGGTGACTAGAATTTGCCAAGTTTAATGAGCATCTCAGAGTGCACATTGCTCGGGTTTTGGATTTTAGAAAACGTATGAACGCAAATATTTATCCCATGCATAATAAAACATGTGGGAAAGAGTCAAACTGTCGAGTGTGACAGATTATCATTGTAAACTGTAACTGTGTGTATAAGTTAACATTTATTTGAGAAACATTACAAACTTTCCAGAAGTCGCAGTTGAACAGAGGTAGGTTTGAAATATGAGTATCTCACTCACATTTTTAAACCATATCCTGCTTCTAAATGTGGAAGCCAACAATATCAAAATATGCTACAAAGTGTATCTCATCACAGTCAGCAATTCATGCGGATGACATATGACTGTTTCATATTCTAAGAAATAGTCTATACCATACTATGTACTATGATACAAACTAGTAAATAACAGGTCATACTTTTTAGGATAACTTATTTGAACCATCTGACATGATTTTTCTTTTTAGACACTTGGGAGTATAATAGAATTATAAATAATGACTATGTTTACAGATAAATGCATTGATATGTGACTTTCAGTAGTAGTAACTACTAACCTCACAACTATTCTAAGAGATTGAAACCTTTTCACAATATTGTTAATAATGCTAGAACAAAAATCCTTATAAATCAAGCACACTAACACATACATAGCCAGCCATTCAAAGATGAATTTACAAAACATTCAGGCTAACTACTTCTATAACCAAAGGACTACTACACTTATATTAACATTACGTTTTACACAGGTGAAAGAGGAAGGAAACAATAACATGTAATGTGCTACAAATGCTGAAAATAATGCAGGAGTGAAAAAACATGGAACAAACGATCCGTGGGTTAACTCGACAGGGAAATATTTTCCATAATATTAATGAACGTAAGCCATTCGAGAAAACTGAGGATAAATTCAAGATTTTGTTAAAGCACAAATGATAAGCATGTTAACTCAGCACATTGAACTCATTTCTCTTTCAAAAAATTAGTGAATGCCTCAAACAGATGTTTCTGGGTAGACTGCTAACTTGACTGCAAAAACTAGACATTAATTAATACTGTGTGTAAGAGTTAAAATGCTCTCATCTCATAAAAAATACTGAAGTTGCCATTAAGGAGGGTTAATACAATGGCCTGACCAAGGCGAGCAGTGAGTTGAAAGGAATGAGAATTAACACTATAAATCCACAAACAGAAATTTGAGAATCCCTTAGAGAACCTTATTTGATAAATTAATAAATCAAATGTGATTGAATGTGCTATATGTAGAAAGACTACGATGAATCATATTGTCTGGATGAATGAATTATATTATTACATTCATTGTGGAAATGGAATATTTGTAATCGCTTCTGTTTGAGTGATGTCATCCCCTTCACCTACCAGCACGTATCTTGCCAATCGAATGACTTCCCAAAATATGTTTGTGGAAAGTTTCTCACTATTCATCTGATTATTTTGAAGTGAATCATTAGTTCATAGAACACCAAACTGGATTTTTGTAACGAGGAATACCCATGGATTAACAGTATCAACATCCTCTGTTTTTTTTAGGTAATTCTATGATTGGAAAATTAATTTTCAAAAATACTGTTGTCAATGATAACTGTACCAAGCAACACTGAAGAAGAAGTAATGCAATTTATGTAAAATAGATGTCCTTATTAGTTACCGTGGTGGCATCAGTTCCACCATTCCTTATGTCGAAGAATTCTCATGTCTTCCCTACTTTTAATTTTTTTATACAGGCACTATGATCAGCAGAATCTATAGGGTCTTTCTAATCAAAGAATCATTGCTTTCCTATCATGTGATTTCTGATGACGCAAATTCACCCCATATTGTACGAAAAATCGAGTTATTATGGGGATAAGAATGAGCTTTTGAATAACTCCCAGGGACAGTGATATAGTTCACTACTAAGATTATAAAAGTAAAGAGAGCTTCTTTACAACTGATGAGTAATTTTTCCTTTCCATTTGTCTTCATTATTTTAAAAACATATTGAACGTATACTGAAATAATAGATTAAGTAAAGGAGCACGACCAAATATGGAAAGTTATGTGATAATTTTGCGTTAGGTACATGTTAAATTATCCGACAATTTGCTTGCCCATAGGTACCCATCATATTTGACAGTAGATAATTTTTGCTAATTGCTACACTAACAAATTTCATACAATTTTTAGAGGTTTTCAAACCTCATTTAATTGAGGATGATTCAGAAGAATTTTATGTATGCATTTTTAAAAGTTCCAGTTCGAAGTTGATAATGAATTTATAAATGTTATCAAACGAATTCATCCTTTGGTTGAGTTACTTGATTTGTTGGCCAAAAGAAAAAATTTTGAAAAACCCAAATTCTAAGGAGAGTTATCCTCTTCATTCAAAAAAGGGTTCTTTTTTTGGATATGGTTTTAGGAGCCTTTGGAACCGCTTCGTTCTCTTAGAAAATTCGCTAAAACTTTTCGAGAGTAATTAAAACACAAGATTTTTTCCAACATTCTACTACTTGTTCCAGAATTTGAGGAGCTTATGGACTCAAATATTATCGTACCATATCGAACGTTTTGCAATCTTCCAAAAAAATAAAGATGGAAAAACTGAACACCTACATTATACGAGATTCCATACTCACAGCCTACTCCTTCATTCCATTCCTATATTTTATGGTAGTCACTATCGTTTCATATTTTCTTCCATTTAATTTATTAATATAATTTACGAGGAACATGCGAATTGTAACCTAGAATCAGCATTAGGATGGGTAAATAAGAGGGTAGCTTTGTAAGCTGATGGAACCTTGTTGATACAACTTCACATACATGGGGCATTCCATGTCAAACATTGAACTTGAAAAATTGAAGTTCTCCAAAATAGACTATTTTGGAGGATCTTGTGTCTTGTGAAAAATTTCTCACAAAGTTTCAGACCAATTTCTTCTTGCCACATCAGGGCATTTTGGAAAGCCAAGTCGATAAGTCTCAGGAAATGCAGAATATTATTGATATTTTAGGAAAAACGTGTTTTCCAGATTTTGCCGTTGATGCATTGTCTTGTATCCTATCTTTAGGTGAACTAGAACCATGCGACTTATGAGCTGATCTTTTTCAAGTTGCTTTCTGCATTACACAACACTACCTGCTGATAAATTCCAATTTTTTGAAAACTTTCTACGCGCATCTTAAACTCGCACACTGTCATTAAATGGATTATGGCAACGACATAATAATTATGATGCGAGCTGGGGAATGAGTAAAAAATAATCAATCAAATGAACTGGACGATCAGATTATTTTGTCTGAACGAAAAATATATTTTATATACAATTTAATTGTTTTGAAATTTTTTCAATTAATACTTTTGTCCAAAACCAGTGCCGGAACGGCGTTCCACCGCGTTCCAGCACCATGACACCCCTGCTGATTACTATAACTTGAAATTTTCTTTCAACGTTTGCTGAGAGTTAATGAATGGGCGTCCAAAAATGCTCTCTTAACTGGATGTTCTACAGGTGTGTATGCCTCAGAACAAGGCATTAAAAAATTAAAATGAAGAATAACGAAGTGAGAGAAAATTCATTTTCAAGTATTCAAAATCAGTTTTTCAGGGAAAATTTGATTTTTATAGAAAAAAGGGTTACACCATGGACAGGCGGAGGTTTTCTCTTTCTGAAACACTGGCATTTTTAATTTTATTGGCGGTGGAATGAAAGCAGCAAGGAATGTTTGCAAACTTCGGCTGCCTGTGGTGCGGCAAGAATCTGACAAATTGGTCTGAAACTCTGTGGTATATTTTCCCTCACCTAGATTTACAACATACTCAAAAATAGTCAATTTCGGAGAACTTCAATTTTTTTAATTTCAACCTTTGACGTGGAATGGCTCACATACAAACACATAAGAAAAGGGGTGGGTATTTCTCATTAATCCCAAGAAAAAGTGAGCTGTAACACTCCTTCCGACCACATACAGCCTAAATACATATCTGAGATCATTATTCTGATCCAATAGAATCTTGAATTATCAAAACTCAAATATAGTAAACCCTCGATTATCCGAAGTGGTGGGGTCATTTTAATTAATAAGAAAAATAGAAAGTGAAACAAATTAGATGCGAATTTAAAATAATCAACAATACTAGACGAGAAATACATGAGTATACCTAAAACAAATCAATTCATCTTCACGATATCAGCATTAACCCTCCATTTTCCTCAAACACCAACCTTGGGAAAACAAAGGGTAAGGATTAAGTGATGACTTAACCTTGAATTTTCAATAGCCTGTAAATGCCTATTAAATATTGTCAACTTAAGAGCATGAATAATTAAGCATTTACTGACCAATCACTTGTTAGCATCCAATTCCCAACTAGTTTGTAAACACAATCCTACTTTACAAGAAAACAAATACTGCTCCATTTAGATTGAAGATAATTTTCGTTTTGTAACGTTGTCATGTCAATAAGTGTCTATGCCATGAGTCCATGAGAGCATGTTCTGGCTGGTAAATCACCATTCTGCACTCATATTTGTGTGGTAATGAAACTAATCCCATGATCTCATGTGATTGCGTAATCTTCATGTCTTATGTGATCTCAGAAGCAAACAGTATCAAGGTAGTCAGTACTAAAATGGAGAGCTGCTTGGTACCATGTTCAAGTAGGTTTTATGTTTCTTGCATGGTGGACCACTCTCTCTACTAAATACACTCATTCACTCACTGGCATTCAGAGTGGTGACTTTCAACCTTGACAGCGATTTGTGACAGGTTGCTACATCCCATTTCAGGTCGATTCCATTAGTTGTACTAAAGAGATGTAGTTCTGATCCTCTTCCGTTGAATGCAATGTTTGTGCAATACTTATGGATCTCAACTTTCAACTTGAATGATGGCCGTCAGGCCCACTATGACCTTCTGCAGACTCACTATGGCATACAAAAGCTGATCTGAACTGTTACAGCAATTATTAGAGAGTCATAAGGGCACACAATTGACAAGTCATTGACAAACGCAGCTGTATCTCGATTCCTGGATAGGATTTAATCATATGAAAAGGCTAACCTGGATGAGCAAGACAAATAAAGTTGTTAGGTATTGTTTTTTGCCCAGAGTTCCCTCATTTTTGTGTTGGCTCCGTTGATTCTTTTACTTTGCACATGACCACATTCCTTGAGGGAATGGGAGCTCAGCTTGTTCTTAGGTGAAATTTAGCAAATCGAAATGACAGCTAACAAATGCTGTTACCACTGCCCATTCTCATGTTAAAATATTCTCCAAGTATGTGATTATTATTATTGTATTTATATTTTTAAGGAGACGAATCAGTAGAAAAATGAATGATGAAAGATGGATAGTTAACGTGAATTTAAACGTTCCATTATGTCAAGAAAAGATGCACCTCATTAGTAACGGTGAAAGTGCGTCCCCAACAAATTAGGATATAAGTTTTTCCTATTTGCCACCATAACTCTCTATTACCTCATTCAACCAGGGGAAGTTGTAATACAAAGTACTAGTTCTCATCCAACCTCAAGAATTTCATGCGATAAAAGTTGGATTCAAATATAAAAACGCCAAATGAAGAATTTTCATTCAGTCATTGTAATATATTCACTTCAGTTATTGTGGTATTTTGAAAAAATAATTACACAATAACTGATTTACTCCTAACAACACACTGCAACACTTTATGGTGCATAATATATAAATGTAATGTGTGTGTTTCTATCAAACTTGTATGTTCAGTGATAATGGTTTATTTAATTTGCAGTCACCATCAATTAAAACCTTATGGATGGAGCAGTATTGGCATGTGAATAAGGTTAAGGTGAATAACTGTTCCCTTAAACTTTGTTGATGGAATTAGCTTCTTTTAAATAGACTTGTACGAGTTCGATATGTGTGCGTGCACGCAGCATCTAGGGATTGTCCAAATGCTACTAAATTAATGTTGAGCAAAAAAATTGTGGGACGGGGGACAGAATTTAATAAATTGGGCGTGTATAGCTCATTTGCACTAGCAAACTGATTGTATAGAGAATATCTCCTCTAGAAAGATAGCTAGGTGATTAGATACAAGTATTATAGAGTCAATTCCACTTTTGCGCATTAATTCATTGTATGTATAAAGGTTAGGAATTGTGTAAGGGAATATTAGTCAATAAATCCCAGTCAAATTTTATCAGAATCACCCAGCAGATTTGTAAGGTATTCCAGTTGTCACTGATTTGAGTAGGTTTTGAGGCTACCAATGATATGTTAAATACAATTTCATTAAGAAGTTGAGGTATTGGTATTTAGTTTATTCTTATCTTTTCAACCCCTTCAAACTAATTCATTGAAATCAAGCTGATTTCTATTGTAGTTGTGAAAATTAATTTTGTACATAATGTGTATATATACGATGTGTGTGTGTGTGTGTGTGTGTGTGTGTGTGTGTGTGTGTGTGTGTGTGTGTGTGTGTGTGTGTGTAAGACGGCAAAATGTTGAATTAAACGACACTGAGAAGAGACTATACACTGAACATGGCACTGTACCAATTTTTCAGACAAACTAGTTGGCATTGGAACACTTCAATGATTATAAAATAAATAAAATATCTACACTGTTGGATCCTTATAAATTTACCTAATGGATTGCTGTATAAAAATTAACGAGAGGTAGTGTTTTAGGGAATGTTGAAGCATGAGGTTATCACATGAAACACATAGTAAAAAAAATCTTTCCGCTAGGAACAAACATATTAACAATCAGTCTATGCTGGCATGCAGGATCAGTGGCTTGCTATAAACTAAATGATTAACAAAAATGTCGCCTCATACGCCCCCTGTGGAATAAAAAGAATATTATTTGCAAAAGGATAAATTTGGATCCAGAACGAAAATGATGCAAACATAAACTCTTTATATATGAATTTCAGCCATGAATGGGATTTAGAAATTATTTAGAAAATGATTGGTGAATGGCAGTATTAAACACCTTTTTGAAAAAAGCTGAACAAAACCAGAATGCAGGAAATGGTGCGAAAAATGAAATGATTTCTATCCAACCAAGCAAGATGAAGGATTACACTTCCTCAACAACTAGAACTACTCACAGATGCCCATATGGAACCCAAATACAATTTATGATACGAGGATGCAAACATTAGGAAAAAAACTAGGGAAAGTGAAACTCAGGGTACACAGAATAATCAAGATTCAGAATAGTAATAGTAGAAATAAATAATTCGCACTGATATTATTAACTAACCCACTAAAAATGAAAGGCGTTCTGTAATGTATGTTATCACAAGAAGCAGTGTTCTGATGTAAATGTAAAATTTCTATTTTAAGTCTTCAGATACTGAATTGGAATATAGATTGGAGTGGCTAGTGTTATAATTACGTCTGGGTAGCTGGAGAGTCATTATTTACTGTTACTAGCAGAAACCTGAATAATTTCAAAGGATAATCTTTTAGGAGTTTGCAGTATCAAAACATTCAAATTTCGGTGATATTCAGTATTGTATTAATTTACATTTATTGAAGATACAAAGGGGGAATCCTGTAAATGACTGTAGTATTAAACTGGAAGAAAAAAGGCTCACTGTATCACGTGAACAATACAAAAGTGACTGCATCCCCCACTTGAGGATGGCCAGTCCAATTGCTCAGAATAAAATAGATGAATGAGATGAGGTGACCAGTTTATGATATACCTAGTTCAAACTTCCCTGTACATATCAACCAGGAGGCCAACCACTGCAGGCTTTGCCTGCCTACCCTCATCATTGCGTCCTGCTAGGACGTTACATTCTTTGTATGCCAGCCTTATGAAATAGTGCAAATGTCCTCATCTTATGGGTATAGGTCTTATGGGTCTCCTTCTTCAAAATAGACAATATTTTTATTTAATGGAAGCCCTCCCAAACCCCTTAGCAGGTTTACTTCTCCCCGGCTCCCAGTCTGTTATTTCCCCAGTGCCGTTCCCCTCTGCCACAGGCGACATAACCATCCCACTGTGCTGTCACAGCTGCCTAATATCGAAGGAAACCCAACAAAATTGCAAAACAGGTTGGTTTAGGGTTTACTGTACATTGGGATGTCTTTTTGTGCACTACTCTGTGTTGTATGAGAATGGGGGTTCCCTATAATATTTTAGAGTAGATGATTTCTTTGCTACCCACAAGCATCAAGCATAAGATTCCAATACACAAAACAATAATGTATGTTCCCCTTTCGAAATTACCATGCTTGAATGCTGATAGTTACTGCCAGAGAATAACAACTCTCCTAGCTATCAGATGCAACACAAATACACCTGATCTATATGGTAATTTCATTTTTCAATTATGAGTAAGTATTTGCTTATTACTAAATGTTTTAATGAAAATAGTGTTGTGTTGATAACATTCCTAAATTGAGACGTACACTGTTAGTATTCAATCTGTTTGTTGTGGTAACTCAATTTTATCAAAACTACTGGAAAAACAAACAACAGGGAAAATATGGAAGAAGCAAAACTAGTTTACAGACAGTAAAAAAGCAATCACTAACTACAGGAACATTTAAAACTTTTTAAAACAATGGATCTGTTCAAGATACATACCACTTCATTTTTGATGTCTCCTCAACCACATATTTCTTGATGTTGTTGACAACGTCAGCTGTAGTAGCTGACCCTCCCAAGTCTGTACAAACATCAATATTGCCCTGGGGGGAAGGAGAGATAACGAAAACTAGCGACAAGCCCCTCTCCTTACCACTTTTTTCTACCCAGCTCTCATCAGACCAGGTAATCTGTTCTTTCAATTTCCGTATTTAAATCAAATTGATATTAATATCCCAGATCCATCCTATTAACCGAACTCCTTACCTAATACCACCTGCGGTGCTATTTCATAAAAAATAAAAATATTAAAGGAATACGTAAATCGTTTCCACATCGTGGTTAATAGGAGTCCCATAGTAATTCTTGGAGCAATAAATACGTTTGTTGAATAAATAACTATATCTATTTCCAAAACCTTGAGTATAATTATTTCTTGAACCTTATATATCTATATATAAAATAACCTTAGTAATTAATAAGGTGAAAAAAGGGAATAATATCAAGAAATCGTAATCAAGTAAAGGTAGAATTGATTTAACAATTCCTTTCAGTATTACATGGTAGCGAGCTAAACGTTCTAAAACGGACCCTAATTTTCCCAGCAGTAAAATACCAGAAAATAATCCGGATATAAAATCCGAATCTTAAACCAGAAAACTCAGACAAAAAAAAAAAAAAAGAGCTTCCATTGCCTTGAAATAGACCTGATAACCTGAACCTCAATACTCCCCAGTACCTGAATAATCCAGTACTCCTTTGTGCATGAGTAAATAGTATAAGGTCACATAAAAAATCACATACAGACCGACAACAACTGAGAACCTTATACGCACGATAACACGACACAAACGACGCAAATCGAACGGAGTCTTAACCCGACAATAATCACACAAAACCGTCGAAGCCGTGTCATCTGATAATCACTCAACGATTCAGACGCCCGTTATTGAAAACAACCCGACTATGGCATCTAATTACCCCGCGTCCTGTCAGAACTGCGGATCTCCACTGCCGGAGACACAAATAAATAACCCGATTTTCTGTACCAACTGCAAAAAGGTATTAGACGAAAAATGCGCGGAATATACATACCAAAATTACCGCAAATTACCGTCCGAAAGAAAGTCGGTATTCAAATGCAGTCAATGCAAACTAGAAACCGCGCAAGTTCCGCAAGAATACGAAGATCCCTTGACAGAACTCCGGAAACACTTGGAGAAACGACAGGACGATATGTTCACACAAATAAGGGAACAGATGGCGGAAGGTTTAAAATCCATAGAAAAACAAACGCATCAAAACATTAATCAAATAACAGATCTAATAAAACAGATGCAAATACCCACCCCGATACCGCCAATCGTAGAAAAACCAACAACACCGCCAACCGAAACAAATGAATTAATAACGGCATTTATGGTACAACAAAGAAAATTGAACGAAATGATAGTTGAATCCATAACGCAACAAAGTTCGCGAAATAAACAAAAAACGCATAAAACGGAAATGTTAAAGCTTCCGAAACAAGTAGAAGACGCAATAGAAAAGCTTCCGTGGTTTAACACTGACAACCCCGAGTCAATAATGAGATTTCTGCTTGCGCTCGGAAAAATAGACGACGTAGCGCCACAATTCATGGGAACTATAATTCAACGAATAGCGTTAATGCCGAAATTCAAATACCTAAATAATTACATACCACAACTCGGAGAAGAACAACCGTCATACGAAACGTTGAGTACGATGATAATAGACGAACTATTACCAACCTTAACGAGAACTAATATGATAGTGAAATATATCCACCGGTTACAGGGGGACCGTGAAAATTTCAGGAATTACGTTGAACAAATTTATAGCGCCAATCGAATACTAGACGTAATGAACGAAGAAATGCTAAACGAAACAATACTAGATAACGCCAACGATGAAACTAGGTTATTATTCAGCTTCCAAGAAATACCGCGTACGTACCAAGCTATGAAACAATTCATAACAAAATTAGAATTGAAACAGCAACAAAGAAAAATTGCCAACCAAAATAAGACACACCAAACCGCACCGACATTTAAAAGATTCAATAACCCAGCACAATCTACGGGAGCAATACCTAGGCAAAATAATAACGAACGCCCTAAATTTTATAAACCACAACGGCCAACAACATATTTTAAACAAAACGGGCCACCAATAATACCCAACCGAGAAAACACACCAAGCTACAAGCAAAACGATTACAACCGTAATCCCGCGAAGTCAAATTACTACGCAAAATACCAACCAAAACCTAGTTACGCGGAAATGGTGAGAAAAACGGGTTACGAACGGCGAGCAAAATCATTCAGTCCGCCAAGAAAACCAAGAACACCACCAAACTACAATAGTAATACATTTTACGGCAACCCGAATTATAAAACACAACAAAACAAAAACTTTATGACAATTCAAAAAACCAGACGGAGATCAAGCGATGGGGAATCAAATTCAACGCGATCCGCAAAATCCACTAGATCGGAAAACCGAAACGACTGTTAAATCAGGAAAACCAAAACGTATTTACCTATTACTATATTACTATAGAAAGTAAGAATGTGCATGCGTTAATTGATACTGGTGCATTTGTAACGGCTATTAGCCACGAATTTTACAACAAATATTTAAACCCAAAACAAACACCACTAGAAAAATGCGAACCAACAATTTTAATAACAGGGAATAAAACAACAGTCACCACACATTTCATGGTTACAGTAAAGATACAAGTACACCACGCCCTACCGTATACAAAAGAAACTATCTCCAGTCACATACGAAATAGTGAACGTCCAAGACCCATCAGACATAAGAAACCAACATATATCGCAATTAAAACCGTACAAAACCACATGAACAAATACAACAACAACCGAAAATTAACCAATTCACATATTGTTTGTTACATGTGAACGCAATCGGCGACAAACGGATGTCTGAACTTGGACAGAGCGGCGATGCTACACCTCAGCAAACTGGTCAACCGACTATAATAATAATAATAATGATTAACGATGATGATGATTATTATTAAGATTGGTGATGATGATGAACAATAAATAAAAAAATTTTAATAATGATTTAAAAAAAAATAATAATAACGATAAAAAAACAATAATAATAATAATAATAAATGAATAAATAAAAATAAAATAAAATTTTAATAAAAAAAAAATAAACAAATAAATAAACTAATACAAAGGTGTAAACCCAAAAAAAAAAAAAAAAAAAAAAAAAGTGTAAACCAATAAAAAGGTGTTAACCAATAAAAGGTGTTAACCAATAAAAAGGTGTTAACCAATAAAAGGTGTTAACCAATAAAAGGTGTAAAACTATATATGTATATATATGCAGCTTGTTCATTATTATAACCATCATCATTGATTATGTATATAGTATTTAAAAAAAAAAAAAAAAAAAAAAAAAAAAAAAAAAAAAAAACCTTAGAACAAAAAAAAAATTAACACCAACGCAACGTGAAATAACTAAGAGCTCCATCTAGGAAGAAATAACTTTTCCAACACTTTATAGAGCTGTGAGTTTATGTGGTACAACTGAAGACAAATATTTAAACAACGAATTATATGTGTGTTTCCTCATGAAGTCCGTGATTTTTAGAGAACATTGCTGAATTCTAGGGATTGTTCCTATATGTAAATGAGAGAGGATTCATATTCCATGCACTTCAATGGACCCAGAAATAACCAAAACCATTATAAATGGCCCTTCCAGTCTCTAAATTAGTAAAATGAGAGGACATTTCTTCTAACTCATGATTTGATGAGAATTTCTGATCATATATTTCCAATGATTATAGATTCAATACTGAAGCAATACTTCATATTTAATTTAACCTTCTACAAGGCTGATCAAGGACAATCAATTAGGTTTTCTTGAACTTAATTTGAACCAAATATAAAGCAGAAATGTTAACGAACCTTGATCAAGATTTTTAAATATTCGCAACACCTTCATTTTTTACAAAAATCTGCTAAAAGGAAAATTGAGAAAAACCAACACAAAATCATTCCAACTTACCAACGAAAAAAAAACCTCCCTGATACATTATAGTTCAACAAATGATGTGTTTTACACCCTCCAAGCATTAATAACCAATATCTACTAGTTCATGTCATTAGTTTTGTTTAGTCAACAACAATAAACTGGTTCAATTGTGATGTTGCCCGCCACATCTCGTTTATTAGTGAATATTTATTATAGAAGTTCAACAACGTATTCTAGATTCGGCTAAGATCATGCCAATGGGCTCAGAAAGGTCTGGGTTGAGCAACAACTCCATGATATCCAATGGAGAACGGCGTTGATATAGTCACCAAAAATTAGGGAGTTACTGGTGTTCCAACTCTGTAAATGAAGTAAATCAAAAGCACTTTTATCAAATATATGAATCACTTACATGATCACCATAGTTTCTTCCTGAAAGAAGTCCAGCTCCTCCCATCAATCCACAAATGACGTTGCTCACAATAGTTCCATAGAGATTAGTCATATTCATCACGTCAAATTGGTGGGGATTCGATACAAGTTGCATACAGCAATTATCGATAATCATGTCATTATGAGCTATATCAGGGTAGTCTTTCGCAACTCTCCGTGAAGTTTCCAAGAACAAACCATCAGACAGCTTCCTGTTGAATTTGAAAACTCTTGATGAATTATCTGTTGAGGAACATAGTATACAAAAAAAACAACAATGAGGTTTGGAACTATAGCTATAACCTTATGAAAAACTACCATGCCTTCATTCAAATTTTACTGTCCAAAAAGCAATATTGAGTTTATTTAAATGTTTTACAATTTTATTAAACATCCTCAAGATTCCTGCAACCTGCAGCGTGTAGGTATTTGTCCACTTATACTTACTTCCTTGCCTTAAGTAAGAAAATTACTACTCCAATCAGGACACGGCCATTACCATGCGTGCCTCACCCATAATAAACTTGCTTGCTCAGGCACTATGAGTGTATATTGCACCAAGAAACTACTACGCCTTGTATGAAGTCACTTTTGAGAGATCACAAGTTGATGTAACAAAATTTTGGACTTCAGAATTTTGTTTTTCTTGTATCAGTCTAGTATTAAATGCAATGGGCCTTAATCAATTGAAAGTCCCCAATTTTTCACGATAATATCCCTATGCCATGATCGTTTGATTTGAAAAAACACTTGTTGAAAATTGAAGAAGCTCCAAAAAGCTGGAACAAGAACTTACATAATATTGGCCTTGTGGATGGTTGTGACTTTTTTTCGTCCATGAGATTTGGCATACTCAAAAGCAAATCGAGCGACTCGTTCAGAATTTTCAGCGGTGACTATTTTCATACTTTCAACGACTCCATTAACACTCTGTAACAATTTTAAAAAATAAGTCAATTTGGAAGGGGATGGAGGGGGAGAGGACAGTCACAAACTATAACCTTAAGAGATTATACGACCTGCAAAAACTTCATGTACACTCATCTCCACAGAACTGATCTCACTCATAATTGATGCAAAAGGTTCAATAAAATTTTATATACTTGGAAAACTAAATGAAGAGAATAGTGTGATAGAAGGTCATACACGATGAAAGTAAAAGAAATAATTTTTCCATCCATTCATATTTTTGTGCTCACATTTCTTAAACAACGAAATACTTGAATATCCATAGCAGACAACAGAGCCAATGTGAAGAAAATTTTCATGTTTTTAAAAAAACGAAACAAGAGTAATTTCAAATAATTTATCTCTTCAACTATTTTCTTACATGAATATCAAACAACTTAAAACTACACTATTCATGACATTACTCAAAATATTGTGCCTATAGATTGACAATAAAATGTTAATTGGGGCAAAATGTGTCATGTTCTTCATACATATGAACTGAAAAGGCATTGGAATTGATGTAAAAACTCCGTTCTGGGGTCTAGGTGGTATAATTTCTAGCCATCCCGATCACCTCACAAGCAGGCAATGTGGTCAAAAATGTGATTTTTTTAAGGCTTTTACTATCATAGGCTAGTGGGTTGTCGTTTCCTAATACCTTAAAACGCAAACTCGACTGGGATAGATTTCAGATCTGAGGAAATTCAACCACAGAAAATAATGTCCACTGCTAGCTTCACAGCATAGGCTCAACGTTGTCCTGGCCCAATATGTAATTTTTATATACTGACAACATGGAATGTGTGTTGTAGACATAAGGGAATGCTGATTAACGTTCTTAATGGAGTGAGAGGTTTGTGATTCGAGTTAATTCCAAACGCATTCCCCTCCAAAAAGCCTCTAAACTTTTTGAGAGATTCAAATATTATGTGAAGTTTTCTATCATCCTTCTTCTGAGATAGAGCCAGAGCTCATGAGGAAAAATCAAGTTATAATATCATCAATAATAAACATTTAGTGAAATAATTTGCAGCGTTTTTATCATTATTTCAAGATATGAGAGTAGCACATTTACTTTAACAGTAGCATAAGAAAAAGTGATAATTACGCAGATTTTTCTATATTTCCTTATTCATTTTCACAAGTAAATAATTTTATTCTGGATACATTTTATTTGCATTAAAAATTATTATTAAAACTCCACCATTATGAATAGGTTCACACATTCCACCACAAAAAATTAAACCAGACATGCATAAAAATAAATACTCTTTTGCATAAATGGTTCAAGGAAAACCCACCAAATTGATTGATAGTTTACAACTAAAACTTTAAATGCACAATGTTGAATATCCGCACAACTAATTCCCATTTGTCATAAAATTGGGTTATTGAGCCGTTTAGTTATTGCAGAAAATGATTCAAAAGCAACTTCTTAGTGTTACACCATGCTTTTCACAAGAAGTGGAACAAACCATCAACTAATGAAATTTTTAATAATTGGCCAGTTATTCTGGAACTAGGAACACATTTTATAATGCATACTAAGGGAGATTTGTATTTCTTCGCAATCTCTTCAGTGGAAATATTGCTTCCATTCTGCTATTTCAAAATACCAGATTTTGATGCTTAACTCGAAGATAGATGCATACTTCACAGCTTAGTCAGAATAGTCTCCCTCATCCATAGAGCATCACACTCAAGAAGAAAACATTTCCTGATTGCCTAAAGACATTTATGTATCTCTCTTCCAACTTGATCAATGATGCCTGCGATCCATATAACTTCCAAAACTGTCCCTGGGTTCAACTAGAGATCAGTTCAACATGAGCACTGATGATGTGGTATTCACGCAAAGAGAGGATCTTCTCTATTGCATAAGCCCATTGGCAGGATCATTGAAGTTTATCCAGGAAAGGACGGTATCGTACAAGTTTCAGACCTCTTCTGGGTCCTACATGCACCTGTGCAAAATTGTGTGCCTTCCCTCATATCAATGGCTTGTTGACTGCTGGACAGCTGAACACCGAATCCCTTTTCATTAGTTTGAAACTATCTGTTCTCATTTCAATCATCTAGCAAACAGAAGTCTGTTGGAGGAAAAATGTACTTTTTTCACCTCCTATAGTGCTTGGTATGTGTGAAGAAATTAGAACCATCTTCATCTGTTCTTACCTTGTCTATGAAAAAAAGAAAAAGAATAGTTTCCCCGTTTTTATTCATTCAAGCATTGGATTTCGTTGTTTTTTTAATAATGAAAGACCTCTTTACTAAGTTTTCTAACATCAAACTTCAGAAAATTTCTGTCCAGCTAAATTCACATGAAGTGTATCTACTTCGTTCGTCCTTCCACTTCTCATCTTTTTCTCTACTCGAAGAACTCCCAGGCTATCTTGAATCATAGCCTCTTAGGAGCCCCTGAGTGTAAATCTATGATATGAAAGACATTCTGGATATTGACTTGAAAAGTGATAATGATATCACAATGCTTTGCTAACATTAAAAAAGTAATCAATTTCAATATGTAGGTTATTAGAACAAATACTTGATTCCACAATACAGAACAAATCCAGTTTGCAAAACGGGAGCACTTAAAGCCTTAATCACTCATTGATCAATTCTGGTTCTATTCATGTTCCAAAATGAAGCCAATGACAGGATTTTTCATGTTTGTTGTCACTTCTTGTGGTTAGCACATTCTGTATTACGGGAGTGAAACAGTTCCCATCAGAATTTTCTCCCAATCAAGTAAACAACACCATTTTTGGTAGAATTCAATCATTTAACAATGCAATTGATTGTTTGTACCTCCTTACGAAGACCATCTGAAGAAGTCACTTTCTTCGATTGGATCACCTATACCAATACCATTAGTACTGATAAATTAAAAATTATTTGGCATATTGTAGCACTAACCACAGAGAAACAGTCGATCCAATATGTGCAATAATATAGAAAACTAGTTTTGGGATGTGGAAAACGGTAATTTCTTAAGTAAGATTCAAACAAAAAGGTTAAGAGGGAAAAGATTTAAATAGATTTAACTGCAACTCCGGAAGCACTAAAGCTAGAATTTCAGGTTTCGTACAGGAAAACACTGATACAAATGATAATGGACTATAATAGGAAATTAATATGAATCCTTTCACTAGATGGTACAGTGGTATTCAACCCGAAATGAAATAATTGTAAGAAAAACCAAAACATCAGAGATAACTGAATGTATAAGAAGATTCCCTTGAACCCAGGTGAATCAGTACTGATTTTTATTCGAGGTGGGGGGACTAACAATGGAGGATTCTGTTACCAATTTAATTCCCTTTGTGGTGGGGTATAGAAATACCAAAACAATAGGATATCAGGCAAACAAAAATATAATGAAGTTCTCTTGAACAGGCACAGTAGAAAACCAAAATTGAGAGATAATGCTCAACCAGACTGATTTGCTCCTTAGCAGTACACATAGTGTAGAGTACAGTGGGCAGTGAGGTGGTCTAATGACCCTTGAATTTGAGACAAGAGAACCTAATAACGTCACAGCTACTTCAATCAATCAAAACAAATATAATTCTTCTTACATACAAAACAAATGGATTTAGGTGTTACGCTAAACATGAGAAGATCGTTCATTCCTCCCATTCATCACTGAAAACTTCCTATTAATCCTTTGGAAAAAGAGGAAAAATCTCCAGAAATAAACAAATTGGAACTTTGGTTATTCATCCTGAAAAACGAAAAAAAAAGGTCCAACGCCAGGACTTTTGTAGGAAACGTTTTTGTTTGTCACTCTCTAGGGGGAAAATTGTGGGCCTGTCACACCGAACTTTCCAATATTGTCAGTACCCATTGCCTCACTGCCCTGGGTTGGGATGAGACGTTGCAGAGTTTTGAACTTACACACTAGGATTAGGGTGGAAAATTCTTCATTTCCGCCAAGGTGGACGCATACTAATACTTTCAGCCACTACCCACTAAAATTAATAACTGCTACAGATGGTTGAGCTGTTATCAATCGTTATGGATGAGCTATTATGGAATATCATTATCGTGGGATATCCCCAAATTGCAGAATGGTTCTGTACAATGCAGCTAGTATTCAAATTATTCTGCGTAAAACCTACTCAAGTACTTTAAAGGTGAAACTGAGGAAGCCTTATTTGCAATCCCAACATCAGCTCATAAACATTTTTAAAAAATCTTAGGTAACTATCAGTAAAATCATGATGGAGCAGTTTTCATCCTTCGATAAGTATAAAAAGAAAAATAACCAACGTACCTCGTGTTCTAACATAGCATATTCTCCTTCTGTGTTTTGTCGAACAATGATGATATCTAAATCCCCGTAATGGCAAGGGACTCCTGTGTAAGACTTGCACTTTAAAACGTTCACAAACAAATCTAACTCATTTCGCAGGGCAACATTTCTCGATGCGATTCCTGTATCCAAACTGCCAGTTTCAATGTTACCTGAAATTAAATCATATTTGTACAAAAAATAATACTCAATACAGAAATGAGAGCACTACAGGGAGGGTGTGATATACGAATTGTAAGTAGAAAGCATAATTTACTCAAATAACTATTTCTCTAGGTCTAGACTCCATGAAAACTTGCATTTAATAATCGAACAATGAAAATTAGTCATCAGACAAAAATTTTCAACGAAGCAACAATTATGGTCAAGATATTACACCAAATTTGTGTGAAATCAAACATACAAACTGAACTAACCTTTGATAGCAACACCGTTTCTTTTTATGGATGTTATTACATACTCTAAATCATCATTGCCGTCACTAAGAGGATTTATGTTGACAATTTCGAAGTCAACAGGCATCCCACCCAACCTGCACAGTGAACAAATATTAAAATAGTAGTTGTCATTTCAAAACCACGAGAAGACGAGTATATTGTGAGAAGTCCCTATCCCATCAACAACATAATTCAGTTTTTTTCTTTTTTAATGAATGAGTGATTTCTATTCAAATTTAATCATTGTAATAAATCAGATACTAATTTAGTTTTGGTGAATGGTCTGTCAAGCACTACCTTTCCCTTCTATACCAACAAAGTAGAGGTTTCTCAAGTTTTTTTATCCTGGTACATCCTCAAATCTCTAACATTTCCTAGCGCGCCTACCCTTATAAACTTATGTGTAGCAGAGGGCATTTTGGAAGTAGCAAATCCACTGGCCAAACAACAGTAATTGCCAATAACATTATACCTAACCTAAGGCAATCTTGTTATCTTATACATTACAGTTAAGCTGTGATCAACACCACAAGAATCCTTCCTTTTCAATTTCTACCAGCAAATTTCATCAAATATTTGAATTCCTGGACACCAAGCAAGGTATACAGCAAACTTTTTTGGGATTTTGAACTATGTGATCAAGCTCTGTCAGTTATCCACAAACTTGAAAGTAGACAATGACAACATTATTGGTTCCTCGTTCAATGCTTGCCCTCACTTGAAGCAAGTTGAAAAGCTGTACAGTGCGCCTTTTGACTACAGGCATCATAAGTGGCTACTGCTCTCAGTAACGAAAGCTACTTGGTTGTAAAGCCCTCTCCCATAGGAAGCCATTCAGCAATCCAGAATTGAGGATCCTGACTGTATTCACTGTGGTTCCTAAGAATGTTCACTGTGGTTAAGAGATGGATCCAAGAGTATTTGACCAGTGTTTAGAAAATGAAACAAATGAGATCCAATAAAATGGACCTTTATGAGTAGGTGTTTTGTGGCAGTGAAGAGGAGCAGAAACTTATGACATTACAAACACTAAATTGGAGATCCTGCAACTACCACCATAGAAGGGTGAGGATTGGCAATATACAACCAAATCAAGTCTTTACTTTGGGGCTTATCTTTAGACCAAGTTTGAAGATATATGATTGAGAAAGTAGGAGCATGGACGAACATGAATGGGATGTAGTGGCAATGCGAAAACGATAAAGAGTCAAGAATATAGTTGGCACCACACCCAACCAAGAAAGGTCTTTCCATCCCCATCTACAGTAACAGCAAAGAATAGTGAGACGATCACCAGGAATCTACAGCCACATACCAGTGGCTGAATATTGTTCTACAAGCATGAGAGATGATTTAGACCTCTACCCAATCCAATACAGAGGCGAAGCGAAAGAGTAATATGGGAGACAATCAAATATTGTAGTAAAAAAGTGTTCAGAAAATCAAAGTATCAACGATTTTTGAAGGATGACGCGAAAGAGAACCTGCAACAAGTTTTGATTTGTCTTAGTTCATAAGAATAATGATGTAACAAAAACTCACCTGAATATTTCTTTAACGTGTTCCATCAACTCTGGCCCAATGCCACCACCAGGAAGCATTGTAACAGTGTGTCTACCACCATATTGAGCCTTGGGAATTACTTTCTGGAAAAAAAATCAAGTATATATTCGAAATCTGCAATAAATTTTCTATTCAAGAAGTTTGAGTGAAGTCAGCCATTTCTGCAAAATTCATTGTAAAGAAATAACAGGCATATTCGAACCAAAAGAAAAACGGCGATCATTTTTGGATTCAGAACCCGCAAAAAACCCATAGAATAGATAAAAAGAAGCCAACAACTCGGAGGTTTTTTTAAGATCAGTGTATTCATGATACAGCCAACAAATTAAGAAAAATAACATGTAATCAAAATTACACGACCTAAACTCACAATTGTACGAGCCAATTTCTTCTCTTGTGTGCAAAAAATTCCAACTATCGAGTTATTGCAAAAAAAAAAAAACTTACTCTAAATAACATTTTTTTTATTCAAAGATTTTAGTTTTTGAATTTTTAGCATTTTTATTCATTTTTTTACACATTTTAATGAAATTCAATAAAAATTTTCAAGATGAATTTAGCTTAAATGTTTAAATGACCTATTCCATTGCTTATTTTAAAATTTTGGGGCCATTAGAATAGCTTAACGTTCAATTAAAATTCGCTAACACGCACATGGTTTACTTACTCACAAGTACAGCAAAGGTTGATAGATACTAACCAATTTCTTGACAACCGGAGATTTATGCTGAATGTCGAATGCAGACAACGTAGCGACCTGCAAATGAAATGAATTAGATTATGATCACATTGAGGTAACCTTTTCCTCATTCCTACCTAAACCAACTGACTATCTATGAGTAAACTCCATGTGGAAACAAAAATTTATTTATAGATCGATGGAACTAAAAGCGTTGATCAAATATTAATGGGGCTTTTTGATTAGATAAGTTTTAATCGTCGGAAAATAGAAACCACGTATATTTCATTTTTCTGCAAAGTCTCCGGCTTTAGTAGTGCATGTTTCCCAGCGAGTGGGAAGTCAAATACACAACGGAGGAAGGGGAGGGAGAGTTGCAGAAAAGCTCGGTTTCATAAGTTATTACTCGTACGCTCAGTGCATCAAAACTAAACTTCAGCGAAGTTGTCAAAACTTTCAGCCTCAACCCTGTCTTCCGAACCTTGAATTTCTAACCAAAAACTATTCTGAAGAAGACGAATACTTTGCTACTATGTAACAAGAAAAATTGGCAATTTATTTAGTAGCCACGTCCAACGTAATGTTTAAATTCTACGTTCGTCTCAAGTTCATAAAATAAATCACGACCCCAAGTACAATTGATATATCGTATTAGTGTTTAGGTGTTGGGAGGAGGGCAGACATGATCACTAATGGTTTAGGTCTATTTTAAAAAGTATAGGTAGAAGTTCATTATAGGGGGCCCTTCCTGATAAGACCGTCGTAACCCAATGTCTATATATCGATCCATGCTTTCGATATATAAATCGATGATACGCGTTACCTCTACAAACTGCAAATTTTGAATATGGCGGAAAATAACGAACTTCTAAGTAGCAAATGGCGGGAAATGAACATAGTGAAATACATAGGTTACGCGTCTGGAAGGGAAAAAACGTCTGCCAAGTGGGTGTGGCACATAGCTTCCTCGTATCCATAACATGACTGTATAGATCATTGAAAATTATTATTGACTAAAGAACTTCGTTCAACCAAGCTCGAGGCTAAAACTTTATTTTCTCTTTATTACTCACGAGGACCATCTACACATCAAATCGAACAATCCCTGAAAATGTCATCGAAATTGGTCAAGAACTCCCGGAGTTATGCGCGTAACAAGGATTTCACGTTTGTGCATGCGCAGTGGCTACTATTGATCCGGGGATCACGAAACCTATAGGGGACCATCTACACCCCAACCCGAACAATCCCTGAAAATTTCATCAAAATTGGTCAAGAACTCCCGGAGTTATGCGCGTAACAAGGATTTCGTTTGCACATGCGCAGAGACCACTATTGATCCGAAGGTCATGAAACTTATAGGGGACCATCTACACATCAAACCGAACAATCCCTGAAAATGTCATCGAAATTGGTCAAGAACTCCCGGAGTTATGCGCCTAACAAGGATTTCACGTTTGCGCATGCGCAGAGGCTACTATTGATCCGGGAGTCATGAAACCTATAGGGGACCATCTACACCCCAACCCGCACAATCTCTGAAAATTTCATCAAAATCGGACTATAACTTCGTGTAGTTTTGCTCGTAACAAGGATTTGCTGACAGACAGACAGACACGGAACCAAAATTGTTCAGAAGGTCTAAAACGCAAAATGCGAGTGGAATTTTTGATTTTGGAGACAAAAAAATTTTCACATTCCGAATGTGAAAACAATGCTTCCGCTACCTTGGTAGACACGGAAGCAAAATATCCTACATCAATCCTTCTAGTAAAGTATAGATCACAATAGATCCTACTGGTCTCAGTGACCAGGGGCTCCTCCCATCCCTTATCGAAAAAAAAATAGATCAGTTAGACAAATAGAAGGTTGACAGTTGTGCTGGTTCAAGCACAAAAGGTTGAATAGAACCGGGAAAGATGGCGGGCCTTCAGCTGCTCGAAGGTTGTTGTGCAAAGCAATCCGATATTGCAGCGGTATCGATATTATGATCCTATAAAAACATCGATCCTAGTACACATCGATATATTCTTCTTATCAGGAGGGGCCCCCTATTCTGAACTTCAGCCAAAGTGGTGAACTAAATTACTAGCGATAAGATAGAGTTGTCACGAACCATTTACATAGTTTAATTATTTATTATTTTCAATTTAAAGGTTAAAATAATTAATTTGGTTACGGCATTTTTATCACCAAAGTTCTCTGTGATTTTATTTTGAAACCCCAAATGTTGAATGACTTACTTCAAGAAAAAATAGAGACGGAACAAAATACTGAGAAAAAACCGTGTTGTCATTCAGAAAACGTACCTAAATAGAGAAACGATACAACGAAAAAAAGGTGGAGAAGAACCATCTGGCAAGCACGACGACCTATTATAACTGTGGCTAACATTTCTAGCCTATTTCAGCCTGACAAGACCTTTCCATGAGACTAGACAAGCTGGTAACTGGGTGAAAGAGTTCTGGGATGTTTCAAAACACAGTTTCGCGAGGTACTCCACAGACATAGAACAAATGTATGGAACGATCAAGACAGCAGCAACATAAACCCAAACCTATGCCATGCTTGGAAAAATGTAGAGAAAATAGACAGAAGTGGGTATGTGCCTCCTTCATGAATGACATCGTCTGATGGATCTAACGTCAACTTAACATATGATTGTAGGTGGTAATCAGAGTATTTACCTGGCGACAACTTATTTGTTCGAAATTTCGAATGTTTCCGAGACTTGACAATTTTGAAACGATTCTGCAAGCCATAATAAATAAGTTAATTAATAACGATGCGATAACGACAACTGCGGACGAAAATTTTCAGAACGAACTTGATATGGGAGGTTACAACCCAGATTTTCCTTATCAAACCATGTGTTCAGTTGGATACTGATTACCATGGAAGTACCAGTCATGGAGTTGTGGTTCATGGAGTCAAGGAGGTCCTAGAGTGAGATCGGTGCCAACTAACAATCGAGTTGGTAGGTTCAAAATATCCGATGTAGTGGCCAGTGGCGGCTCCTACCCTGAAACCCAGGGGATGCGCCGAGACCGAAAGGGACAACCATGAAGGGACGATGAGACAAAAATGTGCTATTCTCAGCCAAATTCAATTTTCAACTACCAATATGCAAAGGAAATTAATCTTGTCCTCTTTTGAAGAGTTCAAGCTTTTTTAACAAGCTTCAAATTGTGTAACAAACGACTCAATCCTACCTTTTAAAGAACTTCACTAGTAAGTAAGTAAATACCTAAAAAAAATGAAAAGTTTGAAATGATTGTCAAATTTCAGAAAAACGTGTTTTGCAACAGTTTAAATTCATTTCTGCCCAGAAAGAATCATTGTGGAATTGTAAGCCCTACTCCAACTTTAACGCAAGTTTCATTCCCATTATTGCAGCAAAAAAGACAAAAGAAGCAGAAAAGTAGCAGAAAAATTTCTTACCTCACATCCGCAAAGCCAATCTACCTTTTCGTAGTAATGAGGGTTGAACTTGCAATAGGTGGGACGATTTCTGCTTGTCTTTGAGGTTTGTTCAACTCCTGCATTCTTAGTGGGGGAACTATTTGCGCTCTCAGGAATTTTGCTAGCTTTATTTGAAACCCTTCTTCTCTTCAATGAGGATTCATGGGGAAAAGTTTTAAAACAGCATGTATTATACATTTGATATTTTGACCCGACAATTCATCATTTGGTATTTTGGTTGAGCCTTCAAGTTAGAAAACCAAGTTTTATGATAGTATACGAAATTCACTTTTCCAAACCCAATTCGTTTTGAGAAAAAAGGTTTCTAAGGCATTGGAGAGACAGGAAGTTTAACTAACTTTTCAATGCTATCCTCAAAATTGAATTTTCAGTTGAAAATATGGGGGTTTTATCCGTTTTAGTGAAGTACAGTCGAAAACGCTTGAAAAAAAAAAAAAACACCAATTTCAAAGTGAGAGAAACTGGCAATTAACTTGGAGTAAGATAAAAATGTTTGGGGACACTTGATCTGAAATTAATTTTAGAGTATTTCTGAGTGGAGTTGGACACCACTCATATTACAGCCTGCATATTTTTCAATGGAAATATATTCTATCTACAAAAATATTTGACACCACTGGTATTCTCGACAAATAAGTAAGTCTTTCTTAAATTCCTTCTTGTGATATTCTGAAACGATTCCTGGATTTTAATTAATTCATCTATGAATGTATGTGCGGCAAAAACGTTCAAATCGCTATTTGTTAGCAGGATATTACCCACAGAAAAAAGTGAGTTAACTATGAACGAGAACATTTACAAATTGAAGCTCAAGCTCATGGTAAAAAATAGAAGTTCCTACATTTCATGGAAACTTGATAAAAATTGATAGATATGATGAAATTGATAGATGTAAGGGGTTAGTTCAACTAGGATTTGTTTTGACTTGCTGGTTATTAGGTACATACTCTATGATATAATTTGTTAATAATAGTTGTATCAAAACCTTTTGTTAGGGTAGTAGAATATCATTTAAAATATGATTTTTTATTTATTATATTCAATAACGAATCTTTGTAACGACAAGACTTTTTTTTTTTTGCTCTCTGCTATTTGATTATTTTTCTTTTAAGGTGCTGGACCAAAGTTTATGAAATTTATCTGAAAAACGTGAGGACTGAACCAACTCAATCAACTGTAAGGAGTTATAATCAATAATTAATCTATCAAAAAATCAAAAACTTTTGCTGTAAGAAAGTAGTTTTGGTTTATTATTTTCAAAACCTTTGGACCCGACCAAAAAAAAATAATGGTTAGCTCCTCCACAAAATTTGTTTTTTTGACGTCTCAAGATACGCAGATTTCAAAATACGAATAAAAGAAACCCGTTATTCCGCCATCCATGTCTTTTCTCCTTCTAATGGACCAAAGTTTACAATCTCGGCATCTTGATCTATCAATCTTAATATTATATGTAGAATTCATTCATTGAAAGAATCTAAAAAAACCTTCGATTTTTTGTTTGATTCAGATAAAAATTTGTTCAATGAATCGAATGAGACCACATCCATTCGCTCACAAACCGCAGTTCTTTCAATTAAACCATTGTAGGTACCCTGATATCAGCTTTAGGTAAATTTATTTATATGTCTACATGTCTAAATGTACCGAGGATGCATAAGTCTCTGGTTGTATAGTCCAGTTCTGGTAGTCTGGTCATCCACGTGGGAGGCTTTTTCTACAAAGTGCTCAAATTTCAAAAGATTTAATCATGAACATGATTCACTAATTTAGGAGAGTTTACGTGTAACATAAATTACCAGATAGTCCTAGTGTCAGATCTGCCACTAGGAAGTACAACAAGCATTGGGTAACGACAACTCAACTTGAAATTGTTATGAAAAAAGCAATTATTCAAAGATATCTGCTGAATAATTTAGATGTGACATAACTGGCACACTGTCAGTCTGCATAATTGTGGGTTTTGATTCCAAATAGTACACTTACCCCTTCTAACAACTATCTAGCGTCTGTGTGGGGTAATTATGAACAGATTTTCACAATTGTACAATTTAACTGCTCTCTGGAGCATCATGCCTTACTCAAAAATGTACAAACCCCTCAAATTTCATTATTTACTCCTCTAAGCAACAGTTTTTTGAATTTGTTGAAACTGTGTGTTATTATAATATCTTTTTATAATTTTGTTGGTCTTGTTGCAGTATTGTCTGTTACTTTTCTGAGGCTTCTGGTCCAAAAGTGCTTCTTTTCACATCTTAGTGGTGGCTCATTTTCTGCAATTCAGGGAGTGCACACAACGATCAACAGGGGCAACAGCAAACGGGGTAGAAGAGGTGCTTTTTGTAGCCAGTTTCGATCATACCATCACCATTTATGGGATAAATCTGGGTAAATTTTTTGTTTTCAATACACATGTCGTACAAGACTCAGGTTGTTTAGTTTGATGAGTTATACGGAATTATTATTCATCGTAATACTTATTTAACACTCATTAACAACTTCGAAAACGCAGGGACAGACAACAGAATTGAAAACGAACTGTACATAAATAGGGCAGAGCAGCCCGCAAAACAATGATGAAGAAAACTATAAAAAGAACGCCTAGCCACCAGCACAACCAAAAGTGTGCTCGTTGCTTTGATTTTTGAGCTCTCTGATTGGTCAACCTCAGAGGCCTTCCTCAATCCAAACTGAAAATCCCCTGAAATTCCTCCTTTAGCGCTTTCAACCTTAACTCGTAGATGAGATCTGCTTTTGATTGGTCAGAACAAGCTTCACATCTCATTCCTCAAGCTAGGGACATCGATTTCATGCATTAGTTCAAATCAGAGTTGGGTAAACTTTAACTAGGAGTGCAGATACATTTTCTAGCACTTTCAGTTAACTGTTTCAAATTACAATTACAAGCGCTGGAATTGATTTTTTACGAATAGTGTAACTGTCTGAAATCTGCAGGTGCAGATATTTGCCTAGTAGATAGACGAGTGGGTTACACTTTTGTACCACAGTTGGTTGTATATAGTTGCTTTACTATAGGACACAGAAACTTGCCGACAGAAAGTAACTACGGATACAGGCACAGTTACTGTTCTGTTGGCACTCCCATCAGTGATGGGAAAAGTCGTCCTTTTCCGGATTCAATCATTTCGTTGAAGGATTCAGATCTTTGGACTCGTTCCAGGAATGAGTCCTTGGTTAGCATATTTAGCACCCATGGATTCATTGGGAGGATTAGATCCAGAATTGAGTCTTCTCATTGGCCAACGAGGAGCTACTCCACGTCAGCCAACGGTATTTTATTATTTTGAATCTATAGAACGAATCTGCGTACCAATGGAAATTGGGTTTTCCGGGTCAGGACCTCACTTTTGAATCCAAAGGCAATCCCATGTGTTGTGTTCGAGTTTTCCACTATGCAAAGTGGATGGTTGCTGCTACTTACAGTATCCCGGAACGAATCCTTTTTTCGCATTCGTCCCTGGACCCGGTCTTCTACAGGACTCGTTCACTCCGAACTTCCCCATCACTAAGGCCCGCCGCAAATTGAACCCAGCACACGCACAGCCCACGTCCGACCCACGAGTCGGGTAGGAATTTGAATCACAGTTTTGCATTAGATACCGCATATTGAACCAAGCCCACGGCTATCCCACTCAGTTGCTCTCCACGCGTGGGTCCGTTTGTATGTGCCGCATAGTTTTCGTGGGTCGTGAGTGCGTTATTTCCTATCCAAAAGTGGATGAGAAGTTAATTGAACTTGTCAGGGTCCATCCTGAGCTGTAACACACCTGATGCAAACTACATTAGAACAAAACTAAAAGATGAGCTTTGGGAAAAAAATTTTCCGAAACTACTGGACTTGAGTTTACAAAATTTTGCTAAAAAAATCCCACATTGATTTAGGATGTGCCTGTAATCTTGGCATCTTGATAAATCAACTGTAAGAAATAATGTTTAAGGGTTACAATATGGGAAAATTGAAATCTCAAAAACTATTTAAACTTAAAGTGGGTCGTTTTTTGTTTGATTCACTTATTGGTAACATGGTCAGGAACTTCCGAAAACTCTTTAAATTCACCATCAGTACTTCTCCCAGCTAAATAGGTATTTCTTTTACTTTTTTTTTTCGTTTAATTGAAGAATACAAAGTAATGACTTCCTCAGTCTCTGACTCTGAATCGAGATCCAGGAGGAGTTCAATCAGCGAGTTGGAGAACATCTCGGAACGTGGGTGTGGCACACGACTGGGTTCAGTATGCGGTACCCGACCCCGCCCATGGGGCTGTGCGTGTGCTGGGTTCAATTCGACTAACTCTCATCCCGAACTGAACTGAACTGCGTACGATTTAGAGAAAATTATGAAGCAAACTAATCAAAACTCTCCGCATTATATCTTAGTTTGATTCCTCCTCTCCATTATTTATCTATTTTACTCAAAATAGACTGCATACGTCTTGCATGACACACGGGTGCTGGAGACCCACAAAACCCAGAGATGACATCATACATTGTTTGGGATTTTTCATACTGAACTTTCCTCATGGTGTCCACCATTTTCGGTATTTAACATAACTATAAATATTCTTTACACCTAGAATAATTAATTTCTTAACTTTGGGCCCCCAAAAGAGGAAAACAATTCTCCATTTAATAATTTCGTAATTTATTTTTTTCGAAAATAGTCACCTACGGGTTTTTATCAAGAACCATTTAAGGATACCAACTGTGGGGCCCAGTTTAATTTGGTCGTCCAAAATTTTAATTCGAAGATTATATTGCAACCTATCAATCAACGATTGAGCCCTTGCCTCTCTCGATTAAGTTCCCTCTTTCGTATCAAAATTACGCACATTCTTTCCATTTTAATTTTAAAGAGAATAGAACGAATTGAGGTTTTTGATCCAGTAATGAGTGATAGACGGACTATTTGCTGGAAATAAACGAATGGAAATAAATTTTGATCAATGAGTTACCCTTGTTTATGAGCTGCTTATTAGATGTGTTGGTATGATGACATTACAGAAGTATAGTAGATAAAAGGGATTAAGTTATACTGATGAGCATGTAGGTAAATAAAATATAGAATTTTTCCAAATGTTGTCTTTACAAATTAATCTGAAACTTCGTTTCCGGAAAAAATACTCCTGTAGTACGCAAAATCGTCCCCGTCTAAGAACTTGGGGAAGAGTGTAATATTGGTAATATTAAAATAGGGGAATCAGTAAAAAGAGAGAAGAGAGACCCTAGACGATAGCTGAAGCGTTGGAAAGGCGAATCAAACCTTATAAAAGATACCCTCGGAAGTTCATTTTTTGGAACAGCGTTAAACCAAAGGGTTTTTGGTTTTTCATCATTTTCAGATAAATTTTGAATCTTACAGTAAATTGATTCATATACTTATTTATTTTCTGGTATGTGAATGGCAACAAATCATCCTGCTCGATGACAAGGCGAACCCAAGAATCGCGTTTGCTCAAGATAAACTGTCGCGTTTATTGGGAGAGAGCGAGGGGTTGTTCACGTTGACAACCTTTTGACATTTGACGAGTCACTGAGCAGTATGTCGAAATCGTACATAATGCAGCATACCTCTCACTCGTATATATACTTTTCTAACTACCAATATTACACTCTCTCTCGGGTTCATGGACGTTTTTCCGTAACACTGGGGGGGAAGTTTCATACATTCAAATATTGAACGTTTCGATATACATAAAACAGAACTGTTGCTGTTCATCTCACCGTTTCTCCTCTATTCCAAGAGCAGGCTGAACGAAATTCTGAATCGTGTACTGATATCTTTCTGTATGAGAATGATTTGACAGTAGTTTTCTTCATCATCCAATACAGTGATAAGACTGTCCACTACCCGGTTCCTCAGCAGGGGAGAAACATCGTCTCTTGCAGACATCTGGACAAGTGGTTGCTGTAGTAACCATTGCCAAAGACATTGCCACTTCCACTGTGAACTGCTCTAACATAGTGTTCATCCAGTATCGAATGTCTCTCTATTGCACTCATCATGGAGTTACATGAGGTATTGCTTTAGACACTCTTTGTATCCAAAAAGATTCCAGGTATCTTCATTCTACTTGATTCTGTTTCTTTCCTACTAAGCGGGGAAGAGCAGTCTCGCAAGACTGTCCAGCTAGATAGAGAGTATCTAGTATCTAGGGTAGTATTCAGTTTATTGTGGCTTCTCTATGCAGTTAATAATCACCATGCCTGCCGGAAGTTCAAATGTCTTCATCTGAAATAGAAGTAGGCTGATCAGATATAGGTCTTTGGCCCCACCGTGAACGTTCCTTCCTGGTCTAGGAATACATATCAGCACATAGAGATTAGTAAGGTCAAAGGTATCAGGGCCCTTTCGACCTTCTTACATGTTATACAGAGCTTTCTCACTTCCCAGTTCTCCCAGGTAGTGTTGGCCAGCTGACCAGTTTCATTACCTCATCGAGTGGAGCATGCTCTGCAACCATGTTGGATTGCTGTTGTGATTTATATTCCCTATACGAGAAGTGACCAAACTTTCCCACTTTAGGCTGCAGACAAGTGTTTCATAGTAAAAATAGCTAGAAGAGACAGAAGACAGAGGGCCAGGCCTGCCGATGACACTGAAAATTTATGTCCATAGGTGGTTCTAAGGTGAGAAATACTGAGTCAGAAAGTTGCAATGCACACCCATGGGCCAGAACCTTTCTTTGGCAAAACAAGATGCTCGATAAATACCGCTTTGTGGTGATGGATGAGGTACGAATACCATTAGCTCGGAGAAAACATCTTGGAACAGACTCATGGAAAACTTATGATGAAAGCACTTTGCTGTCGTAAAAACGCAGCCGCCCTCAATATCGCTAGAAGGAAAATAGACTCTCAGTGGGAAAGTAATTGGACATAGGTGCTTCAAGAAACCTCTGCAACAATTTGAAGCTTAAATTGCTGATCCAGTGTGTAGATTTTGTGAGGTGGAGGAAAAAACAGTTCTCCCTTAGAACGCCTTGTACTTGAAGATAGATGATTCAATACCTATGGGATACCTGTACCAAACAAGATAATGTCAGAACTTTTGTATTGGAAAACAGGGATTCGTTAATTCCTATCTGCTTTAGAACTTGTAATTTTTTAAATTTATTACGCTATTCCCATTTTATTAAATCATATAGGATTGAGTAATATATTTCAAAGATCTACAAGTCATGTTACCAATATTTTACTCCATTTGCTTGACAATGAGTGTGAGGGTCCTGCACAGGTGGAGAACTTTGCGAATCGGCTAACTCTTCACTCTGTCGATTCGATTGTAGATCAGTTCTTGTGATCTAAACGTTATTAAGTCGTGAAGAAAAATCGAGACGAAAGTGTTCAATTCTTGTTTTGTCTGTGTATGATTGATCGGTGTTAGCCTATTTCAGTCACAAAGAACGGCAATGGCTGTTTGAGCATGAAAACAAACGAAATCCCTACAGCAAGGAAAAATGGAGTAGTTAACATCATCAATGAAGTGGACTCGGTCGTAAAATGCCTTTTAATAGTTAGGATAAGCTACTCGCACTAGATACTGGCCCCTGTGCCGAAACCCATTATTCAGAGGCGCGGATTGAACACAACGGCTTTAACGACGATTTCATAAGGTCAGTAGGTTCACGGGGCGTAGGATTGGGGCAGGCTCAGCGATTACACCCTCCAAGCGAGCCGTAGGTTTTCCACCTTTTTTTGATTCTCGATTCAATGGGAAATTTCACTTATATTATTCCATTTCATCAGCGGAAGGATCGGGACGTGGCCTTTTCCAAAGAGGTGGAATATGTAGGGTGATTGGAAGTTCCCAAAACTTGGGGATAATGAAAAATGAACGTCAGCGGGGAGGAGGGGTTAGTGTCATCCACTCCGTGACGTTACATCGACTTCGTCCAAACTATTTGGAGTTTTGTGGGGAAATTTTGTAGTAGGGTGTTGTCAAGATGTCAGAATCCGATTCTTAGACCCAAGATGAGAAATCCCAACAGAAGAAAGTTAACCGTTTCATTTTGTAAATTTACAAAATGTTTATACAAACATCTAACTATTCATACATCAAACTACCAGAGAAAGCCGAGTTTATGAATGGGCTTATTTGGTCTTGACAACTCATTTGGGAGGTAGTTGTCACAAAACTAACGTGTTTCTCATTAGTTTACTGATATTAACTAGTTATATAACATAGCAGGAATTTAGTTGGAAATTAAAAATGAATAAACTGACATTAAATTACGAAAACAAAGAAAAATCAACAGAATTAATTGGTTAATCTAGAATACTATTATCTATAACTAATTCAATTGAGGGGGCTTTAGTATGTTAAGCACACTTATTAAGAGCCAATACAATATTACAGGGTACCCGTATGTTTTCAAGAAGTTACTGTTTAAGAATTATGTATATGCTGTAGTCAATGTGTATAATGCAGGCATTATTTATAATATTGGAAGCTTTGGGTGACGAGAGGGTTGAAGTGATCTTCATGCCGGAGAATAAAACTGGTTGAGTAAGTTACTAGGTACTCTTGTGGGGGTGTGATGTTCAAGTCGACATATATTGTTTTATTTCGTAAGAATGGGGGTCTGTAAAACTATGTGTTTTGTAGAATGTTGTTTTGCCGCTGTTCCAACCTTTTGAATTCAAATTTTGAACAGAGTTCCCCGTATGTCCAAATCGGACGTATCAGTGCCTTGGACATAATAATACGGATTTGTAGCGATACACGTGGGTTGTACAGCAGAGACCGTAATTGCGAGCATCGATTCTTAAGTCCCTTAATCAAATCAGATAGGAGTTGATGGCACGTAAGTCGCTGATCTTGTGTAACTGCTATGTATCTATGACTGGCGGTATTTGGAATGGGCTGCTGAAGGTATCCCAAGAGGGGTTCAGTGCAACGTCTTCTATATGAAAAGTATATGACACCGAACAGGACTTTGATGAGTTTAATTTGAAACGCCAGTTGATGGACCATTGTCCCAGTGTTTATAACATATCTTGGAGTCGTTGAGCTACTGTATCAGAGTTTGGGCCACACATTGACTGGGCATTAAGTATACAGCGTCTTGGGCAATGTATGAAATAGATTCTAACGAACGAACCATTGTTTCTACACCAATTATGTTATTAAAAAGAAGTAGTTAAATTTCCTGATCCAACATTTCCTAGTTGATTTCTTAATATCTCTTTTTCTGCTCCTCAATGTCTAGTAAACGCAATCATGGTTTTAATTTCAAATATTTTTTGTGGTTTTTATTTCCATTTATTCAAACCCAAATGTTTTGCCAATAAAATTGTAATTGCAGTCATGTTATGTTTTTTGCTTTGTTTTCTGTAGCTTTACATTTTAACAAGGAATAAAACTTTTACTTAAAATCCAAGAATGAACGTATTTTACCAATTGGTTAAGAGGCGACAGTCATTGTAAAAATGAAAGTCATTGTGTGAAGTAGGAAGCATTTTATACGCATTTTTTTGTCATTCTATAGAATGACAAGGAATTATATACTGGGTGTATATAAAACACCCAGTGGTTGTAGACCACTTGGCACACGTGTTCTACTACTGGAAACAAAAAGTACCTCCTAGAGTTTTTTTCAGAGGCTTCGTTTTCGAGTTATTTCACTTTTCAGATTTTGTTCGTGTTTCGATCTTAAGTCAACTAAAACGGCCGCAACTATTTTCAAAGTATTTTGAAATCAAAGTATGCCGTTGGAAGAAGTTTTTTTCAAAATTTGACGAAATTTACTTTTCAGGCTTATTTTACACCCTTTAGTTATCTTTAAAAAATTACTTTTAAAGACTGAAACGGTGGGAAATAATGCTCCTTCTAACGTCATACCTAGATTTGAAAATACTTTGAAAACGCCGGAGTTACGGCCGTTTTAGTGACGTAAGGTCGAAAACACGAAGAAAATCTTGAAGGGGAAATAACTCGAAAATGAAACCTCTAAAAAATACTGTAGGAGTCACTTTTTGTTGGAATCTAGTTGTAGAATACGTGTGCGAAGTTTTTCGGATCATACGCTGGACACCCTGTATAATGACGGATTTCACACATTGACTGTAACATGTACTATCCTTTTCGAAGGCGTACTGATGGTAGCGTTGTCGAAGTGAGGCGTATAATACAAGTAGGACCCACGGAATTTATCTTGTATCTTATTATCAACCGTAAAGGCAAATGATAAATCTTCGTGACAATTAGCAAAGAGGTTGGTACCCTTTTTCATAGAATGAAATGTATTGAGTGGAATCGTTAGAGATCTCATCAGAGATCAAGTCGTCATCTTCCCGTCACTGAATTAATGGTACTCCATGCGTAAGCCAAAACATGTTGGTAACAATTTTGACATTTTCAACAGTTTCGATCGGACTTCAATAAAATGATCAGGAATTATTCGATAATAATATCTGCTCATGCTTAAACCTCATGATCCTTTTCACAATAATAACTTCCCAAGTTTTAAACAGAGTTGAATGAATTTTTCAGAAATTATTTGAGTTGGGCTCTGAATGATTTCCTGCTGATTTCATTACTCTAAGATTGAAAAGTTTTGGGATCCGGAAACGCGATATTATTCTAACAAACGGTATTTAAACAGATTTTATAGGATTTTGACAAATTTTAACGGGGATGGTTTGGATAGGGACAGCAATCTACATTCTGCCAGTACTGAATCGTCTATATAGAAAGCTTTCAGTTGATCAGTAGGTAGATGCATTCAAACCCAGCTTTTGGCCATCTCCTCCTTTTCTTGTACAGTGTATCAGACTCAAACGGCAAAACTGCAGGCATCTACTCTACAACTGATTGTGCCTCAATACGAAGTGCCTCACAAACTTGTTTGTTGAGGTTTTATTTCTGAAATTATTAGGTTATCTTCTACAATTTTTTTGTGTGAGTTCGACGTTATCTCACTAAAATGATCAAGCTTCCTTACCATTATTTTTTAAAATGCAAAATGAAATCTGGTTACATTGTTGGAAAGAGCATTAAGAGTCCCGTGGATATGTTACAAAACGCCATCGTATCTGGTTTGACTTTTTAGAGTTTTTTACGGAGTTTCCCTGTTTTGCTAAAGAGATTTTCATCTTCTTTCTGCAGAGGCAAATCAACGCGGTTTTCACGAAAACATCCTCAAACTCTTTGTTTTCCAACGGTATGAGCAAACAAAATTATTTCACATGAAGTTTTTGAAGAAAATGACGTTCGAATGTAGAAATACGTGGATTTATACCGTGAAATCGACGTTTTTCATCCAAACTTGAGTTGGTTGGAGTTTGGCCTCGGATTTTGGGTAAATTTTTCCCAGAATGCAATGGTGATTGAAGGTTCGAACTTTCCTATGGCTGCAGATATCTTAACCTCTGGTTTTTACGTTGACGACTACTTGACTGGTAGTCATTCTGTTAGTTCTGGACTTGAACTGCAATGCCAGCTAATTGGCATTTTGGGAAAGGGAGAACTATCCCTGAGTGAATGGTCCAGTAACTCCAAGGAACTCTTGAATAATGTTTCTTGTACGTCTTGTGACCCTGTTTCAATCAGTCCAGCTGATGTTAAACCTTCAGTAAAAATACGTGGTCTTCAATGGGATCCAGATTCTGATTGCTTTTCCTATCACCAAACGAGGAATTCTCTCCACTGTTGCCAAAGTCAACAATCCTTTAGGATTCCTAACGCCATCAGTGCTTCTGATGAAGAAATTTATACAGAACATTTGGAAGAAAGGTCTCTGTTGGGATCAACCAATTTCTACATCCATGCAAATAGAATGGGATCAGTTAATCAGTGAGCTGTCACATTTATCCATGATTAAAATTCCCAGATGCATTGGCTCCATAAAACCTTCTAAGTATCAAGTTGTCGCCTTTTCAGATGCATCTACAAAGGGCTATTGTTGCGCCATCTATTTAGGGACCTTGAATGACAGCATAAAGGGGGATTCTCTCGGGTCTCCTCATTCAACAATTGAGGCATTTTCATGGCCAAATCAAAATTGAAATCTTCAATTAGCACGATACTTTTCATCCAGCCCTTCTGACCAGAGGAAAGGGTCTGCGAATAACTGTTGAGCGTGAAGGCTCGAGAGAATCGCTATCCGATCCAGGGAAAAAATATACATCGAATCCAAGGCCAAACTAATTTTGCTTACCAAGTCAATTTTGAATGAAAAACGTCGATTTCACGTCTTTCTAGATTCAAGCGTCATTTTCTTCAAAAACTTCACGTGAAATAATTTTTTTGTCATACCCTTGGGAAGCTGAGGATGTTGTTCCTGAAAGCCGCATTCTCTCAACACAGAAAATGGGTGACAATCTCTTTCCAAATTTTAGTAAAAATAAAAAAATTACAAAGTTTGAGGTTTGGACTAGAAAAATTCTAACTAGATTTAAGGTTAAAAATGTATTCTGTATCCTGTCCAACGGGAAATATAATGCTCTTTCCGAAGCGTTGGGCCGGTCGAGTCTGGTATACCTACCTATATTGTCCTATGTGAGGATACCAGTGGCGTTAAATATCTGTGAAGGAATCCTGGATCGTAAGTTTTGTCAGAAAGAAAACAGGTGGTTTACGAGATAAAAGGTTGATTTGTTTCTCGTAAGAATGAGATGATCACCAGACCCAAGCCTACTGGATCAATGGCCACCAATTTTTCTGTTATTCATCTCCAGAAACTTGAATAACACTAGCTCCTTAGATTTGAATTAATAATTTATCTGATTAGAAGTCTCTAAGGATTTCCTTCAGCTTACTGATAGAGAGGCATCCGAAATTATGATAATTCGATGAATGTTTTGAGTAATTCAATCGTTGATCGGCAGAGATACATTGAGAACTAGTTTCACCAGTTTTTGATTATCGTTACTCATTAAACTGGAGATCTCAGCTGTTGAACAACGAAGTTCGGTTTTACCAATTCCATTTCAGATAAACCAACGATCAAACGCTCTGAATCGACAATCAAAACCATCCAAGAAAATATGGGAGGTAAGCGTCCGAAACAATGATTAATAAAAGTTCCTTTGGTCATCTTTGTTTGAATTCCGAGATTCTGTTTTGGTGCGATATTGTTCATTGTGGTATTTCTGCTATTTTGTTTTATTGTTTTTAGCTAGTTGTATATTTTGCTCGTTTTCCTTATCTATCTGAACGTATTTTTAGTTATTTTCGCTTGATGAGGGCACTGGCACTTGTGGTAGGGTTTGACCAGAATCAGGCAGGTTTAACTGTTAGGATTTTGAGCTCGGCGATATTAATTTCGTGACATGACATAGATTTTACATTTTTGTTAGTTTAAATAAACAAGCTTTTTTCTTTACAGTGTAATCCCAAAGTGACATTTTTATTCGAAAATAACGTATATCATAAGCTACCTCAAATATGAATACGAATATTGTGCCAGGTTTTCAGGGTGAAAACGCCTTTCTTAGTGTTGATACTTGAAAAACACATTTTTACCCTAAACCGTTGGTTGTAGAGGTCTGAAAGTGTCACCATTCGATTCAGCGCGAAAAAATACATTGAAATGAAGTTTTGGATCGCACGGATTTTCAATAATGTAATTAAATTCGTAGTTTATGTATATAAATACGAGATTATTCGTGAATTTCGTCTGCGAATAAAAGACTATTCGTAAATTTTGGCTAGGAATATGAGTGAATTCGAATTTGGAGGTAATATGAAGTATTTGTGTGATCCTGATGCAAAATATATAATTATTCGCAAAATTTCCATCCAAATATGGGAATATTTATATATACGAAACTGTATACACATTTTGCGAATACGAATTTATTCGTATATTTTCTCTGCAAATAAACAAATATTCCTATTTAAATTTGCGAATAAAAATACGCCCAACTCTGAATCCCACAAGATATACAGGAGGCAGAATATTCTTTGCTACACAAGATGCACTAGTATTTTTTCTTCGCAGTACTCAAATTTCGGTTTCCCCAACTCCCCGTCCATGACTAGGCGATATAAATGGGTGTCTATACTAACTACTGGCCAAACTCAAGGAGTCGATTCTACAGGTCATTTTCAACAAAAAATACTTCTTAGAAATTTTTCTTACTCAACAAAGAATCCTTCTTTTTTCACTTTCAAGATTTTTTCGTTTTCTCGACCTTACCCTTAAACTTAACACTTAAACTTAACAAAGTGAGCAAAAATTTCAATTATGCAAGTCGGCTTTTGAAGAAACATCCAAAGAACCCACGTTTTTTGGAAAACGTGACTTTAAACCAAATTCCACTGTGAAAATGGTTTTTCTAACACCGCTTGAATTCTTAGGAAGTTTTTCCCGAGGGGTGTCTAACGATTGATCTCCGTTATGACAAAACGGCGATTTTAACAAGATCTTCGAATTTTAATGTTCCGTCATTTTTTTTTTAACCACTACGACTAGGCTTTAAAAGTTGAATTTCGTATCAAACTGATAGGAAATTTGATGCTCTTTCTGTCGGTAACCTAAGATTTTATTTTGCACGACAATTAAGGGGGTTAATACGTTTTACTACGGTAAGGTCGAGAAGACGAATAAAATATTGAAAGAAAAAAAGAAGGACTTCTTTGAGTAAGAAAAAATCGCCACGAGGCATTTTTTGTTGGAAATGATCTGTAAAATCGACTCCTTGAGTTTGGCCCATAGTTAGTACCCTGTTGAAATAAATTTTCCTCCAAAATAACGTTCAAGTCAATTGGGAAAAGGTTCAATTGTTTCGGAAAAAGGTTTCATTCTTTTGGAAAAATGTTCAATTCAACTGAAAAATGCTATAACGACAATATTAACCCACAAACTGTGACCAGAAACAACACCTTTAACGAAAACAGAAAACAAGATGAAGCAAGTGAAGTAGTCAAGTTAAAGCAAGCAGTAATAGAAACGGTTGTCGGCTACATTATCACTGTCATATCGTTATCACCCATATTTTGCGGGAAAATATCTCCTTGAAATCCTATATACCATCAAACATATTCTCAGTAAAAGATGTATCCATACACACACTTGGTTTTTCACGAATATTTTAGGTGCTCCTCACGACCCTAGAAAAATTTGGACACTAATTTTAAGAATGTGTTTGCAACGGTCTTAAACGACGTATTTCAGGTCGAAGAATATCCTAACTAAAGAAACCAGGCCAAATTGTCATCAAACGTACACGAATTAATTTTTATAAAGTCAAAAAAGTGTTCGTACAGTCCAAAGACACTGGAAAACCGAGCTCAAAAAATGGATTAATAGCTAGTGGGCCCTCCTTTTTGCTTGATAACTTCCAACAGAAGCACTCGTGCCACGCAGGTATCCGGAGTACATACCATACCATAACATTACAATACACGAACAATAACAATGAGAAATCATGAAAATTGTTTAAGAATTGTGTTTTTGAAAGTTGTTTGAGAACGCTTATAGGTTTTTTGATTTATTATTCAATAATAAACCATTGTAATCGCTCTTGAAAAAAAAAAAAAAAAATGCTAACCCCCCCGCAAATTTCGTGGTTTACGTTTCAAAGGGTGTAGAATCCGAATCTGCATTAACAATTTTTCCGACCGTCCGCCGTACGTCGTACGCCGTACGCACGATTTCTAGCAAACGGCTGGAGCAAAATATCTGAAATTTTCAGGAAAGATCAATATTGGTCCGACAACGCCCCAATTCTTTAGTCAGCACTCTCACTTAATTTAAAGTACCCTTTAAGGGTTGTCGAAGTTTTGTAAAATCCCTAAAAACCTCAAAAAAAGTCGAAGCGGCCTAAATTTGGACCTCTCCATGAGAAATCGAATGAGCCCTTCCCCCAGGCTCGTAGCTCAAACCATTCCCGATATATGGCCTGATTTATGGTGCCAACATTTACGTTTTTTTGGTTTATTGTTGTTTATGTTTTCATCGCAGTAACCTAGTGATGTAGTAATGTGGATACTGGAGTGAACTCCTAAAAGGCTTTGTAGCCGATACACGGGTTGAAGCATTCTGATACGCATGAAACGCTGCAAATTCTTTCACTGGGGTTTATTATTCAATTGGCTTGCGTTCATGATTTGAATTTCTACTAAGCTTTGGAGTGTGCGTGTTTCACAGGTGATAGAGTGATTATAGAATTTCAGGAGGCACACAAATATGATCAACTGAACAATCCAAATAGGTATTTTGGTTGAGAACAGATTTACGTGCTGTATGTATATCTCCTGAAATTCAATAATCGCTCTATCACCTGTGGAACACGCACACTCCAAAGCTTAGTAGAAATTCAAATCATGAACGCAAGCCAATTGAATAATAAACCCCAGTGAAAGAATTTGCAGCCTTTCCATCTGCGGTCATAGAATGATTTGGAACGGATTTGTATTCGGTTATTGTTTTCTCTCATGTTTGTATTAACCTTCACTAACTTGGATCAATTCTATTAGACTTCTCTGTATCGTGAGACGTCCATGACCGTGACCGGAAAAATGCTGATTCCGTAATTTTCATTATTTTAGATCTCTGGTAGTTGCTATTGCTCTGGGGAAGTCTTGATTGATCCTGTACTAATTCACATGAACTCGAGTTTGTTTGTGGAGACTTTGTTCTTCCCCTTTTCTAAAACAAATGGCTCTTGTGATCGAGATTCCCAATCGGAAAAATAATGTTATATATCAGCTGGAGATGTCCGAATTAGCCTGCCGGGGGTTATTAAAAAAATGACACTTTCTGGGGTGTACGTAGACATTATTTACTGAGTGTATCATAGAAACTAAATCGATTTTTACTGATAACAGCGTAACCATTGATTGCATTGGTGAGAGTGAAAGTGAAACCCGATTATTTTAAATCAAAGTTCAAATCTCTGGTTCCGTAAAACAATGATCTAATGTCAACAGAGTAATGTTGGTGAAAGAGTCCCTGAGAATGGTAGAAACAGGACAGGATGGGAAGACGGGAAATGGTAAACGTGGTCAAGCACGACTCGGCGCGGGAAAAACAGATGACTCGGGCGTTTACGGCGAAGCTCGGCTGTTTCCGGCCGGAGTGCCGGTGACAGGTCGGTGGCGGGAGTTTCCCCCCTCAACCCCACGCACTTCCAACCTCTCTCTTGGAAACGCGTTAGTCCTTCGTAGAAGTTCAGCTGAGTTCTTACTCGGTGATAGTTCTTTCAATTTCCAAATAAAGAGAGGAACACGCCAAATTATCAATTTTAAATTTTTTTTTTAAATTCCGACTTGAAATTGTGTTGTGTTGTGGCTGTACGTGTCTAGCAGTCATGAGGGCAGTTTTGGTGTTTCTGACCGTCGTTGTTCAAGGTTTGTACTTTAAACCTTAATTTTATTACACTATATTGCAATTAAAACTTAAAACATTAAAAAAACAATTTAAAGATATCGAACAAATTTTTGAGCCTCTATGAATGATTTCCCCTGGATGCTTGCCTAACTTTTGTTTAGAAGTTGTTAGTGAATGATCAACATGATCTGTTTTGAATAGTATTAAAAGTTGCATGTATAAGGCCGATATCGTCTCTGAGCTGGAACCTTATGCTTGTTTACATTCATTTTATCAGTTTCAAGAATAGTTTTAATGAATTCGTAGAAGTTTGCAATCTTGGCACCCAAGTAAATTATTGCTACGTTAAATAAGTACGAGTTTTGTTTACGACAGCTACGAAATGTGTTTCACAACGATTAGTAGTACCTAGTTAGCAGGTAGTGTTTATCCTGGAAACTCAACAATATGAATCAGCTCAAAAGGGTTTTCTTATCGCTCTGCATTATGTCACTTTATCTTGGTTGAATTACCTGCTCTCACCTACCTACTAATCTGCTGAGTGTAACTCCGTAACGTTTTCATCGTTCGTCTTTCACTTCAAAATCAGGTTTCACTAAATCACAATCAGCTATTACCGTAATTCTTTCTTATCAATAAATTACGGTAACTGTTTTAAAAACATTGTATAATTAGGTAGGCAGTTATAACCTTACCTATCCAGGAGGTAGGTAGGTATTCACAATGATTCATTTTCTTTAATAGAATGTATTGCATACGTATGGTTCGAATGGTGCAATATATCAACAACTTAATTGGAAAAAAAAACTAATCATTTTAATTTCCAATTTCCGTGAGGAAAGTCAGTTTGTATGATTTAGCTGATTTTTCTGGATCAGGATGTTGGCAGGTGCTAGTAAATAGGTTTTGAATTCCTAGTAGGAGTGATGGATCGTCTGAAAATCTCTTCCTTTATTTCTAAGTCACTGAGGTCTGCGTTTTCGTCTATGTATGTACCACTATTTATTCTCTGCATTATTCGGTTAGTTGGTTCATGTGTTTTGAAGAACGTCCGGCAGCCATTCAGTTATATCAATCTTGCAAGAGTAGGCAAGTATTGTTACAGGTACGTGCACACGTATTGCGTCCATTTTCGTGATATTGGGCTAGGTTCGTTTTTCTTCTTAACCTTTTCTAGGTATGCAGCTGCTTGCATAACATATGGTTGAATCTTTGAAATCGACTGAAGGACTTTCAGACGATAATCCATCTAAAGAATAACGGATATGGCGTGGATTGTTCGTTTCGTAGCTTCCCGAATGCAGGTACCTACTTGAATTGCGGGGTTAGGAAGTTATTGTAGGTTAGGTAAACAAGGCAATGCTGGTTGTAGGTAGATGTAGGTAAAATTGATACGACCGGTATATCTGTGGCCGTTGGAGTCATCCACTTCTGTCGCTGGGCCGAGTCAATGAACTTCCTGCCGCGGCCCGTTGACTCCGCTCGCCCGCTCGAGGCCCTCCGTCTTCCTACGTCCAACCGGCTCTCAACCTCCTACTTCGTCCCAACTCTACCTACTTTATCCTATCTCGTCACCTACTTTATCCAAATAATCTCTTTTACCAACCTAGTCTTTAAATCAGTAGAATAATCAATATAGAATCTCTAAGGAAAAGGGAGTGAGATCAGGCGCCGTACCCTGGATCGAAAGTACAGTTTGCACATGCGCAACTAGATGAGGCATCTATTGGTAACAAGTGAAATTAATCTGATCTTTGTGTTATCGAAAATCTGGTCAGCAGTATTCCTTATGCACTAACAGATAACTGAACGAAGACCAAGATTCCACTTTCCATCGGGGTCTATCGCAACTATGCCACTGTTTCTAGTTACCGAAAGGTACAACAGGTGATGGGAGAATGTAAGAACGTGACGCTCCAAAACACATATATACAATTTTCAAAGGAGTTATGAATCTATATATCGTGTTCAGAAACTTTTTTTTCTCGGTCGATTAAAAAGGTGCGTTGTTGAAAATGATGAACGAGATGCCGGAGTTCGGCTACACATCGGTCAAAAACATTTACACGATATCGTAAGCTTGGGTGCTAAAAGGCTAAATATTTATTCCCTGGTGATTTACCCGTAACGTTCACCAGTGAATTAGTACCCTGAATTCCCGCGAATCAATAAATTAAACGAAATTGACGGTTTACCACTCAATGGCTTATATTTTCTTTTAGGACGCTCTACTACCAGGCCAAACAGCTCGGTAAAGTGGAAGTGACATATCGAATCTCGATGACATACGAAAGAATGAAATTGTTCTCGTCAACTGGAGCGGAATTTCATTCTTTTACATGACACGGAATACGGTACTTTTGATAAAGCATTCTTCGGCCACTTATTTTACCTCCAAAACGTAGTAGGGAGGGACTCAATTTTAAAGCTAATATTAAAATGCGGAATGGAGATAAAAAAGAATCGATAAGATGACAGATGTACCCGTACTACTATCATCTTGATTGAGACGAACTCAAAACACTGGATTTTAGCTTTTTTGACTTGTTTGTGGCCAGGTTGTTGAAAAGAATGGGAAATATGCGGTTTTCAAATTCTTCTAAACTACAATTAATGGAATTCGCACGACTTACACTCAGCGAAAAATGTCTCCGTACTCCCCAAAAACGTGTACTTTTTTCATTAACCAGGGAAGCTAATTCGGATGTTAACACAAGGATACAAGAGACGAAGTCTCCGTAAGCAAACTGGGGTTCATCTGAATCGGTACAGAATCAATCAAGACTTTTTCCACTAGCAAAAACAACTATCAGAGCTCTAGAATCATGAAAATAGCGGTATCAGCATTGTTCCGGAGACGATCATGGAGGTCTCCCAGTACAGGGACGGCTATTAGAATTGATCCTGGCGGGTGGATCACAACCCAAACATTAAAATAGCTAAATACAAATCCATTCTTGACCAATCTAAAACCAAGTTAGTGAGAGAAAAAAAAGGAAAAAAAAAAAAAAAAAAAAATAGCTTTATGTCTCTCTGTGTGGGTCTGTGACAAATGTTATAGACGCTAACAAGCTGGCCAACGATTTCCATGATTTGTTATTTTTAATGCATGTGTAGTGTATTGTAGTTGCTTCTGAACTAGTGCCCTCAGATACCTTCCAGCTTGGTTGAAAAGCTCGTCGATTCGATGAAGTTCCGTTTGTTGGAAGTTGTCAAGCAAAAAGGAGGGACCACGAGCTATTACTCCATTTTTGAGCTCGATTTTACCTGTTCTTTAGACTGTGTGAACACTTTTTTGCCCTGATAAAAATGAATTCGTTTACGTCTGTTGTCGATTTCGCCTGCGTTGTTCTGTTGAAAAATCGTTCGACTTGAAATTCATTATTTAATATGTCTGTGAATACATTCATACAGTTAGTATCCTGTTTTTCAAAGTTTGTGAAAAGCAGCTACGATACTCTTGAAAAGCAAAGTTGGTGCACGGTGGCATTTTTTACTGATGTAGTATCTCACACTTTTCTTTAGCATAATAAGATTTGAGGTGCCCTGAAAGCTACAAAATCTCTTCAATAATGACGATTTTCGTGGTTTCAATATGAAAAACAGTAATACACACTAAATTCTTATCGGATAGAACAAATCCTTTCGAAAAATGTTCCTTAAAACGTTTCGTGAGCTCTTTTGATTTTCTCTTGTTCAGTACGCATATTTTGCCTCCCTATCACATTTATTTCATTCTACCAGCTATTTGCACTTTTGTTCTGAATAATGTCCTTCGTCCGAGTAGATAATAAATGAATAAAACGGAACAAATAGAATTCACGATCGTAGACGGAGGGCTTGGATAAAATCAACAGGTCCCAAGAGCCTTTCCGAGGCAGCCGCTCTATCTCATCCTCGGTAGTCATCCAGTCGTATTTTTCGTTTCAAATTATTAGCGGCCTGACATATTCGCACGGTCTGTGCTTTTCAATTAATTTATTAAACCTAACCTTTCTACCTTATTCTCGGTAACAATTCACGAAAGTCAATCCAGTTTGGGTTTTTGTGGGGCGGAATACGAAGAATTTGAAGGTTCGTTTTACAGAAACATATGCGAAACTTCACGCTGCAGTCCCAACTTCTACGTGTTGAAGTTTAATAAAAGTTTAATTGGCTGAAAAAAATCGTTTTCAGGGATGGTTAGGTATGGACAAACAAAAAGCCACACGTAACAAATTGAGGAAACTGCAACAAGGTGATGGATCTTTGTTATTTTTGTATCAAAATCTTTCATTTTACAGATACTGATGAAATAGCGTCCGCAGCCCAGCCGCTTATCACTGTAGTATGAACAGCCTTGACTAGTGCTGTGGTTGAGCACATCTGCTGGAACTAATATCTTGAGCTTTGTTGTCCCCTTTCCTCGTTCAAGAACCTGCCATCTCGTTCGCACTGCCAGAGTTTAAAAACCACGATAAGATTGTCGAATGGCGCTGCAATTGTGGCAATGTTGTACATTAATTTCGCACGATACGACGGTTCAGAATAGAGTTTGGATTTCTTCTGAAATGCGTGAAAAGACGATACATTCATTTTATCCAAAACCAAAGTCGTAAGCATCGATGACTGCAAACAAATCCCAATATGTTTTCCTTATCACCAGAATGGACTTATTTCTTACAGGCACCGAAATGGGTATTATTTTTACAAGAATGTTGATTGTGCAGCGAGCGATCTTTATCTTTTATGCTTTATGATAGTTGACGTGAAAACAAATTAGTATGGAATACGTTCACTCCACTTCATACATCATACTATGATTTATATCATGTTTATCTTGAATAGGTGAAGTAGCTTCTCGTAGAGTTGCTGACTATTTGGTCATCGGTTAGACGATGAATAAATTAGTGACGTTTCTTCTTGTGAACTGATAGTTCCAATTCATTTTGTTATTTTAATTATTTTTCGGACAAATGTTTTTCATTAAGGATGACCGGTTAATACTCTCAAACGACTTTAATATTTCCTCCTTTACAGATTGTAATGTTTAATGACATTGCACGATTATTTTCCAACTTATGTTCCGAATTTGGATTCATCAAAGTTCAATATAACTTGTAACACATCCAGTACTAACCTTAAGAACCTTTTCAACATTTGTTGGACAAGCTGTTTGTGAAATGTTTCTTGTCAAAGGGGGAAATTTCGCAGTTGAGTTCAACGATTTGGGATTATCTGTTAGATTTAGATCCTTGGATCCTAGGTAGTTTGCTGTCGATCCGCGGTTCAACTTGATACCCGGGTTAGTTGACACATTTCTTTGTGTGTCAGGAGATTTGACAGTAAACATTTCGTTCCGTGTATAACGGGCGTTTAGATTGGGTCGATCGTTTATCTGAATCTCCAACAAGGTTCATTAGTTGTGTCATCATCAGGGTATTACTGTTAAGATTGTTTTGAGATCGGTGAAACGTAGTTTGTAACCAAGTTACTCCATGTTGTTACTGGGAGTTTGAGGTTTTGTTGTCATTAGATTCATCGGAATTTCGTTGCCTAGCGTCGAGGGGGATCATGACGAAGAGGAATTGATAATAGTTGTCAAGGATTCAATGTTGCCCGGGGGGTTCGCCAATCAGATTACCCCTTCTTAAAGCGCCGGGGGTGGGTTGCGATGATTCCGGGAAAATGTTGGCGCTGGCGCCCCTCATCAGTTCCTACCTTTGTGGCCCTCCTGCCCCCCTAGGTGCCCCCTCTGTCATTGCCTCCCCTTCTTCTCACAAGTCTACCCGAGACGATTCCGTAACCTTTCCCAACCATTCATCTCTTGCGTATCACTCATACATCAAGGATCAATTAACGTACCGCATTGCATTTCTTCATTGGTTCCCTTGATTTTCCAACAGTTTACTGCTTAATTATCTGATCCGCATCCCGTTCGCACTCAAAATTGTCAACACACAGTAGATAAGGTGACCAAAAAAGTGTAGATTACTGGAGAATTCAGTAAAAAACTAATAAAAAGTGTTCTGAATACTAAAAATTCTGTTTTTCGATACTGTACTGTTTCTTCTAGCTTGACGAGACCTTGGAGCCTTCCACCTGTAGGTCTCCTCTTGCTCTTTCAATATTATTTGCGACATTGTTTCGCTACAGTTTCCAATTAATGCAGGTTTTCTGCTGGTAGATCCCAGGCTCGAATTCTTCTTTTCAACATGCCCCAAACATGCTCTACCACAATAAGATCCATACAGACTGATGAAAACTGGAAACGTGAAAAGAGAATAGAATAAACGAAGAAATTAATTGGTGCGTTAATTTTGAACAGGGATACACATACAATACAACTTAGAAAATCTACTTCGTTTGCTACGAAAGACACAGTTTGCTGATCCCGGTTAGAATAGTTTATCAATGACTTATTCTTCTCGTATCACTAAATATTCACTAGCTCAGTGATCAATTACCATTAAACTGACCATTGTTTAATTTTCTTCGTTACATTTCAACGACTTTTCATTACAACGTCTTTAATCATGAACCATGAACTATTAAATACATATATGAACACAATTATAACACATGTATTTATATAAATCCATAAAAACTGGAATTCCATGGAAATGTGCTAAAATAAAAATCGATAAAAATATTTGAAATTTTCCAAATATCCAAAATCTTTTGAATTGTTGTCATTACAAGTTCTTTTGTCGTAACATTAACTGCCCACGATTTTGTTGCACACAAAATGCTCATGTATCAACACGATTTATCTTAAATGTAGTATGATAAATTTATGAAATTAGCTCATACGATCTTGTTGTGTGGTTGGAACTTTTTGTGTTTGAACGAATGCTGATGAAGTTATAAGGATACAGGCGCCAGCAGCACTCTTTTATGATAAGTTGTTATGATTTTATTCATTACAGCTGATAATTGACAGTTTCCGCGTTCCTCTTCCTTCACAGAATCTCTTCGATCTTATGACGAACTTTTTCTCGCTGATGTAGTATTTCTATTGAGAATATGAGATTTCATAAATAAGCCAGTAATTGTAAACTTATTAGGAGGATTAGTTCTCAACCGAAGTTGAAATGATGAATGCGCATCAGAGCGGCAATACTCTCCCTCATTCACTGGATGTGAAAGGAAGGTTTAAAAATAGAATCTAGGGACAGGGAATACCTGACCATCTTGACCTGAATTTGATAAAACCGTTAATAAAGAGGTAGTCAGCCCATCGCCGTATAATCTATGGTGGCGTGGAACCCCACAGTCTCGCAAACTCCCAAGATAAACTCTGCTTTACTAACGGAACTTGGGTGTAATTTGGAAAATGGGTTAACTGTATATTGCTGCACTACAGCGGGTTCGAAAATAGATAACATTCATTGTAATGTATCACTTGAAGTTGAATAATCTTGAAGTGATATCTATACCTTCCACATAGATCAATGTTTCACAATGTTCGCTTGGCAATAGTACACATTATGGGCATGGAGGGATTGGAAAACATTCCATTAATTGCTGACTTGTAATAAAACTGGAAGGGAATACCAATCCAAATGATCTATACAACTTGAAAACCTATGAAACGGGCGTTGTAACCATCCGGTTGTGCATGTGTACCACCGTGTAAGCTGACTTTAGACAAAAAATAATTTCAAACTGAAAAGTGAGCATGTTATGGTTTTTATGGCTATAGCACACCAATATTTAAGACTTCGTGGTGAATAATTGAAGTACACCTACCACGTAAGCCTTTGCATTGCGTACGACAAATATCACGACGCCGCCCATTGTAACGTTTACCTTGTGAATACTTACAAGCGGGGGGCAGATTTTTATCTTAACAATCTTAGTTAAAAGCGAAAAACACCTTATTTTTACATGTCCGTTCAAGTGAAACGTCCTTAGCAATCACATTTATTCGACAACGGGTGTTTATTATTCCTAGCCATCTCTCGTTATCGGAAGAATTTATTCGCGTGTGAATATTTTCCTGTTTACATACGACGCTTCGCTAGTTCTCCACCTCGACTGAGTTTCTATTCCGCGTGATAATTCGAGAGAATCACAGCCAAGAACAATCTTGTCATTTATAGCCGGGAATATTGTCAATTTTGGGGAATTTATTCCTAACCCTAACAGGAGTCTCTTTCCGAACCCGCAGATTTAGACATGTTGCAACTGGCATGGTATTTTAATGAATTACGTTGATAGAATCCAGTGATGGAGAGTTATAGTGTGGGAGGTGATGGAATGGTATAGGTGCCCCTTCCGTTGAGCTGAATGCGGTTTAATGCTCCGCCACGCTCAGTGGATGACCCAGACGCTGGAAGGCGTCTGATTCATCTCTCAAGGCGACGGATTCAAGAATCGGGAAAGGCCAACTATCCATTTCCATCAAAAGTGGCACAATATAGTGTCTCGCGTTATATCAAGTCAATTTTGACACACGTATTCTACAACTAATTCGCGACAACAGTGGCTGCTCAGAATTTCTTTTTACTCAACAAAAAATCTTGTTCACTCCAACTTTTTTTTTCGTATTTTCAACGCCATAACGTGATCAATGTGAAGAGCAAAACAAACTCTGAGCACACAATTGGAAAGTTAAATCTCTGCCCTTTTAGCTTCCAACAATAATTTTTTTAAAGGAACTTAAGGGTGAAAAATGAGCCAGGAAAGTTGATTTCGTTTTATCTGAATAATTACCTTTTTTCAAACAGCCATTAGCTCAAGGAGTTCTGGTGATAAGTGATGGCCTGCACTCTTACAAAGCCTCAGCTTTCCAATGGTATAACCAGATTTTCATTTTTAGAGGCAACGTTTTTGATGAAATTGAGTTTGAATGGGAAAACACGTGTGTATTTAGAAACACTTCTGTTCAAAAGAGGAAAAAACAGCCCTGTACGACTAAAAGAATTTGGGGCAAATTTACATATTTTTCTGAGGAATTTGCGTGAAGACGTTTGAAAAGTTAGCAATAGTCTCACCTTTCCAGTGGTATAACCACTTTTCTCATTTTTAAAAAGATCGTTTTTGGAAAAATTGAGTTTGAATGCGAAAAAAGAGTGTTTTGACTGATTTTCAGTTTTATCATTATTATGATTTTACTTTGAAAATGTATTTACAATTGGGTTATGTTGAATTGAATGTTGACTCATGCAGAACGCCCCAGCAATGAATTAAATCGGTTTTCAGTCGCAGTATCGCAATTTCATGGTGTAGGGAGCGTCGGTGGACGCAGGGCAATATATCGAAGCTCACGGAGTTTCAGGCGAATGTGACCTCCCTCAATTCAGATTTCGCTCGACCAAACAGTCCCTCGACTCAATTCTGACTTCATATACTATGGATTTCGAATTTCCCCATATCCTATTTCCCATGTTTTCTCCTAATAGTTCACATTTTAATATTATTATTGAGTTTTGTGAGGCCGTCGTTCAATACCAAGTTTCCAAAGTTAATGTCGTTAACTCGACATTCCCTACGACCTGAAATACTTCATTCAATTAGTGACTAAATGAAATTCAACTATCCTGATGGGTGACTTGAGCTGGCATGCTTTACTCATAAAGGAATTATTAACCGTTGATGATCAGCTGCATTGTCCATATCCTGGGGATCCGGAACAGCAAAGTTCCCAATCCGATCAAATCATACTGGTCAAGGCAATGTATTAACGTATCTCTTTTAAAAATCTCCGGCACCCAATCCCGAGTAACGTTCACTCTGTAAAATACCCTGTCACAAAATCGGCCGCGTACGGTCAACCGGGTTTATCGCCCATCCGGCAAAAACAGATTCCGACCGCTTGAATATCTGCATAATGTAAGGCCAATATTTTTTACGGCGAAACTAGAAGAAAAGGGTTAGGGTGCTTATGGGAAAGCGATGTCGCGTGGGAGTGGCAGTGATGACCCAGCCTTGTGATTTCCAATAAATGGCTAACGAGAGGTTCGTTCTTCTGCTTTGCTCTCAGCACACCAACTTCTTCCGCACCGTTCACACTCTTTAACGCTGTAACCGCTGTAACCTTTTGATTGTATAGTTGGATCAGACAAGATTACTCTGGGAATAAAACCTGCCGAGTTGTGGCATATGCATTTTAGCTCCCTCGCTCAAAGCCCCCTGTTTTTTCTCTCAATATTATAAACGCGAAGCTGGTGCAATTACGATCTTTAGGACGCCTCTCTGAAGCAAGGCTTCTTCAGAGAGACGCCTATTAGAATTGATAAATGCTAAGAAACCAAAACATGCGAATGAGAAAAAAAAGAAACTGAATACAAATCCATTTTAGACCACTCTAAGGCCGAATCTGGAAAAACGATAGGTCTGATTGACAATGTTTGTGCGACGAATTTGTCAACGCTGCCCTGCCTACGATACATGATTCAAATTTTCATGGTTCTTCTTTCGATCCAAATTTTAGTCTATTTCTGCAACGGACCTCGGAAATTAAGAGAGGGTTAAGATTTTGGTTTAGTGTTCAATTTAGCATATGTTATACAGGGTGGAAGCCGAAAAGTGACAAAAAAATTTTCTGTTAATCTGCACCAAAAATGTAGTGAAACCTCGCCGACCGCACTTGTCTACCTCAACCCGTTCTCCAGATATAATTTTTTTAAATTGTTTTTTGCCATAAAAGAACACTTTTCTCCATTTTAAAACAACTTTTTTCTACTTCTACATTTTCGGATTCAGCGTGAAATTTCCTTTACGACCAATGCACATGCATAATCATACACGAACCCCTAAGGACCGCAATAGCAGTTCAATAATAGAAAAGTTAAAAAAATTCTTAGTTTCTGAATGTGCTGTAACTTGTCAAACCTCAGAAAACTTGCAAATTAAATCAGCTTTTCAATGGTATGGTCAAATTTGCGATTCCGCGTCGATCTCATTCCAGAAATTCCAGTTTAAAGGCGAAAAAACGTTAGACATAGAGTTCTAGCTCTCTATGTTGATATGCATTTAGACTAACGAAATTCATGTGGACCATCTAGAATGTCATCGTACCTTGATTCTCTGAAAAAAGTAATTGAAATTGAACGGTTCAATTTCCTTCAATTGTGAATTGAGGCGTGTTTTACAGTTTTCACTAATAAATTATTAATCCAAATTCGTTTAAATTCATAGGATATCTTTAACAGATATAAATGACGCAAATGTTCAACCTATCCATTCTTTAGAAGAAACAAGATTGTTTTTAGGCATCATTATTCATGTCTTATTACATCGTCTGAATGATTAATAATAAACTAATGAACCAGAACGAAATCACGGTGAACTTTTACAACTCGAGGTTTGATGGTCGAGAGGTTGAAAGGCGTCGAATTTTTAATAGCCCTCTATTCAGTAACGGTATATATTTTTACGGCGAATTCGATACAAAGAGGCACCACTAAATACAAAATAATTAAAGGTAATGGAGTGTGACGGCCCCGTTAAAATTTAATGGTGTAAGATATGGAGCTATCAGGAGTTCCCTCCTTCGGTAGTTCAAGCTTGAGATATCCCAGAATACTGCATATCGGTGGCCCGGGAACATTGAATTCTCTCAGTTGAATGATCACGTTTTCCATAATACAGAACGAAATACCAAACCAAAATTAAGTTAACACTTAGTATCTACCCTTTTGGTTCAATATTCTCAATAATAAGCCGTTGTCATCGTGTTGGAGAAATTGTTCTAGGAGGAACTTAGTCATTTTACGTTTCGGGGTGAGTAGATTCATGTTAAAAATCCGTTTTTTCGCACTCCATTTGTTGTCTAGTTGGTTCTGACATCTAGACAGCCCGATCGCAGCAAACGAATAGATGCTTTGCGCTAAATATTGGTAAAAAATGTGATTATTGAGGTTTTTGCTGACTTGAAAAAGTGGAGTGTCATTTTTTGGTAATTTCGGACGCTAAGTCGATTTAGATTGGTCCTATACCAGTCCAGAGCTCATTTGAAGCAGAAATTTCATTTTAAAAGTGAAAATTTCGAAAACGGGTGTGAATTTCAACTGCTTAAATCCTTGGTTTCTTTCATTATCTCGTTTTGAAGACTTCGCAGTCCTAAATAACCTTATAATGAACAAAACTTTACGAAATAATTTGCAGCGCTTTCCATATTTGAATATCATATTACAGGATTGAATATATTTTACATTTCAGACGTACGTACGATTTTGTATTTTAATCAGTTAATATGTTTGATTAGAAGCTCACAAATGTCTTCAAAAACTTGGAAATGATGTTTGAATGATGATGATGAGAAGGAAGGAGAAGCTTGCGTTCTCAGACCACCAATATTCACCATTTCGTTCATTCGCCAGACTTTCACATTTTGTGAAGTAAATGTAGAAGTAAGGGATTCGGTTGGATTGGATATGAAAAATTATCGCCCATTATTCACGGTAGACCCGTTACCTCACGTCTCCGTGGATCTATTGTAACTTGCACGTCGCGACGTTCTCGCGAACAGTGTCGTGGAGAAACTGAATATCTTTGATCCTTACGCCATCAGTTAGACTTCTACCCTTTTGTCGGATATAAATAAAACAGGAACCGGGTTCTTAAACTGGGTTTTGCATCATATTCCTCAAATAAAGTTTGTGTTCGTAGATACTGCATTTCCTTCTCCAATTCTGACACCGTGTGGAATTGTCTGAGATTCTGCTATTCTGTCTGTAGACGCTAACCATTTTCTCACGGCCTTGTCATTCAACCTCCCTTAAATTCGGATAAGAGTTGGAAAAAACTACTTTACCATCCCATATCAATTTCATCAGAATCGCAACGTTAATAACTGCTGAAGACGCTCGAACGTGAAATCTTTGTTAGTATTGTTACTGTTACAGCTTTCATTCGATTACAATGACAATTTCAAGGAACGCGCATGTTATACTGATAATGTTCTTCCACCAATTTCGCTGATATAAAAGTGCACAGTTTCACTGAAAATTCTCAAACGGCGAATAATTTTCTCATGGCCTATTCGTCAGATCTCGCTGTGAGTGTATACGGGAAGTGACGATTTGATAAGTCCAATGGGCTTCATCCCGATCGTATCATTTCTAACTGCCTTTTGGTTAATTATTTTCAATAATAAGCCTTTTTAATCGTGCAGCAAAGCAAATTGTATAGCTCCCCTCCCCCCTTACACTTTGTCGCTTCACGTTTAAAGGTGGGTTGATTCAGAATCTGTAATGTCCTTCCGCTCCACTCCGTGAGAGTCATAAAAGGCCTCAGAATTGGTTTAAAAAGTACTTTATTTAGCATTAGAACTCCACTTGAGGTCTAGTTGATCCTTGCTTCCAGCCAGCCCGATCTCCTCAGACGAATAGATCCTAGGGGCCAAGAACGTGGTTTTTACTGATATTACCAACTGAGGTGTCATTATCAAGTGAATTTGGACGAAAAATCAACTGTAACAGGTTTCAGATCAGTAGAAATCCACCCATACCAAATTATCACAATTTCTGCATCTGAAAGCAGCATTTCTACACCTCACAATGACACCAACAATCACACATTATTCAAAAAGTTATAAACCTGTGTTGGAATTGGCGTTTAAACCTGAAGCTGCAAGGAATCTTTCAAGATTTTTTTAAACAGCTCTAAAAGCTACACATTTTTGGGACTCGAGCGTCATGTCCGATTCCCAACTTGGCTGATGTTATCCTAATGATCATAGACAACGTTTTTACTGGTGCACGTTATGGTTGCAATGGTTTTCCAAATCTCCATCGCGCTTGGTTTGTTGGCTGGTTATGTGTCTGTTCTCCGGTTAACGAGTTAGTTTGAACTTACTCGACTTCAAACAAGACAGTGAAAGGGGACAACGAGCGAAAGAGACATTTGGTTTCAATCTTTTTCTTAACAATGGTCGCAAGGACGTACACAAAGTGGAAACTGAGACCAGAATTTGAGCGTAAAAAGTACAAGTCAGTGGAATGGGAGAGAGAAGAAGAAAAAAAAGTGAAAAAATAAAAATACAATGAGAGGTGATTTCGACTGTCCCGTAGCCCGCTGCGCCCGGTTTAAAGATTTAAACCCAAAAGCGAATCCGATTGTTTCCGCCTAGCAAGCAGTGAACCTCTTCTTGCTTTTCACGGTTCACCAAGCCGAACAGCCGCCGAGCGGTTACCACTGCCTATTGAATCAGATAATTACTTAGAGGTGGGTACAGCACTTGGGCTATTCCATCCCCATCTAAAACACATTTTACAGGTAACGCGTTCCTTGATCCTCTTTAATCAATCAACTGGTTCATCCTTGTGGGAAAAGGCCACTTGAGGCGAAGTAGGAGATCCTCATTTTCAACAGGACCGCCGGGAAGGGAAGGATCCCAGCCGGGGGTTTTACGGGCTGGAGAGCCCGCTCGCACACGCGTTCAAGCCGAATCGTGTCATCTTTACTGTTGACGGGTCTAATTGTCCGTGGAGATCCAGTTTAGAATCGCTAAGAGTTGTTTAGGGGCTGAGCGAAGTATCTATTGAGGTTACGAAGGTCGGATAGACAAGACAACGTCCCACAACAACGCCCATCAAACTTCTAGGTTCGATCCTTGAGCTCATTTCCTACAAAAGCTGCAATTTCGTTTGTATAGGCTTCGTTTCCGAGATGTTTCACTTTTGACAACCAATGTGTGATCAGTTAACAGTTGAAAATTGCAATTAATTTGAAATTTCCTGCTATTCAGCCCTTCGGATCTGGGGAAATTGCTGACAATTCCATATATATTGAGCGAGGAACCTGATTGAGTCACCATTTGATTCCGCAAAAAATACCTATACATCGAATTTGATGCTTGCATTGGGAATTCGGTAATAAAGCGTCCATAAATTTACCACCAATTTTGCACATACTAAACCAATTTGCTCACTTTCTCTAAACAATGTAATATTATGTATAATTTATGTCACTATACTTTTAATTTTGAAGGAAAATTAAAAAAGAAAGAAAGAAGTATAGTATTTTGATGTTGCTTCCACGAAGTAAACTTATAGTCAACCAACCCTGTGGGTGAGAGGAACATAAAAATTGGTTTAATACAAAGGAGTTGGTTTCTAAAAGTACTAAAGACCTTTTTTTCAAAATCGAGTTGTTACCTTCCCGGGGGTTTCAGGACCGAATTCTTCTTAAAAATCCATCAGGTTGGAGCTAAAAGTACTGTATCCTCTTGAAAAACAAGGTTGAAAATTCTGTTTGGGTTCAAATGGTACTATTTCTATTAAAGTGTAGCATATTGGCTATAATATTTTGAGCATAAAGTACTATACAGGGTGTCCCATCTATATGGGCAAATTAAGGAATTACAGCCATACAGTGCGAGCTATAAAAAAATTGAACCGGACCTCTTCTATAGTATTTTCACTCTGCTTGAAGGTGATGGAACCCGTTTTGCATTTTTCCTGATTCTATAAAATTTACAACAGAAAAATCACAGCTCAATAAAATCAGGCTGGGAGGGACAATCTCCCACTCAATCTTTTGCAATTTTTCAAATAAATCGCTCTTCTTAGGGCCAGTTGGTCAAATCCCCTAATACATCTCTCAACAACTAATGCGGGAAACAATGTAATAGATGATAACTCAATAATTTCAGGGTGTTAATCATCTCCAATTGATGGCGCACTAGCTGATTGTAGTAGGGTAGAGGATGAGTGGAGTTACCACCACAACAACGCTAAATTCCTGCACATCAATGAGGTAATCTCTCTATTCATTCACGGGCGTCTGATTGTGTTGTGGAAACCCTTCAAAACCAACCGTTACCAGCAATGTTGCCGGTATATTAGCGATTTAAATGGGTAATTGGGAACATATTTACTAACAAGAATGAATGAAGCAATGAATACATTTGGTTGAAATTCAGTTATCGTTGAATTTCAGTTTCATTGTGTCTTGGTCTGCAATGCTACATGAGTTGGTAATTAGGAAACCAAAGCAGCAAGCAAACATAAAATGAAGGTGCAGCGACTTGTAGGAAGGCGGTTTTTGCAATATTGTGGTAGGGAGCTGTCAAGAGCTAATGACGGATTGAAGTTGACCTACAAGTTTTTAGGAGCTCGACTGTCGCTTCTCCACTATCGTCTATTGATACACAGCACCTCACTCACTGATCTGTCATTTTTGATAATGACTAATCAAACTACCTGACAAATACGACTGATATACCAATCGTTAACCGAAAACAATAATTTTTAGAACAAGAGCGTAGTAATTAAAAAGCAAAATTTCAATCAGAATACTGTTAGTTGGGTGAAAAAAGATGCGAGGAAAATTGACATTAGTGTTTTCTTGTGGCCAGTGTTATAGCTATAGCCAAAACATCTACTTCCACTTGTAAATATCAGTCTGGAGCAAGCAGTGATAGTGACTTATATAAACTATCTGTATCTAATGATTCAAAAGCAATCCCAGCCATCGAACAGTGTCCAAAAACTTCAAAATCACAAAGTTTTCGGCAGACTCCATGAAACCTATTTTGATGCACTTGTTATGGCGACGTGAAAACAAGTTGTACCCATAAAAATAGGCAGTTTTTCCGTTCGAAAAATGGGTAAAAAATCAGGTTATTCCAAAATTTTGTGGGCACATGAACTTCAAATGTTTTTTCACGCTGAATTCTTTTGTATTTTCAAGACTTTGTTGACAAAATGAATTTGAAACACGATTTTGTTCTTCCTTTTGTGAATACCTTAAGCAGTAATTGTATAATGTAGAGTTTCGACATATTTTTATATGGCACAATATACCGGACGGGAATGTTAATCCAATGAAAAAGTTATTTGGTACTTTTGAAATTATGCTATAAACATCGCTTTGATAGGTGAACAATGAAAATATTAATTTCAAGATACAAATGCATGATCAGGCCCTGTTTTGCGCCCTGTGTTGTGGCCCTATTGTGTTTCCAAACAATAGTTAACAGTTCATTTCAATATTTATTCAAAAGTATTTTCAAAATGAGGAACAAACATGGCTTTTAAAAAAAGTAAGTTTTTGCCCCTTTCTTCAATGACTTTATCGATTACGAAACATATTTTTCTCCCCAGAATACCATAGAGGCTTTAAATATAAAATGGGGTTCACCACTGAATTCAGTGTGAACAAAATTGTTGAACTTCATGAGTCGCACTACATTTTGGAATAATCTTGATTATTAAACCGAATATTTCTATTGCATTATTTCTGATTAGCGCATATTTTTTGAGGATGGGATATAGTACCCTGTTTTCGCTTCGGCATAAGTACGTTTCATGAAATCCGCCGAAAAGTTCGTGTTCTGGACATTTTTGAACACTATGCATCGAAGTGTTCGGCCCGATATTTAGTGGATTTTGTGATCAACTGCGTTAGTTATGGACGAAGGGATACGATAGTAAATTGTGTTTTATTTGACGATTTATTCAATTACTAATACAAATAGCTGTTTATTAATACGAGATCTAAGATCACATATGGGTTACATTTTCAAAATATGTACCTTTTGTTTTTTATCTTCTCGAGTTTTTTTTTTGGCATTTTCCAAAGGTCTGAAAATAATCGGACGCTAAATCCGTTCTGCGTCCGCGTCGCTTGAGGCACCAATATTTAGGGCCACTACGGGTCGATCGTTCCCACGTGTGCAGGATCCTCAAGCCGCCCTTGTGTGTGATTATGTCCCCTATGATTTCTATCCACCCTCTCCCTTTACCTCACTAGCCGCACTCCATCGCATCTTCCTCGTTCCCTACATACTAATTGAGAAACCTATTCGAAGTCCTTCTCTCTTCACCCTAAGGCCGCCCCCGTTACCTCCTTAATTGCATTGTAAAACATGAAGCGCTTTACGTCGCCGGCTGTCGGCACGTGTGTCTCATAATTTCAAGTCTGCTTCCTCGAAAAATTTGCGCTTGCGGAAACTCTCCTTTGACTACTTACGGGATCGCGTTGTTTTCACCGTATAACGACGTTGTAAAAGAAACCATAAGCGTGCCGGGGTTAATTGCGGCAGGGTGATACCCCGATGATCAAAGCGCACGATGTTAGCCTGAAATTGTTACGTAATATGAGTAGTGAAAACCACTCACTGTTGCCGCCCATTTAGCTTTGTTTGGAATGGGAACGAAGTGTGCAGTTGGATGTGAACTCTGTTGGGTTAATTTATCTGGTTACGTGTGCTTCGTGTTCTCGAAAAGTCATTGCTGGACACATCCGCTCATGCACTCGACCAAGTTTTGTATCACAAGAGGAATTCGTCAAACATGAGGTTCCCTTTCATGGATTTCTACGTCTATCATTCTTCCTACGCTGCTCAAACTGTAGTTGTATTTTAATGACATCAAATAATGGACTGCATATCATCTCATTTTATTGGAACAAATTTTTGGGCGAATTTCTTTCATGGCAATCATTTTAAATATCTTTCTCCGCAATCTCCACGCAAACAAGCTGTTTAGGCCAGTTTTGTTGATCTTGAATCGTAATTTTAATAAACTAAACATAAGAAATTAAAACAATACCCTTTACAACCCATACCAGGAAATCATATTTAGTGAAAGATTAATTAATTATTCTATTACAACCCATTTACTGCGCCTATTGCAAGAAATGAAACAAATCTCTTAATCAGCAAACGATAGGCAACTTCTACAGATTAAACGTAATGGCTCAGACGATGTGTTGAGTTTATTACGAAATAATCATTTGGATATTTTAGAAATATATCAGAATTTCCCAAGATTTACAACAATTTGTTCATAAAATGGGTCCATGCATAAAATCGTTTAAGTGTTGAATTTGCAAAATCCATTAGAGTCTGACCAAGGTACGTCCCTTTGACATCCTAAGCGTCAGAAAATCAATAAAAGTGTCGCCGATCCAATGCGTGGCGATCATTGACAGTCCTGCCGTCTTTGCGCTACAATGTGTGCGCTCGTTCATACGTAGAAGGTCACAGGGACGCGATGATTGTTGACCTGATCATCATCGGAATAGATTAATTCATTGACCGCAAAGCCAAGTTGATGAACCGAGTCATAATTACAAGCTCAACTCATGGCTCATCTTGAGCGAGTTCATTAGTTGGTCAGAGTGAGGCTCCTTCACCTGAAATGGGGTTAGGGATATCTCCTCTCACATAACGACTTCCTCTTCTTCGTAACGTGAGAAAGTGAATCAGTTTGATTGTATTTTCCAGTGAGTTTTTCTAAAACGGCCCAAAGTTATTACAATAAGGATTTCCAGGTGTAATTTACCACGCAAGAGAGTATTCAAACGCCTAAACCTTAGGGAAATACGCTCGTGACCCTTAATAGAATTCAATTCGTTAACATTTTCCTATAAACTAAACTCATGAAAAAAAAAAAAAAAAAATTTACACAAAGATTTATTATTCTTGTATTAGGTATATATTCTAAGCTGTTCAATGCTCTATTGATAATTAGCGAATTTTACCACATAATATATGAGTTAGATATAGAATATATTTCATACTACGTATAACTGCACATACAAGGGCACCTAACGAGAGAAAATTGAAGGAACAAAACATTGTTCGCTCTTCGCTTCAGTCTGTTGGTGATACGAGATAAAACATGATTATATAATTTATTTGATTTGCATCTATATACATTTATTTTGAAACAAATAAATATCTGTTTACTTCCGTATAAAATACTCTAGGTACATGATACAATAAAAACGAAGTGAGATAGATCGTTGTCTACACTTCCAAAAGAATAATGAGTTACACAATTAAATTGATTTCGACTGTTGGTACATCATCAATAACGAACATGAACTGGAGGCACATCACAGATAGCACATCCCGTACAGGCCCAGGAGAAAGGAGGTTGAATCCTATTGGTTCAGGGAAGTGAAAGGGACAAGGGGGGAGGGACCAATGCCACTTAAGGCTTACAACGAAGTAATTAGCTAGCTTATAAGTTTAGCTATGGCGTAATAAGTTTAGCTTCCCCTCTCCATAATGTTACTGTTCGTGACCCTTTCACTTTGTAAGCCTTAACTGGCCTTGGTTGGTCCTCCCCGTCCCTTTCACTTCCCTGAGCCAATAGGATTCGATCTCCTTTCACCTTGGACTACATAAGATATGCTTTCTGCGATATACCGTATATTCAAGTATCAGACATATTATATAAGTGTTTTGTAATTCGTGAAAAACCTTCAAGGTTGACCATTTTTCGCAATACACCTTGGAAATTTTGAATCGTAATATGAAAGGGAGAAAATTAACAGAGTATTATATCTTCTTTAATCCGTTTGGTGATCGGTCTGGATCTACCAAAAGGTGTGTCATCGCTCGCATTATTGATAAAATAACTTTCTGAATATGGTTTCACCATAAAAGCGAGATCGGTTGGAATTGTATGATATTTTCCCTTTGATTATGCTGAAAATGATAAATAGGTAAGGATTAAGTGTGAGTGTCAAACAGGTATCTGTGAATTTCATCATGGTCACATTACTAGCAATCTATACAGTTTCCATCAGCTAAGATGGACACGCATTTTGTTGACAACAATTTAAAACTGTTGCGAATTAGTTTCTGAATACGTATTTAATACCCCCCCACTCGTTTCAACGGCCGTGAAAGACATGAGTGTACCAGCCAGTCCTACGATATCGTGGCAATGAACTCCATTTTTTCCCAGTCGCCCGAGCTGTACGTCTTCGATTCCACTCACGGAGACTGGTCGAGGACGAGTGCCAGTTTTTTAGCTGTCGTTAGAAGCGATTGCAAACTGCGACAGCTGAGTGCTCTATCCCTTTGGTGTCGCATCGCCCTGTTCTCCTCTGGGACGCTACACGAAAATGGCATCGCCTCCCATCTACTTAGCCCTTGATGAAGTTCTTGCTCCCAAGACGTGCAATCCTTTTCACCTTCATCGCCCTATTTTCCCATCCCCAGAGGTCGTATTAGCATAATTAGGCTTCATAGGACCTCGTGATTATCCCTCTCTCCCTTAATTCCTGGTTCGCCCTTGTAGAGTGCGCTCTCCCTAACTAATGAAAGGGAAAATGGCCTTCGGAATGAGGATTTCGGTCTTCACTTCTCTCTCGCACAACCCTTCCCCCATTCCTTCTAACGTACACCCTTCCACACACATGCTGAACACTCAAAGGTACATTCCAAGTGTATATCGAATCCTTTGTTGGCTCGACCTAACTGTTCCGCATTGCAAGAGTCCGCATACAGTCTTAGGACCTAATTCGACTAGGAAACTCATTCAACTACATAATGTTTTGGTTTCATCACTTACTTCCGTAGATGAAAAATAATGAGTACAAATTATAAATCAAAACACTTGTACAAACTGAATAGCCGGGTAGTTCCCAACATTATCACGTGTAATGAAACTAGTAGTTGCGTAAATAAAACGATTGAAAAAACTGAAGACACTATGTAATAAAAGCTATTACCAATTATTCCGTATAATGAACTATAATGGATAGATAATGAGCATTACATATGAATGAATTATGCAAAAGATCTTAATATGAAAATATGAAGCTCTTTCTCCCCTTCTCTTCTCTCAATTGTCTATTGTCCATATATTTGAGAACAGTTTTGCACAAACTATTACACGAGACTGGACCGATTCATGTAATCGAAATTCATGTTTCTTCCGTACCGAATGTGTATAGTCTAGTTGCCCATAAAGTTGTCTATAGTCGAAATTCCCACTTGCATTTTGCTATTCGTAGCTCCCCAAAGTGAGAATCACGTTCACGTGACTCCTATCAAAATGAACTGACAACTGACAGTTTTTTGAAACCTGTTTCGACAACGTATGAATAACAATTTGCATCATTATTCGCATCAATTTCGCTCAATGCATTTAGTACCGGAGCTATTCACGCAATTTTAATTGGGTTTAAGTCATAATGCGGATTGATCCAAAATGTTGTCATCCCAAAATCATATCAAAAGTCTTTTTTATATCCTCAGCTAAACGTCAGTCTCGTGCTGCTCTATAAGAATTGGCTGCAACATTTTGTTCTATTATGATATATATAGACCAAAAGAGCGTGGACATAGTAGATCTTCATCCTTCTTCAAACATTACTTCATTTCACAAATTAGTTTGAAGGAAAGATAGATTGACACAAGAACAGAAAACAAAAAATTGATATGAACATTTTTTTGATATATACTGAGATGACTATCAAAAAAGTTTTGTACTGATGATATGTTCTTGAATGATAAATGATGTAAGGATAAATCAGGGTTCTATTACGGTTTAGAATGTTGGATAGCATACCATTGCTTGTTGAGGAATAAAGCGTAAGGCCGTATATATTGTACTTATCCTCTACTTCTGTACTAATGGACTTCTGTGATGTATTGTGAGTATGAGCGACTGCGGTAAAAGAGATAATAATTCAAGAGCTACAGTACATGGTATATTAATCGAATACTTTCCGACTAAGCTCTAAACTTCTTGACGTCAACGGTTGGTTCTATTGATCCAGGCAGAAGTAGTTTGACAATTCAAAACCCAGACAACTAGCCGACTTCGCTTACGTCAGCTGAATCCCACAGGCGATCCCTCGAGCTTTTACTTAGACCTTTTGACCATTCAAAGTTCACTCGGTCACGAACATCCCAACTGAAGGGTTGAGGTAACATCCTTTCCTCCCCGTCGCCAAACCGCTGTCTTCTCTCAACCCGTGGCAAACAAGGTCAATCAACCAGTTCTTCTGCTAGTATCGCGAATAGAATATTATACAATCCCCATTTCCTTAACAAGTGAACGGAATTACCCTTCAATCACAGCCAATTCGGAGGGCAAGTACGTCAATAGGAGTGATTAGTTGAAGCTCAAATATACATTCGAGTTGATTCTCGGTAGGAATTCAGCGATACGAACTGCTATACACGTAAGAGGTCGAGGTTCCTGAATTTGAGTTGCTAGGCTGCTACTGAGTAATTGCCAACAAACCCGCTCAAATGGGCTGTTACAATATTCCACAGAAGTTCTCATGTATTTCTACCTATTAGTGTTCACGAAGAGACCGATAATAATCATGCTCTGAACGGATACACCTACCTATCAGTAATAGGGAGCCAAATTGGCAACACTCTCGTTAATATCCCGTTGGAAAGGATTGTAAACGGTTCCATTGATGTTATGGCTTTTCTGGATTTCTCGTTTTTGTGGTTCCACTCGAATTGCAGAAACATTTTACACACATCAAATGCGTGAACAACAAATATGAACCATACCATGAATTTATTTGTCTTGCCATTCTTAGGGCGTTGCTGCACGATTTGTTGTTTTTCTATTTTCAATAATGAACCTTTGCAATCGAACGCGAAAAAAAAGTTCAACCCCACCTCAAAAGCTGGTTGTTTTCATTTGAAGATATGTAGATATCAAAATTCGAATAAAAAAACGCTGCAAATAGTTACAATGAGGATTATTATTTCTGTATCTGATAGGAAATACTTGGGTCACCGGCGTCACTAAGCGTTCTAACTCAGACCTACGATTGAACAGACTCTGCAGCCCGGCTCTCCAACTCGGCCGTCCACTTGACTGTCGATTTTCATTGCCCGAAGGTGAGGTTTTTCAAGTAGTGAGCGAACAGATGATCGCCCAGTAACCCAAGTGGTCTCATTTGATTCGGGGAACTTATTCATATTTTAATCCAACAAGAAACTCTCTTTACTTCGAAGTTTTTGAGAACAAGGTTCTTGATAGACTAAATATTCCTTAAATGTTGTCCGTTAGGGTTCATTGATCAAGATTACGGATCGATGTTGGATTTTTGAGTTAAATCTCGTAAAATTAGGTTCAGTAGTTTCGGAAAAAACCTTCGGAAGGAGGACGGACGTTTTTTAAAATTTTATTCGATTTTTGAAATGTAAATCAACAACTTTTGAGGAGTGTTAAAAACATTTTTTTGCTGGGTAGTCGATTACCAAGGTCCATTATTGAAAATGATAAACCAGCAAATCTTCTCGTCCGCCGTCCGTAGATTTTCTTTGAAACTACTGTACCAATGTTTACGAAATTTGGCTCAAAAATCCAAAATCAGTCCGGGATGTATAAGTTTCTTGATCAATAAACCCTAAGGCATTGTATTTAAGGATCAATCTATTAAAATAAACGGAATATCAAAAGGTTGGAAGTAAGAGAGTGGTTTTTTTGTTAGATTAAGATAGAAATAATTCCCAGAATCGAATGAAACCACTCGGGTCGCTGTATTATCGTCCTGTCGCTCACCATCTGAGAAACCTCATCTTCAGGTAATACAAATCGGTCTTCTCTGGTCAGGTAGGCGGTCGACCAGGAGAGGGAGGTCTGATAGATTCCGTGGCAAGCGGCCACTCAAGTATTTTCATCTTGAGTATCATTACATTGGGGAACGTTGTTTAGATAATGTGCCATAGACTGCGTCTAGTGTGCATAGATTTACGTATAAGAGTTATCTAATACAGAAATAATAACCCTTTCTGAATTTGACAACTGTATCTTGACATGTATACCAACAGGTTGGATTTTGAAGTTTGTATTCATTACCTTTCGGAAATATTACACAAAAAATGGGAAAATGTTGTTTTTTCCAACTGTCTCTAGGAGGAGGCACGCATCGGGAGAAACACCTGCGTGGAGAACTGCTATTGTGAAACCTCGCAGCATACGTTTTCAGTCAGCGACTGCGATCCTGTTGACATGAATGTCGTCGCTCTTTCTCAATTTAGGGCACCACCGTGGTCCCATTTGATCTCATGTATTTATACAGGTGCCTCAGGGGTACTAATTGATTCGTACCGGGAGGGAGTACTTTAGATCCCAACTACAGTTGAATTCCTCATTTGTTTGAATCGGCTACGACCTCGTGACCGAAGAACTGACCGCCAACGACTATTCTTATTTACTTACAGCCAGTGGGAGGAAAAAAACGGCCAATTAGTATTTGTCGTTCAAACAATACAACGGCGAATAAATAAAATAAGCAATATTTAGTATCAAACGTAGAAAAGAATAGAAACTACCTAAGATCACTCCGCTAAGTTGAAAAATTAAACGTGGTAAGTTTAAAATTGGTAATTTTATATACATATTTGTTTTTAATAATTTCGTTGATTAATTTGTCAAAGGTTTACTTTTTCCAATACTTTCGCTCCGTCAAAGATTGAAAAAATTGGTGTAAACATATCAATAATAATAATTCAAATTGCAATAATGTACATAATATGTATCGCGCAGATTATTGCACAGAATATATTGTCCACGGACATTTTAAATTGCGATCACGCAGAGACAGATTTTGTGTAAAAAATTTGTGTCGTACATTGTAATGCCTATGAGGTATGTTTGGCAGTTGAATTGAATTTTGTTGACATATTTCATTACTGATTATCGGAAATGAAGTGTTCTTGAATCCGCAGTTGCAAGTTCTGTTAAATCACTTTTCAATATGTAAGGGCGTGGTTGTAGTAGGTCATTACTGTAGTCAACGACCTTACAGCTTACTAACAAACGCGGACCTGCTTAACCTCTGTAGTCTTCTTGAAAGAGGAATGCGTTTGACATACTTGAGAGACTGAGAGTTGGGCTTTTGAAGTGGGTAGACACTCCTACGTGTAGGTTCATGAGAAAGGCGACAAGTTAATTGCTTTACAGTCGGGTTTTGCGATCATTAAGCAAAGGGCTGTTCATCTAGACAATTCTAGACATATTACTACCACGGTAGATAAACTGGGATGCTTAGTGAGGTCCCATAACAGTTCATATGTAAAACATTCACCGTGTGGTTCAACACTTGGAAAAAAAAATTAGCTCTGGATGAAAAAACAATTGTCCGAAATGAGCGATGTTAGTCGTATTGTGAACAAAGTACCTTCTGCTGCAAATCTTGATACATTATTCCAAAATATTGTTGGGTAATACGTTGGATAAATTTGCATTTACCATATAGTTTGATTCTGTAACTCACATGAAAGCGTAGAACGCGAATGAATAAACATGTCTTGGTACAAAACTCATATTTGCTTCAGTCGTGAAAAGCAACCAGCTTGATCTGTAGATATTTGAAGTGGAAAGTGAAGACAAGATTGAGTTTCTGCAAACAAAAATGACTGATTTTAAATGTTGTTTCACTTCCCTGGAACGAAATTTTACGATTCCAATGAAAGTGTTCAACTTGATTAGAAGTTGAAGTTAATTAAGGAATAATGAAGAAAATCATTTGGGAATTACCTCTTTCAGAGCTGACATTTTGTAATCCACACAGATACACACATGGGTTTGTTTGTAGTTCCCACCGATGAGTGTTATGAGTCCCAACGGAAATAGGAGGGTTAAGGTATTAGTACTAATACCCTATGTACCGGTAAGGTCTTGAAACCACGTTGGAAGATTATATCCCGTAGATGATAGAGAAAGTGATTATGGAAGCTTCCCAGGTATTCATATGTGTGTTATTCACTGAAAAGGAAAGGCGATGTGAAGTGTCCCCAAGAGAAGTAAATCCGTCCATTCGAATGTTACGTTTTCATTTCCGGAAAAGTGTGGAAAATGAGGGAGCGAGTCAACAAGTGGCCCCCGAGGGTCCTGGAAATCTTGTCACGGTCTGCAGGAAACTGGCTGAGAAAGGCAGAGGCCGGTTGACGGGTATCACTCCGATTGGACACAGCAGAATAGCCGGCCATAGCACACGGTGAAAGAGACTTCCCAGCATGTGGATCTGGATCCGCATTGCAGAGAAAGTTCCATACGTAGCCATGGAATACGGTTTCCACAAAGGGATGCTCTCCAGCATTGTTGGTTGGAATTTTGGATCTTCTCCACTTTTGATTCTACCCAATTCAACGTTGCTCAACCTATTCACGCTTGCACTGTTGTCTGATTTAAAAACTCTCTTGCAATTATAACTGCTGAATCTGCGAAGCATTGTGATTAATTTTTTTTTCGAATTTGAGACCGTTCTACGGAAAACATACTTCATCGTCACATTTTCATCACAAATCACAATAACCATCCACCACTGTGGAATGCACATGTTTCGAGTCCATAAATGTGTATCTGATAACTTAGTAAATGTTATAAAACAACCCAGATCTTACTCTCAGTTTTTCATAAGGTGATAGAATCCATTAGGTCTCGTTGTCTTGAATGTCTTCCAGCCGTTGGGTGTTAGAAACCACAAGCTGCCAGTTCATTGACAGATTGAAACTGCAACTTTACATTGTGCGTATGGAAAGAGTTCATCAATTTTCGTCGCTCATCGTTGGAAGTTTTAATGTCCAGCTCATGGTACTCATACGTCTCGTTTGACACGAACTCTGGAACTTGTGTTACTTTTTGTTGTAGAATCTTGTTTCGGTTCTGTTCCACCTGTCGAAACTCGGTTTGCGAGCAGGTGCTCCATACAATTACACCATATGTTCATATTGGCCGAATTAAAAGTTTTGAAAATATTAACAAATAAGTAAGGATACATTAGGACTGTTGAGCAAGGTTTGCAACTGATTTGTCCTTTTTCTAAGCCGCTTCAACAGATCCATGATATGTTCATGAAAAGTTAGCCGTATATCACGTGTAATTACCAAATACTTATAAGATTTCACTATTGGGATGGGTTCTCCACTGCAGAAAAGTTGCCGCAGATTCGGTAGAATTTACTCTAATTCTCCATTCAGTGCACCATTGCCCGAGAGTTTCTAGAGTCCTTGAATTTTCTCAACGATTTCTTCCGATATCCTTTCAACTGCTACAAACATGTCATCAGCATAGCGCGGAGAATTTTAGTGTTGATAACAGGGCCATATACAATAAAATATGTGAAAAATGAGTGAATGATGCCTTGATTAATTTTATGAGGGGGAACCAGAAACCGACAGGATTTAAGTTTTCTCTTGCATTTTACGGTCTGGATGTGGTCTTGAAACGAACTAACCATGAGTTATTCTACCTTCTAAATTCAATGAAATGTTTGAAAATTGCGATTAATCGTTTGTAGAGATGGTTCCTTATGAAATTCATCGCTTAAAGATAAATGGTAGCTTCTGTGCATGGCTTCACTAAATTCTGGCAACACTCATAACATCTTAATCATGATTTCATCCCACTTCGATGACATTCTTAGAGATTGTCAGGGTCGATTCTTTCAATTGAACTATTAGTGCGGTAAGTTGCCCCGTTGCGGGTGGAAACCTTAATTACTCTAATGAGGCAGTTTAAGTACTCACTTTTCATGAAGTGCGTTAGGCTAAAAGATTGAAATATAAAGCTGGACTTTCTCAAAGTAGCGGGAAAGCAGGTGATACTCAGGCTGGGCAGCACGGCAATAACTACAATAAACATGAAACCTAATTTTAAAGCTCTCTGCTTGGGTTCCCAACTTGCCTCCATAATTTCTTTCCACGTTTTGCGGAAGGTTGATACGTTGGAATCGGCTCCCGAGGTTTGTTAGGAATAATCCAAAAGTTTTGTTCTCTCATCCGCACAATCAGAACAATAATGTTGAAGCTTGAAGTTTCACCGGGATCCTCTCCATTTACTAAACCCGCTGGATGTTTTGAAAGCTGCTGGAGATTATCGTCTGAAAGTCTGCGGGGGCAGTTTTATCGCACCCCAGCCGCCCTTATTATCTGGGACTGGCGAAATTAACTTCTAATCAACATTCATCCAACTTCGTACTTCACCTCCGTCGACGGGAGTAATCAAGGATTTCTGACAAACTAGTAGAGATGACTGTCAACGAACTTCTCTTGGTTTATTTATGATGTTGCAAAGGTGCAATCTTTCTGGTATTGGTAACCTCCAGAGATCCTACATTTAAGCAGTTCATACAAAATATTCTGCTGTTTTATTTGTTCATACCATATGCGTGAACTCATGTGCAACGAAAGGACGATCGAATGTTACTTCCCCAACCACCACTAATGCAATCAACCTGAAAATCTCCTTAACAACTCTTCTATAGGCGTTTGCAATTTTGAATCAATATCCATACGAATCTGAAGAAATTAAAAATGTTGCATGTAACATTCGGTTAACAAGAGGGTTTGAATTGGAATGAGGTGCTGACCATATGAACGTTCAGAAGGATGTTAGCAAAATTTGTTCCATAATTAATAGTAATCGATGAAAGTCGGAAATCCTGCCCTGCCTTCCAGCAATGATTCAGAAATTGTTGATTTTTGTGTGTGTGTGAAAAATGATTTTTATCCAATAACAACAGCAGACGTATGGGTAATTCATATGTGTAACTTTTTCAGCTGACTGTTTAATTACCTTATTCGCCGAAGGAGGGCATTGATGACCGTCAAATCGTGGAGCAAATATTTTCCATTGGTCCTCAATACTTACACTAAACACCCCTAAAGCGTTTGACACCTACTAAAACGTTTGAGATCCAACTTGTGAATGCTTCTCATGTGTGTAAACGCCCTCATGTAGGTAAAATGCGTTCTCATAAGTTGTTTCGTGTGGTTTTGGCCGAGCTTTCGAACTTCCGAAAGAATGGCACGTTTTATGTTGAATGTCTTGGATGAAATTTCATAACTACCTTTTTTTATGTTTAACATCGATGCATTACGTAGTTGTGGCTCATGAATTTCTCCAAAATTGTATACATTTCTTCTTTGGACAATCCAAGACGACTGATGTCAGCCAAGATCTTAAAAAGCGGCTCAGAAGTGAGCTTGGATCCCATTAAGCAAGAGTGAACCTATTCAACCATTTTGACAAGCTTCGGGGTGCGTCTGTCGCTCCTTTCGACAAATTGGAAGTCGTTATGCCAATGCCGTTTCCGTAAATAAGAACAACTCCACTCTCACGTATAAAAAAACAGCCCTCTCTGAATCCTTCAATATTTGGACCATATTGCCAAGCTTGAGAGATATCTCCCAACCTTTTCCCAACTTGGAAATATCTGCCATTGTCATTTTCATAAAAAAGAACAATGTCCCCATCAAATATTTACAAAAACAACCATTTATAAATCGTTTGATTCTCGCTCAAATTCACCTTTTAATTATGTCAAATCAGATTTAAGGCAGCCTCGTTTTTCAGACTTCCACTCGGCTACTAGAGTAATTTTCAAAAGAAAATCGATCATTGAAATGTTTGCCGTTGCTGCCTCAGTCTACAGGGTTTGTATTGACGTATTTCGATTCCTTAACCTAAATGCAACAAGTATTTGAATAGAGAATGAATGGGGAGAACGAGAAAGTAATAAAACAGTTTGCTAATATATTTGAAACAATGGGGGCGGTGTTGTGAGTCGAGTAACCACCCGGAACAACAAAGATCTCCCAATTGATGGTTTCAATAAAAGGGTAAGTGGGGTAGCCGACAGAGGGTTGTTATAGCTCCCGGGGGAGGGCGATTCCAGGGGAGGGAGGTTATTTTAAGGCAGTTCCGGATTAAGGATCAGTAATTCCGACATCTCGCTGTGCAGGGACATTCAGTTTTCAAAACGGGGAAATGAATATTAGAGGAGCACGAGGGGCGTTGATGGATGTCGTTTTGAGACTTGGTAAAAACTGTCTAGGGGAGCGAAGTAGTGACTCAGAAGACGATCGGAAGAAAGTTGATGTTTACTTAGAGTGAGTCATTTTGTTTGTGTTGTGGTTATGATACAAGCGCAAGCCGGTTCTCCAAGTCATGGGCCACCCCCGCCACCATCCCCCGCCCTTATGGGATACCCTAACTACCCTGGTCCTTTCAATCGGGAAATGGATCCTCCCCTTTACGTAGAAGGAGCAATAAAAAAAGGCGACAGGAAAAATAAAACCCGTCGTGTGTTACCGGCAATATCACGCAACCGTCGCATTCGCCGCATATTCAACAGAAAACCTCCAAGTTGGGTAGGCAGTATAGCTCCCTCCCTTCTTCCACTGAGAGACATTCATATCAGGGGAACCTAAGAATCCATAAAACTACGGATCTTTTTCAAGAATAATTTTCTTGCAATGGCTAGCGAACTGAACATGTGAACTCCAATTCATTGGGATACACTGAAAATCATTATTCTACGATTTATAATCAATTCCCTTTCTGCGCTGATCGAGAAGAAAATGCCAAGAAGATAGCGCAGCAGCTTCTTCGTTACAATCAAAGTGACACCAGTGAAAGTGACACGATCTGATATCGGATAAAGGATAAAAGGGCGGTCGAAAATAATTGTTAAACAGTCTGGATCGATATTGTTGGTTACATTGCGTTGGAAATACAAGTTGCTTTTGCGTTTACTCGTCAGAGGCCGGCAGTACTAACGAAAATTAAATAATTCCACCTAAGCGCATGCGCACAGCATACCGCTAGTTCGATCATGATGAAATCCGTATGGACCTTGAGGGGCGTTGTGGTTATAATCCTTTATCATATGAGCTAAATTGAATCAAAATTGTAAAATTGATATGTTTCAAGAATTTCTCATTAGCGCATGCGCAGAGCGTACCGCTGATTATATTAAGATGAAATTCCTATGGGATCTCAAGAGACCTTATCCGCATAGTCCCTCAAATATGAGCTAAATTCAATCAAAATTGTGGAAGTTACAGCTGTAACAAGGGAATGCCGACAGACTGACAGACAGACCGACAGGCACAAGGCTTCCGCTGCTTTGCAGACCAAAGAGATTAACCTTCGTATTTTATATTGCTCCCAAGTCTACGTATTAGAAGGGAAAGCTTCGTTTTTTTTCGTGTACAAAAAAAAAAAAATTGTTGGTCTATTCCAAGAATTTCTAGATTTGTAGATTTAGAAAAGCGAATAATAAAAAAATGTGCTTCGGAAAGATGATGTATGTTTATTTTGAAATTGTAAGTAAATGATTAATCACCTGTACAATTCATGTTTCTTGCCATTCCTGCTGAAAGCGTTTAGTCATTGATTCACAAGAAGAATATTGACCACTGATGAAGCAGGATGCATTTTCATATTCGGTTTGAAACAGGTTTGTTTCTCAGACCTAGAGGCTTTTCATGTTCCATGCAGTCACTTCTTAGTCATTCCATTTAGCAACTTTCAGAATCTTGTACTGTTTCCGCTGCCAGACCTGTCAATAGTGAGAATTGAAATTTGAATAATTTCTCTCTTTTTCTTAAAAGTCTTTATCAGTACGAACAAAGCGAGGCGAAACGTTCTATGGTAGCGGCGTCCCATTTGGTTGCACATTTGTATACGAAGACTCTTCCAATGAGGTGTTTCGAAACAGTTCTCGGGGAACAAAAACTTGACCCGCATTCAGGCTATTCAGTAAATAATCGTATTCCTAATGGCTTTCCGACCGTAGGACCTACGTCCTGCTTGATGTAAACTTTCTTAGTCAGCTATGCTTTGGAGCGACACACACGCGGCACTCCTTCCGGACTTTATCTCCTGTTCTAATGCCAAATAGGAGATGCTCCATTATTTTATTTTTTATATTTGTCCTGGGACCTATATATAAAGATGAACTCAGAAAGCAGTATGACGCACACAATAACGTAGTTTTACAATCTCATATCGAATTTGGTAGAACTGTTTTTACCATGTTACTGTACGAAAGGAGGGTGGTGATCAGACACTTCCAAGTAAATCTGTGACTTTATTTGGGTGGTGATTAGACACTTCCAAGCGAATCTCTGACTTGAGGCTTTAAGCCCAAGTTCTTTTTTGTAAGAAAACCTCGTCCCAACCCCATGTCATCATCACCAATTCCCTCCAACGCTACTATACGAACAATATACCGACCACTTGCCACAGGATGTTATTAAATAACTTCTGCGTTCTTGAAATAAGATTCTATTGGTTCAACTTTCTGTCGAAAATTTGCCTCGAGTATTATAGACTCGCCAATACATATAGTCGATTTTCTGGTTCCCCACTCAGGTTCACGTCTTGCATGTCCTTTCAAGTCCTCCCTCCTTCCTATCACAACTGATACGTACTCCCAACCGCTTCGCAGACTGCCACAACTTATAAATCAAACCATGAATTATCAAAATATCCGTCCAAAGGCTTTGCCTTATTCATCAGTAACCTGTAGATCTTTGCACCTCTATCAAGAATCTTATTAAACACTAATCCGAAGTATTTTCCACACCATACAACTCCGTGGAAGGGTTCGAGTCCAGCTTTATTATATTTTTAAACGCTCACAGAATTTCTTGCTATTTTCAGTGAATTTTCAATAAAAAAATAAAGCTATACAATGGCCCTGAAAATTTTGAAATACAATTTTTCATCGTCATTCAAGTCGATAACTGTCGATAGGATTAAAATAAAAACTTTGATCTTGAACGGATGAGTTTGTAGAATAATATTTTTAGAGCACACCAAATTGGTCAAATTTGAATAGTTGTACCGAAATAGTCTCAAAAAATGACAAAAAACGGCGTTTAATTTAAATTTGTATTACATTTACGTGCATTGTATGGTTGTGTACTTTATATTACTCTTACAAATTTAACCCTCAATAAAATAGGTCATTTAAAAATCGAAGGTCTAATTCATGCATGGTAATTGTACTTAAATTCCATTAAATGTACAAAAATATGGATAAAAATACAAAAAATTAAAAAAAACCGAACTCTTCACATGGATAGTTATACATTGTTTTTGCGCACAAAAGTGTTCAAATTTTAACTCAATTTAGCATATGGGATACGATAATTTTGGAAATTTTGCTCATACGACCATGTTGCAGGACTGGATCTTTATTTGTTATTTGTATATTTTCCTTTTACATTTCATGTTTTAGGCTTGTTCGTAATTTATAGTACCTGTATTTCTAGAAAAAATGGAATACTTGTTTATTATAAAATTATTATAGCATAGCATTGATTATTCTGCAGGACTGCGCCCCCACAGGTAATATGCGTGTTAGAGCGTGGGCTGATCTAAACATTTCAACTAAACCACGCGCTCCGCCTTGCCGTATAATTTTAATGGAAACGCGGCAGATTATCACACATTGGCTTAATGTTTAATTATTATTGCGTCTATACATCACTAGTCTGCACTGATTAATTTGCTTGCCTACATTTCTCAATAACTGAATGTAATAGTGTTGCACATAGCGATGTAATTAGAGCTTATTTGTTTTTAGCGCGACTTGAAATCCGATTATGAGATTAAACGTCTGGGATGGTAAAACTTTTCGAAGTCTTGTTTAGATTATACAATAATATGCAACAATTATACCGATAGTACTTTGGATGTTCTGCAGGCCTTGAAAGTGCAATCTTGATTTAACCAGATACGTTTTGGGCGTCGTGATCCTGTCTAGTTATCCAAGTGATCATTGGGGAGGATTATAAAAAACGAGTCCTTTTCAAGGCAAAGTCGAGTATAGTGGATTTTTGGGGTGGTAACAACTAGATGGTATGTTCCTTATATAGTTAGGGAGGACAGAGGACTATGAGGAAGTAGGATGTAAGCGGCAATCTGTAACGGTTGCTAAAGTAACTTTTACAAAGACTATGGTTCCACCTACAATCCCTGGTCATCGTTTTGTGGAACCAGGGATTTGAAAGATGATCTAAAGCAAACAGGTTTCACCAATGTAATCAATGATCACATTGTTATCGGTAAAAACCGATTTGCAGCGTTTCCATAAAACGTCGATTTAAATTTCAATCGTTGATTTGGACGATATCAAAGTGGCATTTGTTCGCAAAATCAACTTTTTCTTGTTCAATGTACCATTTCAAGTGTTTAATTAGTTTGTTGTTCAAATTCACAAGCACAGAAGTTTCTATGCCTTCGACATTCTACTTACTATTGCACTTTTTTGACAGTTTTTTCAAGTTATGCTTCATCGAAACAATCCACACATAGACATCAATGTTTTATAAACCTCCTTATCTAAACTTGCCAATAATATTTATAATCAAGCTTTCAATATAAGAATGCTATGAGGTAGAATTTGTTGTCAACTTTTCACAACCGGAGCTCACCTATTCTCGTTGAGAAACCAGCCCGATGAAGTTTCTGTAGGGTTTGTATTTACTTTAGGAGTTGGTTAATTAGTCAATTTCAAAAGACATTCGGAGATCATTCGAGCAGATTCGGAAACTTGTGGCGTGAATCCTGGAAGAAAATGTCCCTCCTCGAGTGATTAAATGACTTCATTTTAAACAAGTTCTGGCGCTACCAGATATGGGATGTCGAGAAGTTCTGGAATGGATGGAGATGTATCTATCGATGTATACCTGTAGTGATGGGGCTAGAATATCATTACCTCCCGTCAGAACCGGAATCTTCATTTTGACTGACTGCTCTTACCAATCCGAACCACCCTTGCTGTCCGCGTGATGATTAATTACCGTTAACTCAGGGTTAATCCGATATATGTAATACGCCTCGCTAATATAGCACCATATGAGAGCAGATGCGTGAAGTATTTAGAAAATATTAACTAGAAAAATTGATTACCTTTCCGTACGGTGAATAATGCATATGCCTTGTGCTTGTCAGGTAAATTGCAACAAACAAAATGGTATAACCTACATTACTATGTCTAATCGTAACAAGGCTCAATGTGGACAACAATAATTTTCTAGTCAACATGGCATGTGGAATAGGGATATACGATCCCCAAACCGGAGTTTCACGCAGTATCAGGCTGCCTGATGACTATTGTATTGCAAACGCAGAACTAGCAGCAATACGGTTGGGCATTTCCCGCACTATTGATTTAGATATAACAAATGCAGTTATATTGACGGATTCTTTCAGTGCATGTCAACTAATAAAACATCATTCATGCAAGCCTTCCAAAAACTTTCTTCTTTACCAGATTTTGGAAAGCATTCGACCAGGAATTGTAATTCAGCGGATCCCAGGGCATATAGGTCTTCTTAGCCACGACCAAGCTGATGAATGCGCCAAATGTGTGCCACCTCGAACTGTCAGCTGAATTGCTAACAACGATACCAATTGGAGACATCGAAAGACGGTGTAAAATAACAATGATTTGGGAATGGCAATCAACCTACGAGTTTATTTCCCTTGAAAAAGGATCCTTCCATCATGAAATCATGCCCGCCGTACACCTCATACCATGGCATCGAAAATGGGAACTCGGAAGACGGAAACTCTGTACATTAATAAGGCTGAGAACTGGTCATGGCTTGTTCAACAGAACTCTGTTTCCGTATCGCTATGCAACCTCACAGTTTTGTGAGGAATGCGGAGTTCTGGAAGATGTCGAGCACATCTTAACGGAATGTGAAAGATATCGAAACATGAGAACACTTTTCTCGTTGTTGCAAGACAGTAGTACATCGGCTGCATCTTTACTGAGAATACCTAACAAAGCACCTACACCATGCTACTTAAATTCTTGGAACATGCTGAAAAAGAAATATGATTCACCTGACTTTCTTATGTATTTTTGAGATAGATTATATTTTTGAATGTATTGTACTACTTTTATTATCATTTTGTAAAATAGCAACAATAATTGTTTATTACCACTTATAATATTATTATCACTACACCGTGAAATGTACAATTTTATAAAATGTGTACTTGGCAACCCACGCCAAAATAAAAGGAAAAGAGAAATTGTCGAGTCATTACCCTCTCTTCCATAATCTCCGAGGTTTTTTTCGAGGATGGCACATCAATAAAGACTTTTTCCCGGTCAATTACGAAGGTGATTATTGATATAATGAACCACATTCAGTTACAGAACTATCAAGAAGTACAGAAGATACTACAAAGTTAGCTAGTAGATACTACAAAGGTAGCTAGAAGTTCGGAGCCATAGGAGTCGAGAGAAGTGTTTCATATTCATTCTTTGTTGAGTCCGTCGAGAGTCCTAAGATTAAACTTGTTGCGGTCAAATCGGACCAATTCCTTAAAATCTCACATCCATCCGAAAGTTGTGTTATTCCATCTGCTGAGCTTCACTCTACCACACGATTCCACACTGGGAGTCGGCGCGTACACAAGTGTCGGAAATGGCCAAGTTTTTTGCAACCCGGCTGATTTCGAAGCGGAGTGAACGGTGTTGGCCCCCAACTCGGCGTAGAGATCCTCTTGAAACGAGTTGATAAGACTTATCTACCTCGTTCACCTGTTTTCTAGAAAAAGGAAAGCTGGTTACCTAATCGAGTCTGATGAAAAGACCTCCCCCAGCTCCCTGCAAATTATATTATATCACGGCAACCACCGTCAGTTCCATTCAATTCGGTCAATTCCTCTCTTCCACTCCGTTTCCCATAATTCCATTTTCAGCTGTAAGGAAGAAGAAAAATAAATAATTGATGTTTACATCTCTGAAGGGAAAATAAACCGGAACAGAAATTTAGTGTCACACAGCCAAACTCTTCGTAAGTATTTAATAGGGTGAGATCTGATCGATCGATTTGTTACACGGGGGAGAAACATTAAGACCGTAGAACTCGCTGGTTCCAAAATTTCATGTTTGTTTGTCACTTTTAAATTTCCTTATAGACTACTACATCACAGTAGTAATACACCCGTACATTTTTACGTACTCCCGTAGTATCTGGAAGGCAGCCTACGAGCCCATATTGGAAGTAGCAATCGAATTGTTGAAATCGTCTGTGTAAACGCGAAACCTTATCCTCTCACCGAATGTTAGCAATAATAATTCCATTCAGCACATCTATGCATTACACTATATTTACATGCCATCCTTTTTCTAAATATTTTATTTAATTGTTTAAGACCGTTGTTGATACAATACTCCTTAATGACTATTGAAGGTCTGATTCAACACTGCTCCTTAGCTCAGCACATTTCAGGCTTAACTAAATGACGCATAATATACATCTCTATAGGCAGTATTTAATAAACGCGCTGTTTCACTTAACTCTAAACTGTGTGATGCATATTTTCAATCAGATTCGTCGTTCAAGTACCATCTTTGCATAATTGAACTTAATAAACAATAGCAAACCACTAACTCAAAATTTTCTCTTCTTTCTGTTACAGGTATGTAAACGTTTGAAGATGATACAAATGGAATTGCAAGGATAGAAGATTCAGGTTTGATTTTGGTTACTTACATTGTTCAATGAGGCACATAAAATATTCAAAATGGTACTTAGGTACTAAACAGGCCATGTAATGCAACATAACATTATGGACGAATTTTTGAATCCGAGCTTTGAGCGCTTTTTGTGTAAAACAATTTCCAACGGTCAAAATAACTGTTTAATCACATCCTTAATTTTATCAGCTTCAGCAACTTTACAAAAATATGCAATACATCCTAGAAACAAGCAAAACTTCAAGAATCAATTTTATTCGATTTTGATGAAATTCCTGGGAATGTGTGATGTGTGTGAGGGTGGAGTGCTACCAAAGTCATCACCCAGAAATTAAACATTGTCAGTCTGTATGTGAAAATGTAAATGCCGTTGCGTAGCGTTTTTGAACAGCCTATTCGTCCGATCATGTCTAATTCGGAGGGTAGTTAAGGAAACGACAATTTGATTGCCTCACATGAGTTTGTTTTCTCAAGATCATATCTGACTACCGTGGGACGAATTTAATATGAAGTGGTTGGCCTCAAATCTTCAAATTCTACAATATAACGGTAGAGAAGTGTGACAGCTTCCAGTTTACAGTTAAGAGTGTATGATGCTATCAGAAATCCTGAAGCTTTCAGGAGAAAGAGAAACCTTTCTCGAAAATGTTGACCTTCTTGAAGAAGAAATACTGGTACAATTCGTAGAATTGGAAATAAACACGTAAATAGCTCCCCTCCATTCAACTCCTACACAATTAAATTCTGAAATATGTTTCAAAACTATAACGAAATTCTTCAGCAGCAAAAAATCTGCAGTATTAGCTGTATGAGCAGTGCTTGAATGGATTGTCTATTACCATCTCCATTCCAGTTCCTGACTGAAAATTTAAAATTCCCAAGGTTTGTTGTACTACTAGATTGAAATGGAGGTCGAAAAACCAATAAAGTCAGATGAGATTGGAGAAGGCATAACGTTATTACTATTACCCTCTCCATTCACCACCGAACATGATGAAAATTGAAAGTTCCAAAATGTGTTAAAATTCAATTTAAATTCTATCTTAAAAGCCGATAAGTAAGAGCATTAACAGAACAAGCTTTGTGAGCAGCACATGAATGGATTGTCTGTTACCTACCTCTCCATTGGCAGAAAGTTCAACGTTCCCGAGATTCGTTGAACAACCATTCTAAAATTGGCGTTGAACTAAACGAAAAATCAATAATATTAGATCGAAATGGTAAACTGAAACGATTTGTCACTATCACCACCTCAATTCTCTTCGTGGCTGCAAAAGCGAAATTTACGAGGCTCGTTTCACAACTAGTCCGAAATTGTAATCGAAAAAAGTAAGATTTACGGAAATTGGCTAAAGAAAGATCGGCTGTGTGGTGTCGACAAAATTTGTCGAGAAAACGCGTTTTTCAGGATTACTTCCTTCTATTCCCATCTCCAGACATGAAATTTGAAATTTTCGGGGTTTATTGCACAATTAGGGTGAAATTAGGATTGGAAAAAATAAAATCCACGAAAATCGGTAAAGGATTGCAGGCTGTTTAGAACCGACAAAATGTTTATCAAACACAAAGACTAACACCTATCTTTTTTTCACGGATTCACTCTTCAGAATGGTCTGAAACGGAATTTGTATACAGTTTTTCTCTCAGTGTTTTTTTTAATGATCAGTTCTAACAGGCGTCTGTTTATTGAAGCTTGAGACGGTATAATTAGCCAATTATAATTAAATAATGAAATTCAAAAGTGGGAGAATGATCGGTGTGGTGAAAGAATGAAGTGAACGGTATTTCCACCATTTTGTTTCATACAAAAGTCATTTCTCATTGGTTACAATAGAATTTAGAAATTTAGTCACGGATGTAGAATTTATCAAGATAATTCATTCTACAAAGTAACGAATAGGTAAGAGTAATAAATTGCATGAGGTTTCCGAAAAAGTGCTCATTTCAAATTATATTTTTTAGATGAAATGTTTCAGCTGTAATGAATGAAATTTCCCACGAAATATTTTACAACGGAGCCGTGGGTAGGGAAATTTTCATTGCGCAGACAGACATCATCCACCATAAACTGGAAAGCTCCAGAACTGTCTCGCATTTTTGCGCTGTAGTTTTCTTTATTCACGGGATATGAATCCGAAGGTGCAATGCTATAAATGGTTTGTAAACAATTTCACCGTTACAAAGGATTTTTGGGTGTAGTCTACAAAACATTTGAGCTTGGCGTTCAGAAGGTGAAGTCATCACTTGCGTAATGTTTTGGTAGGGATTTGAAACTGTTTTTCCGCGAATTTGAATTGTTAGATCTTTCTCCCTCGGACTTGGATATGAAGAGAGTTTTCTTCTTTTGATAGTAAACATTCACTACAACATCACACAAACAACAACAAATACGGACTATGGAACTATCAAGTCGGCTAACTTGTCCGGCGCTTGTTTTTTTCAACAATGAGACATGATTCCAAAACAATAGATGTTCTTTGGTTTATGACCATTCCTCAATATTTCTTCCTCATTCGCTTCTCTCACAATTCAACATTCACTTGTGAGCTGGGGAGAATCCAGTTTCCCACAGCAGCAACGGGATCTTTGATCGGGAATTGCAAAAGTGTTAGTTAACTTAAACAAAATAACTTGAAATGAAAATACTTGCGAGTCACAACTAATAATAATAACAACCAAGTGTTTATATGAAATCATTGGATATATTGAATACAGACACTGTCACACGGTTACAGGGAAACAACCCATGTTTAGCTTCACACAATCTCCCGAGCATAAAATATTTACTCACTTATAAAATACTCTTACATTATAAAATACTCTTGTTTTCTCATAAGGGAAAAAAGCTGATCACAGATGTATCATTTCTGTAATGAAAAATAAAGTATTGAAAGCCCCTTCTGACTACTGGCTTATAGATAATTATCAAACAAACTTCATTTTCCACGTTTCAAGATGTATTTTGATATTTCACTCTTGAATCACCTTTTTCAATACTTGAAAAATTACTTCTTTGGCTAAATTTATGGTGAGTCCGAGATTCGTGGCACAGGCTCGCCAATATAAGATTTTCGGCCCGAATTCTATAAACCAGCTCCATCAGTTTCGGACAGTGAACGGCTTATTTTTGTTCGATTTTTTGAATTCAAGTATCTTGATGAGTAAGCCTACAAATGTTTGGAATGTTGATAAGTGTATCGCGTTAAATAAAACGGTTTTTGGATTTTTGTTTGTTTTTGAAAGCATACTTCCAATCATCAAGCACTAATAGCACTACTTCCATTCCCATTCATACTTCTAGCACTACTTTCATTCAAGGTATATATTTAAAGGAACTGCTACTGCCTTATAGTGAAGCATTAAAAAACAAAGGATGATTAAGAAAGCCATAATTTATGCACAGAAATAATTTCAATGGTATCTTTAAAAAAAAAAACTGAATCATCGAGAAGCCTGAAATATTTTATCATTGAAGCATTTCCTTTAAAAAAGTTTCATTCACTTACGTTTTAAACTAAATGGAAGATTTCCAGGCAAGAGAGTGGTGATTTTGGAAAACAGTGATTTTTGTTCGTAAATCAATCGATAAAACGACAAAACATACGCCATATTTGTTCAGATAAAATTCGTCCAACAGGTTATGCTGCAAGGCAGGGGCATTTATTCTGTATTGGTGATCAAAATACTTTTTTCGGAAGAAATTGGATTAAAAATCGTACAAAACCGTGTTAGTTTTTATCAAAAGGAGTCAGACCTGCCAATAAGTGTGGATTAACTAATGGGATTGACAAGAATCACGAATTGAACCATCATAACATAAGTTACTAGCACAAATGTTAAAAAATTTGGGGAATTCTGAATTAAATAATTAGGGTCAAGTCATAAGTAGTGGACCACCCACCATAGGAATACATTAAGCAATTGATCTATAGAAAAATGAATAACCTTCCTGGAATAATTCTCAGCGTTTTCAAATCTCATCTGCTCAAATTCTTTAAAATTTGACCGGAGAGGCGTCTACGATCACCAGAGCCCATCATCGCACAGCCACGACCAAGCGATCATAATTAAATGAGTCAGAAGGATTATGAAGCTCATAGGCCACATATCTCACAAATCAACAGATGCTTATTCTATAACTGGAAGGACAAGAGCTTTATACAGGGCAATACTGGTACATGCTTGAATTCACGTGTGTTCCGCTTAACGAAGCCCAATAGGCCCATAGCCCTGGGCGTCACAGGCATAATATGGTCAGAGAAGGTAAGGTGGGTGTGGAGGATCACTCCCAAATCGCGTGACTTAACAACCTGGCCAAATGTTGCTTCTCCAATCATGTAGATATGATGAATAGGCGATATGTTGCGATTAAAAGTCATAGACACTTGGATATGTTAAGGGGAAGACCATGATCGGCACACCAAGCGAAAAGTGCATCGAGGGATCTCTGCAGGATCAGGCAGTCGGCATGTGACTCAATCAGTTTATAAATATTATACAATATAGATCATTTAATATGGTAGAGGTTAATGTGATCCGGAATGATCTATGTTAAGGAGTTGCATCTCTAAAGCGTAGGGTCGTGTGATTGCTCCAACTGGTATTCTTACATCACTTGGTAGTTTTGTTGTTCCTCGAATGTTTACCTCCTCGGTAGTAATTCTCGTAAGGTGCGGTCTTTATTTCCATTGAGTGCCCAAGTTGCAGGGGAAAAGGTCCAGTAGTAGGGAAAACTTTGTATTATTGCTCCGAGAGCTCCCTCGTCTCGAATCAACATCTTGAGCTTTGTTGGTGTCGTTAGGGCTGGATATCCTAATAGGAAGGGCGAAGGGCCTCGGGTTGGGAAAAGTTGAGGCCGAAAGTTTTGGGAAGAGCGGGTTATAGGAGAATAGAGCGGGAAACCTGGGCGTGGCGGGGAAGGGGGTGCGGAGCAGATCCAGGTAGAAACCGGTCAGAGAAACAGAAAACCCGGGGGAGGCACAGGTGTTGGGTGTACAGGTACGCCCACCTGTGCTTGACCTTGGGGAACCCCTCTCTTACCTGACTCGGCGTGTGAGCGCGTCTAGAGATAGGAGGCGAACAGGGGAAATATAAACCTCCGTCAGAGCCGCAAGTTGGACCGATGAACGTGGGACGCGTTTACCTGTTTAACTTTGATGGAACGGAGGCTGGAAAACGATGGAGATCCCCTCAGTACCTACAACTTCCTCGGCAACCGCAGAGTTTTCTCGCGTAAAAGACCCAAAGCCGAATAATAATGTTCCTCCCCTGCCCCTTTTCAACCTCTGGAAACGGCGGGGGGAATGATAATATCGCATTATACTGTTGGGCCCGCCCCATCAATTCCCTGTAAGGACGATGGACTAAATCAAATCCAACTCCAGAGAAGTATCACGCTTTACGACTGGGATCCCATCTGAAAACAAGAGTGCTCCTCCCCTTCAAAACAAGAAGCATTTTTCGTATCTATAATTCATTGTCCTTGTCGGAATCATGAGACCTGAGATTGACTAACAGATTTACTGCACAACTGTCCAACTTTACTCCAAAGAAATATTTCTAGCCCAAAACGTGAAAAACATGCTAGAGAAATCACAAGAGATAGGCTGGCGGTCATGACTTTTTGCCGTACATAAGGACTTTTACAATAATTAACGTTTATTGGTTACGTTTCAGGATACGTAGATTTCAAAAACTCAATAAAAAATAAACCAAAAAGTCCTTCGGTCCGTCGTCCAAAGCTTTTCTCCGAAACTGCTTGACCATGGTTTACGAAATAACGCTCAAAAGCCCAACATCGATCTGAGATGTGCCAGTAATCTTTGCATCAAGATCAATCAACCTTAGCGGATTATATTCAAAGTTTAACCTATCAAAAGATCGAAATCTCAAAAACTTTCTATGTTGAAGAGTATTTTTTTTTTTGGTTTGATTCAGGTAAAATTACTTCCCTGTATCGAATAAGACCTGACGGGTTGATGTGGGGTCAGTTCTTCATCGTTTGAAAAGTTGGTTTGGCAGGTGATCGAACCGCAAAGCCCGTCCAACGGTATATCAGAGCTAAACCCTTGGGCTGGCGGTAGCCCAAGTATTCTCGTATTGAATCCAATTACGAGAATGAAGGCACGAGTTGCCGAGTTTTGAAATGTTCCGCATTCCATATACTAAGTCTAATGTTTTTTTTTTTAACGTAACCCCTCTCAAAGGCACACTGTAAATGAAAAAGCAAGTTTAAAAAATTATTACATGAAGGTTTGTCATTTCTGTAATAGCTAACCCTTCCATGGTGGGAGTCGTCGCGTCAGGGTGTTTGGTGTTACTTCTGGGGGTCACCTTTGTTTCATAAATTGCGATTATTTGCTGTTTCTGAATTTCTACGGATTTGAAACCTATCCCAGTCGATTCCGAGTCCAAAATCAAAAAAATGGCACCCCACTTGTCTATGTCAGCAAATACGTCAGAAAACCATGTTTTTGGGCAGTTTTGGTCCACATCATCCATCAGTGTGAGGCGATCAGGCTGGCTAGACTTAAGGACCAAATAGGCCCCTAATGCCAGAAAGAAAGGATTTTGTACACCACATCTATGACCTGTAATGGTGTATATAGCGGAGGAAGGACTGGCATTGCATATTTGGAATCTGCTCCTTGAAACGTACAACGACAAAATTTATGGAAGGATGTTACAAAAATTGTTTGCTATATGGTTACAAAGCCTCATTATTCGAAAATTATAGACCAATTGTCGGGAAGAAGCCCGGGTTTACTTTACACCTGCTCTATAGAAGACGAGAAAAATGGAGGAGGGAGGTAGGGAAGTGCCACCTATAAAATAACCATCAGTTAAGAATAGAACCCCGAAGGACTTGGTGACTCCATTAAGCCTCACAAACACACATAAATACGCGTATACAGAAAATATGTACAGCCACTCTCGCATGTCATTTTCCTCGCGCACTGTATTTCACTTAGCGTTAAATTTTGATTTTAAAAGTATCCGCTTTGTTGACGTTCCATTATCTCTAGTAAATATTTCAGTTTAACACGTGCCTGCCGAGGGAAATTCAAGTAATTATGATGTTCTTTGAATTGAGAGCTTTCAAGAATTGGGTTTACTAAGGAATGGAATTCAAGTTAATTTCAACATTTCGTGATGTTGCCAGGTATGTTCATGTACTAATAGGTACGTGTAGTGTTGGTTGTGAAATTTTGAATACAGTTAACACTATGGCAAACATTGGATGAGACAATATAACAGTGGATATCATTCTCAGACCACATATAACAGTATTCGCGAAAGTTTACAATTGTTAAGATGAGGAGATCCGGATTCACAGAATGACGTCGCGAACACTTTCCTGTCCTTGTGTCTACGATAGCTTTCCGTTTAATGCCGTAAGTGTATGCATAGTCGGATTATGGGCGAGACGAGAGACTTTGTTGGTGTGAATGGTGGTTGGTTGGTTCCATATCCTTCTCCCTTCCACTTTTACTGACGAGGTTCTCCAAGTTCACTTTACCTCTAATCTCTCAAATCCCTTCTGTTTGGAAGACTGCTTCTTGCCTCTTCTCTCCCTTCTGAACCCCAACAGTCGAAACCTCCCTCTTCTATATGTATCCACTCCGACACGACAATCCGTTGTGGATTCAGGCATATCCTTTGGGAGAGCGCTACCGTACTCTACAGCTGTCGTTATCCTCCTTTTTTACCTTCTACCGAACCTCGAAGTTTGACGCAACTTCCATGAATATTCACCAACAACAGGTATCCGAATTATATCCAACATTATATGATCTTAAAAGAGCGTTCACAGTTGTGTTTCGTTTTCTCTTTAGTTATTGCATCACATCAATAAACAACCAGGTGAATTCATAAGCAAGATTTTATGCGTGTATATTACTTCATTATAATAGCAACATAACATAGAAACGGTTTTTTCTTATAAACTTGAACGTTTAAAAATTGAATTATAAAATTGTGCTCACCCTGCATTAGGGTGTTGTTGAAATTCATAAAAATTGGAATAATGCTGAAACTCTTAAAGTTTGATTTTATACACAAGATAATTTCAGACATAAATTTAACCCTTGTATACTTTGTAATCACAAACTGCTCAAATTTGAGACAAATTTGACATATTTGGAACCTGAAAATCACGTTTTAACTCATCAATCTCACAGAGTAGTTAAGCATATGTTTTATGACAGTGTCCTTTGGATTTATAGTGATTGCCGAGTAATAGCTATTGTGTATGAGCAAAACTGAAGTTGTTTGGAGTCGGAGAAACTTCGGACTAATTAAAGGACCGATTTTGATTAAATTTTTGGTTGATCGACCCTTGGAAAGTCGATTGTAAATGAAATCTTATAACGAATAGTAGCGCGTGCGCAGATGGGTGATTCTCATTTAACGTTTTAAAAAATTATTTTTGTAGATTTTCTGTGGTAACTAGGCCTACTCATGGCTGTCATAAACTTCGGCTACTCTTCATTGTACATGCCGGTAATTGATCGAAATGTACCTCTAATCTCATTGTCATGGTCTGTCCGTGAGTCAGAATTTGAACTTAATCCAAAATTTTATCCGCTCAAAGTACGTTTTACCGGAAATATGTTAACTAGTATTTTTTTAGAATTAGTTACTGGATGTTAGTGCGCTTACAAGTGGGACTAACTTTTAGATAGTCTGTACGAATGAAGTGCTCAAAGTTTGTCCCAAACCTTCTGCCTCATTGTCATGGGTTTGAAGGAAATCATCGTAGCTCTCTCAAATGAAGGCATTTTTTGGCAATTCAACGTTTTTTCAGCGTTGGTAACCCTGCCCTTTGAGGAAATACCATGCTTCCGCCATTTCTATACAGTTGGGGCTCAAAAATGAAGTAACCCGTTTGTAAAACAGGTGTGTACGTTTCATACTTCTCATTGTAATGGGTTTGAAAATCACTCTTAATCAATCTATTGATTCGTTTAGCATTCATTTTGGGATAGAGATGTAAAAACTCTATTTAATGCAAGTTTCAATTTCTATAAATGTTCATTAGACTCCTAATTGCAGAAGGTTAATGTTGATTTCTCATTGTCGTGGCGATTTTAAACTTCATTGTTGTGGCTACACAAAAGCCGTCATGGCTGTTTGAAACAATTTTTTTTTCAAATTTGGTATTTGATACTAAATAAATACTAATATCAAAATGTGATACTTGTTCTAGCACAAAGTCAGGAAAAACTGAAATCAGATTCTGTCTCATTCAACCTTACCTACACATCATTTACGTAATTCTATCGTTATTTGGTTGACAAAGCTCATTGTCATGGATGCATACCATTCTCGTAACCTATAAAATTTTAAAACGTGAAATTTGAGGAAACAAACGAAAATCATGCCTGCTTGTACATCCCTATACCATTAGAGTAACGTCTAGATTGTATAATAAACAAATCATAAATTTAGGAGAACAAAAGTTGTTTAGTCAGAATCAAGACCTCGATTGTCCCGTTAAATGAGAATCACCCAGATGCAAACGTGAATTTCTTAAAGCCTTAAGTTGCCATTAACAACGCCATAAAAACGCCGGAGTTACGGCCGTTTTAGTGACGTAAGGTCGGAAACACGAAGAAAATCTTTGTTAGCAATTAGTTGTCAAACACGTGTGCGAAGTTTTTCGGATCATACGCTGGACACTCTTTATAGTAGATGAGTATGATTGAGACGTTCTCCCTGATGGATAAGGAACAAAAGTTGTTAGAACCCAACCATTCAATCGAAAAATACAATAACCTCTTACTTCAGAGAACGACATTGTTTACTAAAAATGTTGATGGAAGTTATCAGTGTAGGTAGTGGGTACTGAGTTTTGCAGGTGACGATAACGATAGAAATATTAGTTATGTTCACACTGAAATTGACTTGCCCATTCTCTACAAATGTGTAATTCTGTTTGAAACAATCTTGCATTTGGTGTGAGAAATCTTGAATTTGGTTTATCTCGAATTTTGATTTTGGCTTGGATATGCTAGATGATTCTGGTGCCCAATCAGTTTTGAGGAAATTGGTTGAGTAGTGACTATTGCGCATGTAAACAAAACTTGGTCGACATGAACGATATTTCGAGAAGAATTAACCGATTTTTATGATATTTTCGGCAATTGCCAATTAAAGTTTAGACGACAGTCTGTCAATTTCATCGGCATTGATGAATAGTAGCGTGTACGCGAATGACTTTCCCGAAACGTCGATTTTTCACGATTTCTCATCGACCCGATTTCGTTCGGAATTGGAGGTAACCTAGTCAATCATTTTGAACCGTGATTAGCACTTCAAATCTCCCCGACCATGGCAAAATGAATGAAGATGCTGCACCACCCGCTTGACAGTCTTTCTTTTCTGTCGTTGGGGAAAAAAAACCAGCCTGACTCCGTTTGAGTTCTATTTGAAACAGCGTAACTCGTAGGATCCTTCGAGCGGAACTCGAGGCCCATTGACTTTCCGTTACCTCTCGTTGCTCGAATCAACTTTGAATATGACGCGGAAGGGGGAATTCGGAAGCTGAAGAGCCTGAATTAATGCTGGATTTAGAAATGAGGGAAGAGAAGCAACTCGGTTGGCGCCCGCCGCTCCTCTGCTCCCCTGTCCCGTTGATCCGTCCACAGACCTCCGTTCCCTCGCTGTATCGGCCCTCGTACTGTTTCTTTTCATTCCACTTCAACTCAACCTAATCTTCAGAATCCCTTTGGTTAAATTATTGAATGAATATCATCTGCCGTCCTTTCATTTTTCCTCTTCACCGACAATAAAAACGACGGGGGCTCCCGGTTGTCTCCAAGGCCCACGCTGTTCGAAACACTATTGGATCTCAATAATACGCGCTTTGTCAAACTCATAATTCTCGAGTCCTGGAAAAATAATACATAAATATCTGTTTGGAAAACTCCTGTGAGCTGTCATACCTGAATACTATAGTTACAGACAATGGCACGACTATCCCCAGATTAGGTTCGCATTCAAGTATCTTTTAGGCCAGGGGTGCTCAAACTTAAACTTAATCTACCTCAATATTTTTAGACTACTTACGATCGACTCTGAGAGGCTGCAAGTATGTGCGATGCAGGGTTGTCGTACATACACGATACACCCTACCTACCTAGGTAGGGTGTACCGTAGCATATATAGATATTAGCTTTCCGCACAATTTACATTATTTTAGTCAAGGTTTGGGTTAGGTTTACTCAAGTTCTTCTCTACAATATCAATGAAAAAACTCCTAGTTATTCAAAATTGCGAGTTTATTCGTTATTTCAAAACAAAAGAGTTACATATGGTGTTAAACTTAACTAAAGAGTGACTTTGGATGTTGAAGCGTGGCACTGCATCTCCTCAGCATACTTTTCATAAGATGGTGCGTAACCACTGAGTGCTAATCGCAAGCATAATGACATATGATCGTCAGTTAGTCGATTGCGATATTTTGACTTAATTATCTTCATTTCAGAAAATGCAGACTCGCACAAGTAAGTTGACCCAAACATTGCCGTCAGTTGAAGGGCGATTTGTCTTAGATTCGGATATTTATCTTCAGATATAAAACACCAGAAATTTGTATCAGACGCTGTAGCTTTGAGATGTATATCTGATATAATCTGCACCAACTCATTTTCAACAGAACATGAGTTCATATTAAACTGACTTGCTACTTCAGCAGATAATTCCTCAATGTTTTTACATGAAAAAGGATAACTCATAAATGATGCTATGTTTACCAATTTACTGCAATAATAAAAACGCATTTCGAATTGTCCCAAAATATTGATAATTCAGCCTCATACGTATCATAATTCAACTGAGGAATCCTTGTTTTTAAAGACGGAAAATTTTCAGATCCTTTCTTTCCAGTTGATCTATTATAAGTTGCAATTTACTTTTGCCGCAAGCAGTGTTATTACGTAATAGATTTTTGTAGTTTAGTTACCTACTTATTGAAAAAAAATTTCTTCTCGAGATCTACTCAAAAAGCACTCGCGATCGACCGTTTGAGCACCCCTGTTTTAGGCACTATACAAACCTGTAAGACGGAGAATTAAAATCCCTTAACTTTATATTCTTGAAATATATAACTATGATTGAAGTTAACCAAAAATCATGTGGTCCAGCATTCGTGGGGTAATAATCTCTTCAAATTGTCACAAAAAACTTCAATGTAAAAAATCTCAACAGTTGTTTATGACAGATAAAATATCTGAAAAAATTGAATTAAATGAATAGTAAAATTTTACTAAAAATTCTTCATGAGGTCTAACTGGACCACTGGCACATAATGTCAATCCAGGCAGGCCATTTTAGAATCCATGTCAGATGATCTTGCTATTGTTTAATGTGGAATGAGTGGTGAATGATGTGATTCGCTACTGAAGGCTGAAAATGCATGTGTACGATTTATTTGTGACAGTCCTAAATGGGAACATATTATACAAAATTGACGCTGGAAAACACACGAATGGAGAGAATGTAGAAATAGCAACCATCTGTCTAAAATTTGAAAAATTAAGCAAGTTAAGTAAGTACTTGAGTTCGAAGTTAAAATACCAGTCAGAAGTGCATCAGAGGAACTACAGCACAGCGTAGGACACATAGTTTACCCACAGCATAAAACCATTTGTCTGTTTGATGTTAATTCTTAGATGTTCTTACATGTTGAGTAGTTTGAAAGAACATTCAAACATTTGCTTCTTGCGTCCAATGTATCCATTTATGCTTCTTGCCTCGTTTTCCAGTACATCTTCGTTCACTCATTCAATCGTTTAGATTGAGCCCAGGTGGTCTGTTGGTACCCACAATCCGTAAATGTGCTCTCTCCGATGTGCTCCGAAGCCGTAAAAGTTTTACGCGCCATGCCGAACCGAAATGATGTCTTCAACAATTGGAGACAGCAGATATCCTGACTTTGGGTTCCAACAGACCACCTGGGCTGAGTCTAAGTCATTGAATGCATGAATGAAGAGGTGCTGGGAAACGAGGCAAGACGCAAAAATGGATACCACCCCAATAACAATTGTTGATGCTGTGCTGGGCGATTTTAAAAAGCGTCAACGAAATCAATTGACCAACCCTACAATAACCTGTAGTAGCCAATCTCACATTTCCTCTAATTTTTTGAAAAAGACCTCCGAAATATCCACCTATACTATTTCTCCTTTCTTTTTCAAATTCATAAATAGCTTTGTATATTTCAGTAGAACCATTAAAGACGTTATACATACCTTTTTCCAGTGAAATTCATAATTTTTTCAACCCATTTCATAATTTCTTCTGCCACTTTCATACACTTAATTTAATGAGGTCTCATCGTGTGTCAGGTAATCATAGGTGGAAAGGATGATTATAAGTAAATATGAATTGAAATATTATTATGTGTATTTTATCTTTCATTTCCACCTACGATTTTTTCAAAGCAGAATCTCATTAAATAAAAGGTATGAAATTTTGAAAAAATTATGAATTTCACTGTATATATAGATACATATGTAAAAGAGTAAGGGGGGGTGGGGCATTGTTTCGGTGTTGTTGGGTTTAAATTTAACGTGTGTAGTTAATCTGCCGCCCCATGGCTGCACCAAAATGAACAAAATTTGATTTACTTCTCATTTAACAATGGAATGAGATAAGAGTATTTTGATTCCGTGAACTGATTTCTCAACTGTATGAACTTGGAATGTTTAGTTATTAGTTTAATAAATTTGCAAATTCATGATTTTCCGTCAAACTTGTGTTGAAATTTTGAACATTTCCAAAAAGTGGCCATGCACGCAGTTTTTCCTACACAGTAGAAGACAAATCTGTTTTCAGAATTCCATTACAATTCCCTCAGCTCTCGGGATCAGTAATATCGGGATCTCCACAAAGGTCACTATGAGAGGCTTTGATGGTTAAGGGGGTCAGAACGGGAGTGTCTCGGTCGCGACTCTGCTCCAACCAACCGCGTCCGATCCACACGTAGTCAGAGGCATTAGCCTGGTTGATTTTCATACTTCCAGCTGTTTCTATAACTGGGGTAAACTACCTTTAAAACACTTTGAATTTTTATTCAAAGTTCAAAAGTTAAGAAATCCTAAGATTGATTAGAAGAATGAAAATCAGTCAGGCTAATAGTCTCCGACTGCCAGTGGGTTGGACATGGTTAGGCTGGACGTCCACTGAACGCGATTTCGCGCGAAAAGCCGTTCGCGCGAATACGCACTTGTTCGTCAGTTCCCAGCTTCGCGCGAAGGAAGCCCATCCACTATACGCGAACTCTGGCTAAAAACGCTTCAGTTAATTTTCGGGATTTTCTTGTTTTGGCTTTTTATTGTATTGCTGAGGTGAACAATGTCACTTGCAGAGCGTTTAATGCAACTGTATGCATTGGAGTCTCCGAATATGGCGAGAAGAAGACGAGGAAGAAGAATTGGCGTAAGAGAAGAGTGGGTGAAAGACCTTTTTTTGCAGAGGAGACAGCGTGGAGAATGGGCATATGGTATTGGGGCAGCTTTTGGTCCCATATTGCGGGTCTCTCCTGCACCAGAACAATTAATTTTTCAACATCCATGCCGAATATCGCCAATCACGCCCGTCTGAATTCAAACTAGATTGAAAATTTTCGCCTTCGCGTTAGTTCGCCCAAACTGGCGCGAAACTAACGCTCGCAGTGGACGGGATCTCACTTAAACCCCGCTGTTTGAAATCAGGCGAACTGTTCGCGCCAAATATCGCCTATTCGCTTGTTCTCCCTTCGCTCGAAATCGCGTCCAGAGGACGTCCAGCCTTAGCGGAGTTGTGTCGGCCCGGAGACACTCCCATTCTGACCCTTTCAAAAATCAAAACCTCTCATATTGACCTTTGCTCTGAGCTATAAACATTACTAATGCGTAAGGCTTTTTTTAAAATTATTCGTCTATTGTGAATATATAAAACACCATAAACGAAATTTTTGGAAAGCTTTAAAATTAATTTCTGGCAATTGTACGTTCTTACAGTTGAGAAATCCGTTCTTGGAATCAAAATATCTCATCCCGTTCTCAAACGAGAGGTAAACTAAATTTGGCCTCGATGGTGCTACCATCTCTGAGCACAAAATCTAACCAATACATCCTTTACCTTTACCCTTGAACGCATTTCTACCCCATCATTCCATGTAGGCTGTTCTTTCTGAATTCCTTATCCAAATCCTATCAATTTAATGGAGGTATAGGCAAAGAGACCGGATTCGCCAGAAATGCGAAAAACTTCCTTTCAACAGTAAAGATTCACGGCTCGCTGCCGAAACGGAGAGGTAGAAACCTGGTAATAAAATTAAAGACCTCGCGGTCGCCTCAAACGCTCTTGGGTGCCTGAGGAAACAGAGTTGAGCGGCTCGGTAGCTGGACGGACTCGGCACAAAGGTTTTATTTCTTCTCTCCGATGTAATTAAAAAAGAAGAAAAAGAAAGAAAAGTGTGCGAATGAGTGGCAAGTCTTGTGATTCCTCCCGTTCCATTTGAGACGGAGCACGCGTCGGGTCATTCTGTCGCGCCTGAATGGAATACATAACCGTAATTACTGCGAATCTCATCAGGAGCGCTGCTTCTGAGAATGAATTCACATTGTGATGAATCCACCCTCTGAAAAGAATCGCCCGAGGGCAGCCTCCGAACCAAGCCCTGAACCACACGCTCCACAAATATATATGTGAGGCATTCCACGTGAAAGGACAAACTCAAGGAATAAAATATCTTCAAACGTTACCAACTCAATTTTGGTTTACTCTTTTCAGTAACAAACCTCTGTAATCGAGCAAGAAGAAAATTATTGTAACCCCCTCCCACTGCAATAGTTGTTGGTTCACGTTTCAAGATGCGTACGTGTTCAAGAACCAATTAAAGAAATGAGTACGTTCCCCGTCCAACTTTTCTCCTAAACTGATGGACCAAAGTTTATGGGCATTGCTCAAACGACGTTTTTATAGATTTCAATCCGGATAATATCCCTTGTTAAACAAAACCGTGTTAGATGATTAACCTACCCTCATTGCCCCCCTACTCAAGGGCGAAAAAACTATATATTATGTATTATATATTATTAAAAACGACATAATACGTACATAGATATTTCCAGTCCAACCAACAAACCCGTCAAAAGGCGCACTGATGTAAACAAACAGGAACGTTTTTTCTCTCCAAAAGTCAAGATAGAGAGATTTTTCGAGAATATTTTCTTACAAAACAGAAAAACTCGTTAGCTCACTATTCACTTGAAATTTTTCGCTAATAGATACAACACTTGAACCGCAAAACTATTAATATAGAACAATTTGGATGGTAATTATTTATGTAAATAATGTAGGAGAGCAATGAAAAAGCGACTTTCGAAAAGCTGCAAATCCTAACCAAATTGGGACTGCTACGCAAACGGTAGCACTCACAGGGGGTAGTAAATAGGATTTTCCAATTGGTTGCTTAACCCCCTTGACATTGTTAAAATTGTTGTATATACTGGCCATTGCAAACTATAATGTAAATAAATGGATTCGCGAAATCATGGATGTTCACCGGTAGCTCATTAGTCTCTCCTTGTTATACACTATTTGTGTTCCAACGCTTTGTGGATGATGAACAGTGGATAATTGGGAATGATCCCCTCGTATTTGAAACACTGACTATGTAGCACATGTAAAATTTCGGAGGAATAACTAAGGGCATAATTGGCGCCGGAGTGTTGTTAAGGTTATTAATGGTTTCCCCTCTGTTAATCCGCTTAGCGCTCACCTATCGCCAAGTCGCGGGCTCAGAACCTCTCACCCGGGTTAGGTATAAGTAGTACCTACCAACCTAGTCTGCCCTCAGTCGTTGTGCGGGGGAGTATTTACTGCTCTTGATGTTCCTCTCCATTAGATTTCCAATTTACGCGGGATATGTTGTTGTTTCGTAATTAGGTACCTGACAACCGCATTTCGCATGCACAACCGTATTTAGTTGATGATTAAAGAGATTGTTAGTGAGCGAGAAAGCTGATTAAGGTCGATTTAGATCAGGAGGAAGATACGTTTACCTTCGCACACCTAGTGCTCTCTTCCTTGCAAATGTTTCAGTGAAATCATAGCCTCTTGCCAGAATTACGGACGAATGTGTGAAGAGGTTGACGTTAATATGAATGTAACTGAATTCGTAGGGGGCTATCGTGACTTCAATCTTCACAATCCGTTTGGAGAAACTGTAGAAGTTATGATTGGTGTTATAGTTTTACATTTGTGCAAGCACAGGTGCTATCTTCAATGTGGAACTGATCTGTTTTACTGGACCTCCTCCATCACAACCTGCACAACGTCTGACAGTTTCATCAGAACTTGGACGATAACTATTTAAACTCAGTGTCAGTATACTAACATCGAATACTTGTATGAAGATACCTCCACTGGTACATAGCTTTACGCAGGAGTATGTAGACTTAACGGCACTCGACAGCTCTGAAAAACCAAGCCCTTTTATGCTGACTTATCCAGAAATGATCGTACCTGTTAAGATGGTTAAATTCACTTACAGGAAGTGTTAAATATCAACAACATTCTTTACTCGAGATATCGAGGACCGGTAATAATATTTACTGACGGTTCTAAAGCTGGAAATTCTGTGGTATGCGCCTACTTTAATGTTACAAATGACTACGCGGAAATCTTCAAGCAACCGCATACAACATCCAGCTTCAATGCAGAAGTAGTAGCCATCAAAAAAGCCTTAGAAAGTATTGTCGGCTCATGTACGAATGGCGGAACATTTTTGATTTGTACAGACTCCCTGAAAAAACAACTTGATTGGGCGAATACTTAAACCCCTGAAAATATGCGAGGAACAAAATAAGAATATAGTGCTCGTATGGGTGAAGGCACACGCGGGATTGTGCGCAAATGAAAGGGTCGATCAGTTGGCAAAGCAAGGATCGGAAAAGGGAACTCTATTGAACATCCCGGTCATGACAGAAGATTTGGTCCAACTAATCAACAAAAGATACAGAGAGCAATGGATTGATGAATACATCCACTCACACAACGGCGACTCACACAAAAAAATGCAACCCTTCCCACCAAAAACACCATGGTTCTTAAAAAAAGAAATTAAAAAAAGCCTAGGAAGAACGATATTTAGATTAAGAATTGATTGTGGAGTGTGTGACGAATATTTATATCGAATCCATCAACTGGAAACACCCCAATGCCGACAATGTGGACATCCCCACGGAACCTTGGAGCATCATAATGCAGTGTAAAGAACTGAATGCTAACCGGTTGGAGTTTTTTGGTGCAGTGAGAAGAAGAACTACAATTATTTTAAATTACAATTACATTTTAGCTTCTAAAAACGTATTTATTTATAAGGAACTATATAAGTTTTTGAATGAGTGCAACATAAAAATATAATGTAGTATGTTGGGTGTGTTTAGTATATTGTATCACGTGGCTGTATACAAATTTGTAATGCCTAATAAGTTCATTAAAAAAAAAAAAAAAAAAAACTATTTAAACCGCGTAGGCTTCTCCCAGTTACAGGAACTCCGCGGTATTTTCATGCGCACGGGGCTACCGTGAATGACGAAAATCAAGAGTTGTGTTTCCGCTTCCCAATCGTAATCACAGTGAACCTGCACCCTAATTAGAATCGCACGAAACCCAAGTCTGGTGAAATAGCAAAGCTTGTAGGCACTCGATTGGTCGTTGATGTTGATTCTCTCATTTTGACGTCGGTACTTGTCAATCTTACCACAAAACAACTCTTGTCTCGCGGTAGGCAGGTCGCAAGTAAATATGAGAGCGTACTACGGTGACCATTATCCCCAATATTCACAAGAATGTAAGTCACCGCAAATATAATTCCCGTCTTTGCGAAAAAAGTCCTTGACTTCTGTATTCCAAAATCGGTTTACTATATCGAGGTAAACCTGCTGGGCGTGAGTTTATTTCAGAGCTATTCGTCTTAGTTTTTACGAGTATTTAAAATTAATTTTGAAAACTTTTTCGATAAAAACGCGTTCAAAGATTTGGAAACTTCGTTTTTGTTTTCATTTCACAATTCTCTGTATTCCAATTTCACTTTTCAATTTTCCAGTGCCATGATAGTGTAGTTCAAATCAATGTCTATTTAAAATCAATTTTGCATATGAAAATTAATGTTATTTTTAGGTTTGGGAGTTGAGGTATCTCTTCATCCTTTCTACAATACGATGAGGTCACTGTAGAGATCAGAAAATTACAATTGTTGGACTATTTTATTTGTAGCCTCTGGCAATTTTGGCCACGCTTGGTTGTATTCGTCCTCTAAATTTTTGTATCTTGTAATTTTGTTTGCCAAATACAGTCAGTTCGTCATCAAGTCTCGTGTCTCTGTTGTAACTCCGTGAACTACATGTCATGGTTCTCAAATTTAACATTGTTGTCTTATTTCGTTTATGTGTTCCTCCGTCGGTCTTTGTTTCGTAGATCCTTGTCGCACGTGAAACACAAAATTCATGCCTGATATTGGTGCCATTTTTTTGGGTCACGCGGTTGAAACCAATGGAAACCTGTAAAATAGATCTTATAGGTCAACAAACGCTCTGCGTTATTTCAAAGTTGCCCTTGAAAAATGTCAATTTCTCGAAAATTAATTGACCGATTTTGCTTAAATTCGGAGTACAATAAAGGTACAATTTATCGTTGTTAGTTTATAACAAATCCTGTTCGAGTATGAACCTGAAAGGTTTGCATGACTTCCTACTTATACGAATACCGGAGGTGGGGTTAATAATTTATGTACTTGAAATTCACTTCACTTTTCTTCGGATCGCGTACCTCCATAACTATTTATAAATCAATATACCAGTACATAACCTCCTCCAATAATGCACTACGATCTTGTGTACAAGTATACAATCTTGTATAGACGATTGTTTTGAAGCAAAGGTAGCTTTTTACCTCACTCAACTGGGTATCTAATTCTACGAAGATTAGCGAAATTTTTAAATAATATTGACCAAATATTCTGGGATCAAGTCGTTTGAAACAATAAAAATATATTTAAAATGCATTAAAGCTGGTTTACTCTGCATTGCCCGAGATAGGGTAATAAAATAGGGGAGGGGATCATTCGCTGAATTCATGTTATTAATTTCCCTTTTTTCGTCTAACATTCCCATAACTGGATACTTTCCTACATAAATGTAAACAATAAAATAGCTGCAACAAAACTCATACATTCTCCGATTGAAAAGTCAGAATCTGTAGTGTACAGGAAATAAATTACTCTGTAACTCATGGTTGTCACACAAATGTGTGCAGGACTATGAATTTTATTACTGCTGGAGCCGTGATTTTCAAATTTAAAGAGTATCATTAAACCTAAATACGTAAATTAGTATTTGTTAATGTATTGCTTCTGCAAACCGTGAACAATTGTGAACTCGTCATAGTTTTTAAACTAAAAGTTCAATCCGAATAATTTGAAGTGAAATTAGCATGCGCATAACAATTAAGTTTTGAAGTGAAACCATAACAAACAAACAAAACATTAAATCTTTCGTTTTCATAATATTAGTAAAGTTTAAAATCTCAACAGCCGTTGCGCTGGCGTAAAATGAAGTCTTCAAAACTTTATCTTTATAGGACGAGGTGAGACATGCGTAAACGCTGCCGACAGAAAAATCACTGAACGGAACCATAATTTATAGTTTGGATCGGAACTTGATAAGATAACGAGAAACTCGCCGAGAAGAAAGAGCTATCGGTGAGTTGACACTTTTATTCCGACGTTAGCCTTTTCAAGGGCCCGAGGAACTCGCAAGCTCTTTGCATTCCCTTTGTTTGTTATCGTTTCATAACCGAAAGGGAGTTGCTTACACCTAATCATTAAAAGTCAGCAGTGATTGTTTTATCTTACGTATTCAGGAAGTTGTTCGCCTCAATACAACGGAGGAGGTTGGGTGGGAACGTTCTCTGCTGTTTGGTAACCCGTTACTTGAAATAACTGTTTGATAGATGATTTTGATTCCAGAGTTGATACGGTTCTCAGCGATATTATCGTAGGATTGTTAAGATAGATGTGGCATTTTGGGTTCCGTATGAAACGGGGTTGACGCTCGAAATACCTGGTATCGACGGTGTTGTTGGCAATGAGGATGAAAACGAATGCAAACTGCGGCGTTCGCAGCCAAGCGAACCGTACACCGGAAACACGGACTTCTGCCTCAACCTAGCACACCCTCCGGTCCAATATGATATCTCATTTTCTCGCCATTTGCCCGGAAATCCTCGTAACCCCGCCATTTTCAAAGTTCGTGAGTCGAAAAGGGCAATGGCTGTTGATTTACTCAACAGTGAGTATTCAAACCGTGATGTCAAATGCCTTATTGTTGGACTGGTAGTTGTTAATTAGACTCTGCACACAACTATCTCTTATTATATAGGAGGTACCTCCTTTTCATGAGAGGTTTCATGTACAAGTTACAGGTTGAAATAGTGATGGAAGTATCTATGATAATTCCAACACTATTTCATGGTAGCAGAGCGTGGTTACGATCCACGTATCTCTGAGTTATGGGCCCAGCATGCTTCCACTGCACTTGAGTTTTAATGGAATATAAAATTCTTTTCGAGGGAGAATGGTGCCAAAAATGAATTTAATGTTTTCTTCAGTCTAGGGAAATCAAATGGACTTCCTTCCTGCTTATTTAGTTTAACCGCAATCGACAAAAAACAACGTTAGAATGAGGAAAAACTGATTTTACGTCAAACACGATTGATTCAATTATATAGCAGCCGTGATTTATCCTTCTGCTACCATGAAATGTTGATGTAATTATCATAGATAACTCCATCACTATTTCAAGGTACAGTACATGGATAATGTTTTCAATTACAAATGCTGCATTCGGAGTAACAACCAACCTGGGACTTCTTTGGTGTACTTTCACCAAAAGAATAATTTTTCTAGCTGCTGCCCTGCTCGAAATAAAATATATTGTCAACTTTTAAATCAACTGAGACATCGTGGAATTGAAATTTATAACACGTTGAAGCAGGATTCCACTCTCAAACTGCAGGAACAAAATCAATACAGTCCGTTGTCCAGAAAACCAAAAGACCTAGCGTTGGTTAAATATGAGGAGGTGATTGAAGCATTTTCAACCTATTCGCACCAAAGAAGAATATAATACACGAGAGGTCTAAGTTCAATAAAATTATCTATCGTACAGGTCAGTCATTACTATAATTCATCTCTGACCTTAAAGTAGCAGCAGCCTGCTGTGAATTCATTGAACACAATAAGATGATCCTGGATCGCTTAGTAGCATGAATTTCCGACTAGTACCTCCTCAACAAAATGTTGGACGAGGAAAATCTGACGTTGGAACGCGGAATAGAACTTTACGAACTCCACAAGAAAAGAATACAGGAAATTGTCATCTTCACGAACGACGAGATAAATTAGGGACAAATCGATGCACTCCGTCATATAGGAAGAATACAAAAAAGTTGGCCAAGCTCATCGGGACGAACAAAAAAATGCAATGAACATGGACAATATTTATGTAAACTGCCTAGCGTACGGGAAAGAATGTATGTCCTGTCACCAAAAGAATCAGTGTTCTAGTTGCTGCCCTGTTCGAAATATAAAAATCTATAAAAATCAACAAAACCACGAAGCACATGCCATAAAGGAACAGTTTGGTAGTGAGAGTGATTCGTCATTTTATATTGATTCAATAAATCTGAATACAAATCAAATTGATAAAAAATATGAATGATCAATAAAGGGAAAATTAAAAAGTTAATATTAAATATTACAAAAGTACTCCTATTTGTTTGTTCTAAGCGCATTTACGAGTTTTACAGAACATGTTAGAGCAAATACCTAAGTAAGTAATGCAAGAGCTTGTAATTCTAATTGTTATTAATAACTGAGCTTTATGTTAAACCACTAGTTACCTACTCTTATTTTTGGAACACGGCTTGCAGTATATGTGCGTGGTGAAAATACATTATGTATCCTTAAGCTGGATGTTTACTTGCATTGAAGATCGAAAAATATAGGGAATTGTAGATTTTTGTCGCGATTATTACGTAACTGTTGAATTTTTTGAATAAACAAAAATGTTTTAAAGTTGTTAACAAAATTCAAATAATGTCAAATTTTATCACGAAAAGCGTTTTTGGTAGTGCTATTGCTGATCGCAAATTAACAAACACAGAAAGTTTTGTTATTTCATTTTCTCTCAATGATAACTGTGTTAACTGTCCTGTATTCTAACAAGTCATCCTACCAATTAATGATGAGTTGAGTTGAGTTTAAATAACACTTTTGATGAGATCCCAAATCTCTTAAATTAGTGTAGACTTCATTAATGACTGTTACAATTCGTTCCATAACTCGTAATAACATTAAGATCGTATTTTACTCAAAGATGTCACTCAAAGGAATGGGAAGTATTTTTTGTCCGGGAAAGTTGGGAATTTCATAAAAAGAATTCAGTGTACAGTCTGATGAGTTTTTGTCGGTATGAATGATTATACACCAACTAAAATTGAGTTGTTTCCCATTCGAGCGATATAATATGGAATGGGTTTTGTATTGGGTCGCGTATTACATGGTGGGAGAGGGCTTATAAAGAATCGACAACTCTTCACATCAAGGCATCACGAATGAGGACAACTTCTTGCCCTGTAATGTTCCGTGTCAAGCTCCTTACAGAACAAACAAGTCAAATTACTCTTCACTGACTATATAACTCAACAAACCATTAAAATCATAACTGTAACTTACATCTACCTCAAAATTTCTGACCTCTTGATTTTCAGTTGAAAAAGAAAAGCTCAATGTATTAGTATGTACCTGAGGAGTTTAGATTATGAATTTATTTTATGGCACAGTTTCTTTTATATTCTGATTGTCATAATATACAATTTTATAGTTTATTGTCCGTGGGTTTCAAAATGATCAAAGGCCTCTAGATTCTCTTCTAAAAAGTTCACTCGCACAACATTAAATTAGGTGAGGTGATAGCACTAGATTACATAATATGTATTATTTAATATTATTTCTTATAATAATAGGAGATTATAATGTAAATTCTGCATTATTATCTGTACATCCATCATCTCTATGGAATATAATCTGTACATCAATCATCCCTCTCTTTCTCTTTCTTCCATCAACAATAACTTGTTAATTACATGAATGGACTCGTTAATCGGGTTATTAACCACGAGATCCTTGTTATTGTTCCCTTCTCTTACTGAGTGGCTCTGTTCTTTCGTACTTTGAAAAGGTCCAGAATTGCGGACCGTTCCTCTCTTAATATTTCAACTCCTTACAGTGTTTCGAAATGCCAATTTAAAATAAAAGACTAAGACTTAATTACGTTGGAGTTATATGGCTAGGAAATTAATTGGAATGCGCTTCACAATGATTTTGCAACATATTTTAGTTAAATTCATGGGGTTCCGTAAGGTTCTCTTCAAGACAGATTTTCGATTTTGAGATTTCTCGTGATATTGAAACATTTTAGAATTATTTTATATGTTGAGAAGAATAAAAAAAGCGACTTCAGACGAATCGTTCAGTTATCACTGGTAAAAACCCCATGGGATGAGGTTTCATGAGTCGGCTTCAAAAGAATGAAAAAAACTGAAACCATCTTAGGTTAAAAAAGCTCTTTTCTGGTAGTTTTGATACAATAGTTCTATAGTCTCTCTTTGGTGTTCTGAGTTTGTTGCTGCTTTTTTCTTACAAATCGTCTATCGAAATCTTTCACGCGAACTAACAATTTATTATCGTCCAAACTTACTGTGAATACATTTGGTGCTTTTTCCAAACTTCTACTAATGTGTGGATTAGTTGTGTTTCGGCTATTTCATTGCAGTTATAAACGTTGGTTCGCAGTGAAAGAAGTTATGCTGATGTGAGGAGGATATTGTTGAAATCAATATCCACTACCAACGTACTCAAATTGTCGTGAATGAACGATAGTTTCAACTCAGTTGAATGAGAGGCGTAGTTGATTTCCCAATCAACCAGTCCTTCCATGAGAATTCCTTGAGCTGGAACCAGACAGTTTAGTATGGTGAGTGGATTGCTGTGTAGTGCACTGAATGCACTTCGCTCTCCCACCTTCGTACGACACCTATCACGCTTTTAGAAATCAAATATCTGGTACGTTAATCAGGAATGACGACGTGAATTCCCTCTGGTAGCCGGTATTAGAACCAGATAGGTAAAGTAGATCACCGTCTCTACCTACATCACGGGCGTCCGTCTGGACGTTCCACCAATGTCCCTCCAATCTGTTTTACTTGACTCATTTCCTGCCTCGTGCAGCCGTTTCCAATCTAATATACGATAACTTTTTCTCTCCTTTCCGAACAGCTAGATTGGCGTTTTGAAACACTATGCGCTCGTTGCGAACCACTTACCAAAGTTGACTGGTTGTTCACACGAAGTGAGGGCGGGTAACTTCGGCAAGAAAAATTCCAGAGATTATCGCTTTTGAGCGGACCTCCTTTTATTGCGACTGCCCTCCAACGGGAGTTTATTTCTAGTGAGGTTGTTATTGAGAAAGCTCCCTTTGTGTATCGGATGGCAGAAGGGATCCTTAAGACAGCTGGCGACCCGGCAGCCTTGGGCAGATTGACTCCTCGCCCGTGCTATACGTATTGAAACTGTTTCTATCGATGGTATTGTTAATTTGAACAATAAGGTACAGTTAATATAACTTCAAATGCCACCAGATCACTCTAGAAAAATCCCTGCCGTCCAATGGATTCAAAAACTAATCACGACTTTTGATCAAATTTAATCAACTTACATACAATTTTGATTGAATTCTTAAAATTAAATCATAAAAAAAATCACTTTATTTTATTATTTTCCGTTTCAAAAATATTCTGCTATAATGATGAATTAAAGAACCGTTTTCCAACTTAATCCCTTTAAAACAACCCTTAAAAATGTTAACCCTTCCAAAAAAATTTGACTGGACTCGTGTTAATAATATTCTTAACATCCAAAATTAATGGAACGTGAACTGTTTTCTAATAATACTTTGATATTTAAAACGTAAACTACAATTGATGAACATTTTATTTTCTAACCCTCGGACATGCTAACGGCACGACCATATCATGCCATTAATTCAAAGTTTGTTGATAGTTGCTCTCTTGTATTCTGCTCTGCCTTGTACTCTATAGATAGGCCAGATAACAAAGGGTTTATTGGATCATTAATTCCCAGAAAGATGGAAATTGTTGCACTTTCTTCGTTTTCACGTAATAAACGTATTTTGAAGTTTTCCGGAAAACCTCGCTATTTCCCAGTTTCAATAGCTCAAAAAAGATGCGCTTTAGGGAAAAAATACTAATTGCTTAATCAAATTACATAACATTGGTTAAATTTGGTTAAATGAGTACTATTCAAATTGCCGGTCCTACACATTTTGGCCACCCTTCATATGAAATCTCGACTGATGGTGTGGGAGATTTTCAAGGCCGAAAAGTGATCATATTTCCCAATTTAAAAAAATTCAAGTTTTTGGACGATTAATCCCTTGTTTCTCTCTCTCTCTCTCTCTCTCTCTCTCTCTCTCTCTCTCTCTCTCGCTCTCTAAATATATATATATATACCTTATTAAGTATATATTCAATTTTGATCCATACCGTTCCCAAACGCACTACAGCATAACCGAATACGTTACAGGTTGGCAGTTACACAACTTTCACCCTAACCCTCCAGGCTGGTCGGAAAGTGTAAATAAGCCTAGAAAGGGTCCAGTTTTCTTGTAAGAAGGCGAAATAGTTGTGTAACTTCAGCAACAAGAAGGCTTCTCCCATACAATATGAAGTGTAATTTGATGGCATGTTTTATGAAGCGTAACATGGACTCAAGGCCTAATCTTTACAGCTTACGTATTGTTGAGTGACTCCATATTTACTACCTTCAACTGAAAAGGTTGCGTGGAAGGGAAAATATCACTTTTTAGCGCGTGAAAATGGGAGAAGTTCTGGAACGAAGCAACAACTATTATAGCAAATGTTGGAAGCATTACACAGTGCTGAATACGCGTTTTTCATTATTATCATTTTTTTAAAAGAAATCTTACGATGTCTTGAAAAACCCCCATATGGTCCAACGATTTTGTGGTTGGTGACTTGAATTTTTTCCACGGTAAATAAAATGGCAGCACTAGCAGATCCCACCGAGTGCTTTGTATCCGAGTTTCGCTGTAACAACTTTCAAGTTTATTTTTTATACCAAATTTCATGTTGTTTCTTCGATAAAAAATCAATTATACCGAACGTAAAAGTAAAATTTACTGTACCCTTAAAAAGCTGAGTTTTTGGACCATTTTGAATAACAGTAGGAACTAATCAGGTGGGCTAGGTGTGTCAAGCGTTTGAAAAAATTGACGTTTTCTCATTTCCAAAATTTAATGAAGTTCTAAAATGGAGTCTGTTCTTGCAAAACGGTTCATTAAATTGAGGTCAAGTTGGTAATAACGTTTAGCCCCACACCCATGGATGCTAAAATTTGGCCGTGCACATGGGAAAAACGTAGTTACCGAGGTTTACTGACATGGCCATATGAGATGCCGTAGCAAATGATATCAATTTTTTAACCTAAAAGTGGCACTCCCTCCCCCAACCTCATGGTGAAACGCTCCTTCATTTCCAAGTAATTTTGGAAGCCGAATCAATTGAAGTAGGTTCGGGAGCAGTCCGTTCTCACTAGACGGATAAAATCTCATTTTGAGGTTGGAAATGCTGAAAATGGGTGTAAATTCCAATTTTTTTTAATCGCAATTTTCCTCGTTTTTACGACTTGACAGTCTGGAAAAGTTGTGGTCTGGAGGAGGGGATATAAGGGGCCAAAAATAATGAACCTTTCTGAAATAATTTACAGCGTTTCCATATCTTAGTCCCACGTTGACGACGCATTTTATATACAAGAAACGCTCAAAAGACGCATAATTTCTAACAATTTAATGAAATTGTAGTGTAACAAAGTATTATTTTTCTCGCATTACAGATTCATTACTTCAGATACAGAACCAAAAGTTTTTGAAACTATATGAAACGCATAGTGAGGATTTTTGTTGTCACAAATTAGTTGTAGGATTTGTTCCTGAAACGGAGTAGATACCTATTATTCCGGAACGTCCGCTATACTAAATTGACAGTTACAAATTGGAATGATAATGATGATAATAATAGGCATTTTAATATTCGTGACGGGTATAGCCATGAAATACGAGTACTTGTTCCCAGCTTCCTATCTATATAAGTTGTGTCGCGGTGTTTGCCAATTTATTGATCATATATGGACACATGCAAGTGATCAAGGGGTTCTCCCTCGGCGAGGAGAGCCGCTTTCTCCTCAAACCGGTTGGGCTAGTCACCCTCGCTGATCGTTGCACGATGAGTTTCCTTGTTTCACATTCGCTACGCTCCAGACTGACCTTATAGGTCCACGGGTGAAGAGTGGGGGGGTCGCCGGCGAGGGGCATTACTTCCAGCGCTGTCGCATCAGGGCGCCGAAAGGGAATTCAATTCCGGAGAATGAGAGATCCAGATAGCTCGCTATTCAAGTGGGTAGTAGCTGTTTTCCGTTCTTGGTCGGCGTGATTTATTATGAAACTTTTTCCTTGAGACGGAGCTCAGTATTTGTGTAACAACAAGCAAACACCATCAAGCTGACCAACGATCCATCAAATCAATAACTCTCAAACTCCACTTAATTCCCAAAATCAATCCACAACTCTTCACGCCTGTTTCAGAACGATGGTTCATGTAAACAAATTTGATACGCTGCTACATATATTCAACATACACCTTATACGAGCGGATTGTCGAAGAAAACGAATCTATTGCAATGCGTCCAAAGTTTCTTCATGAAAATCCGTTTTGAGGCAATCTGTAACGATTTCTGAAGAGATTAATTTATTATTTATTGAATACATGCATCACATACTGGCACGTATCAGTCCATATGCTAACTCTCCCTAGGATTGAGCTAAAAATAATTCGGAAAAAAGAAGCGAGGAGTTTGTTGGACAACAAATTTTGAAGGAAATAAAGTCAATCAACTCAATTTACAAATATGTGCTTGAAAAATGTTTTTACTGTAGAGCTCATTCATTTTCCAGTGGACGGTATAGAGGTGAATCAACATGGAAAATTATCAAAAAAGGTTGACGAAAATTCAAGTTTCGGCTAGAAAAAACCATGTACGACGTTACGACGAAGACTTAGGAGAACTTTTATAAAATGAAAATTAAAGAAAATTTACCACTCTTTTCAGCGGTGTAATTTGAAATTTAATTGATTCAGTAAACTAAAAGAATTATGGCCATTTCAATGAAGTAAGGTCGAAAATACGAAAACAAAAAAAACCTTGAATAGGCAAAATCGAAAAACGAATCGAATTGAATAAGCAATTGAAAAACGTAGAATAGGCAAAAAAGGAGCCATCGAACACCCTGTACATAAAACTAGTTAGAAAATCAATTATTGATTTTGGGTCAATCATGGTCACTTCCGAAGATGGAACAGTTGTTGTCTTCCACAAAATACCATGTGCGTTTTGATACTAAAAAAAATTCCGTTTCCTACCCGTTCACGTATATGTTTGTTCTCATGCCACTGCAATAGCCACTGCTGTCCTTGGTTGTTATCTGATGCTCATGCACTTTTCATTGATTGTGCACATCTGGCTCAAGGCCCTGCTGAATTTATTAAGCTCTTCTTTAGAAATGGGAGGTTTTTGGAGATATTGACATTTGAGAATGCCCCAAAACAGATTTAGTGAAAAAAAAGTGTTCGTTAACCACTTTGGATTAAGTAATTGAGATACTGCAATTTTGATAACAATATGATAGACTCTTCTCAGTTGGAAGTGCTAATTTTGTTTTGAGAGTATCCGCGTTAAGGGTCATCGAACTGCTGAAAGGTGGTCGCTAACTACCGATCGTTCCTGACGATAAAACACCGTGTGAACGTTCCGATGTAACTTCCCCTAAGTTCACGCGGGATATTGTGTTCGTTAAGATGGGTTACGTTCTAGTGTTAGCTAATTCGGTGGTCCTGAATCGGGCAAAATCATTTTAGGCAATTCAATTACTCGGCACATAAATTTTAACTGAATACGTTTGAGCACTAGTCATAACACAATTGATGGAATACCACTAGTGTATCAATATGGTCAGAACACAATTGACAGGACATCACTAGCATGTCATCAATAGTTGCAAGTGTCCTCCAACAGGTTCATCAAACTTCAAATTCTGTTTCTGCGGCTCATTTCCAACAAAAAATGGCTCCTAGAATTTTTTTTGCAGAGGCTTCGTTTCCCAGGTATTTCATTTTAAAAACGTTTTTGCTTTTGGTTTATTTTTCAATAATAAACCATTGTAATTGCTCTTGAAAAAAAATTCTAACCCCCCCCTGAAAATTTCATGGTTAACGTTTCAAAGGGTGTAGAATCCGAATCTGCAATAAAAAAATTTCCGTCCGTCCGCCGTACGTTGTACGCCGTACGCACGGTTTCTCCCAAACGGCTGGAGCAAAAGATCTGAAATTTTCAGGAAAAATCCATGCTGGTCCGACGACGCCCCAATTCTTTAGCCAGCTCTCTCACTTAATTTAAAGTACCCTTTAAGGGTTGTCAAAGTTTTGTAAAATCCCTAAAAACCTTAAAAAAAAAGTCAAGGCGGCCTAAATTTGTACTCTTTTTGAAGAGCACTCCACGAGGAATCGAATGAGAACCTCCCCAGGTCCGTAGGTCAAACCATTCCCGATCTATGGCCCGATTTATGGTGCCAACATTCGCGTTATTTTGGTTTATTATTGTTTTTGTGTTAATATCAGTAACCTAGTGACGTAGTGATGTGGTAATGTGGATACTGGAGTGAACTCCTAAAAGGCTTTGCAGCCGATACACGGGTTGAAGCATTCTGATAACCATAAAAAACGCTGCAAATTATTTCACTGGGGTTTATTATTCAATTGGCTTGCGTTCATGATTTGAATTTATACTAAGCTTTGAAGTGTGCATGTTTCACAGGTGATAGAGCGATTATTGAATTTCAGGAGGCACACAAATATGATCAACTGATCAATCCAAATAGGTATTTTGGTTGAGAACAGATTTACGTGCTCTATGCATATCTCCTGAAATAGTCAAGCGGAAAAATTTTTATTTTGTACTAAGAAGATGGAAAATTAAACGCTGTTTCCAATGGTGACTTCAAAAATGATTTTAAAGTGTATTTTAAGGGAGTTGTGGCCATTTGAGTGGCACAAGATTGGAAGCACGAAAAAAATCGTTAAAGTGAAAGAAGTGGGAAACGAAGAATATTTGAAAAAAAAAAAAAAACAAAAAAACTAGGAGCCCTTTTTTTTCGGGAATGAGCTTTAAAATCGAACTTTGACGTTTGATCAATTTGTTTTAAGTTTAATGGGATGAACCCCGTATTGTTGTTAATTGAAGACGATTGATAGAATACGGCAAGTATACCACGGTTGTCTGACAGACTATCACCATCATATCACCGGGTATTCTGTTCATTATGTTGGGTCACGTTAAAATTTGATCTAATTCGTTGGTCCTGAATTTAACAAAATCATTTTATTCAATCAAATGTATGTCATCACTGGGCACATGGGTTTCAGTTTTATAAGTTTGACGAGTGGTCTGAACCCGATTGACAGAATACCACTAGTAAATCACCTCATATGCCTTGTCTTGTTTCTAGCCCAAATCAAAACACAGAGATATGGGGTCGGGGAGATGATGTCAGGTGAGTCAGGCGGACCCACACGTGAGAAATGTTCGAGTCATAACTCTATATCATCCGGTGCCATCAGCGCCCGAACTTCTGGACGTAGTCTCAACTTGTCGTATAACTTTGATATCAGTTCTTACCCGCGACAGACCCCAGTGGTTGGCGGTGTTTCTTGGTTTTTGTTCTTGTTAGGATGTGGTTTAAGGGATTCCGGAAGCGCATCAACAGAAAGCACGGTTTTAATGACATTTGGAGCCATCTTTTAGAAATTTGTCTCACCGCGATCTCATCTCACGCTACCCGTATTTACTCTACATGGTACAAGTTTTACATGGGGACTTCGTATGATTGGGCCAGCGATTTGGTATCTTTGGTTTACCGTTTTCAATACTAGCCAATCATACCAAACGTGGTTGATTGATTGATTTCAAAATCCAAAAATGAAATTGAACAAAGTTCATACGTCTACCGTTCCTCGGTTTAGACCGCACTTTTGAAGATATTTGTCAATCTTGATTTATTGATTGATAGTCAATCAACTAAGAAAAAAAAATTAGTCCACGATATTTACAAAAAATAGAATCTTCGCTGACAACTAACATTCTAATTTCCTGTTTTGTAATATTCAAAAACAAACGTCTGCCAAGATGGGTGAGCCATATTGCTTCCTCGTATTGGTAGCCTGAATTTCTATATCATAACGATTTTGTAGATATTGAATTGAAAGAATTACACGTTGAAATAAAGAGAATAAATTAGCACAATAATTCACAGTACAAAAATGCCGCAGGACATGTTCCCGGGAACATTAGAATAGGTGGTCGTCAGTATTTCGGGTTTGTTGCACTTACTCCATAGCGGATATTATTATGATACTATCGTTTTATATTGCTGTGTGATAATTTGAGCGTTCTTTCCCGACTACCCTGTAAAGATCGCGAAAGACCTTCAGAACCCGCGAAAATGAAGCTGGTTGATTTTTCGAATGCGCATGCGCAAAATGAACAATTGATTTTTGACCGGGAAATTCTGTAGGAAGCCATCTACGCTCTAACCGCATTCCCTAAAAACATCATCGAAATCGGATGAAAACTATAGGTACAGAATCAATATTGTTACAAGGATCAGTGGACACACAAACAGATACGAAAGAAAGTTGTTCAGAATGGTCTAAATCGTGAATTCCGAGTGGAAATTTGAGGTCTGCTTGGCCCGATTTCTGCTCATGCAACGATGGGTCAATTCAAAATTTCGATCACATTTAAGTCACTGATCAGTATCGCCGTCAAATCTCAACTAAATACAGTTTTGTAAGTGTTTTAAAATTTTCTCCTATGTGGATGTACATTTTCCATGGAAAAGTATGTAAAAGTTGTGCCTACAGGACCCAGGAGAAAATACCAAAGTCCGTATTTCTCACTCCCTGTCACCACTTAAACTATGGAAGAGCATACCATCTACAATGGATATCCGCCTCAGGAAAAAAAATTGGATCAAATCTCTCCCTTCAATGAAAAGTAGCCCCCTATTGACAGGAAAGGGTGTTTATGAAGTTGCTTCTGTTTTGTCAGCATCTCTTATTCAAGTGGTCCCAACGCTGATGGTTGGATTTTGTCTAGACTTTCCCAGTCAGTTCTACCGGGGAAACCATCCCTGGAGGCAGCAGTGTGGGTTTTTTAACTCCAACTCGATACTCCAATAACATTCTAACTGTGGAAAATGAAACTTGATCGCAATTGTTGACAATTAGTATAGTTGTTGGAAGTTCGTTGACAACATTTTGGTTCAACCAGTTTCAATTGATTTGTGGCCTGTAAAGGCGGTGAAAGGCTACAATATCCAGCCAATAGTCCCTTAAATTGTAGGGAGTGAGATCCGCTTGTAGCAAGTGCGATTTTGGCAAGGAAACCTTACTACGAGTATTTGCTGTAGCTACAATTAAGCTAATTTGTGCCGTTCCACCCACCTAAACTGAAAGACTTGAGCGGTGATTCCCATGGAGGTTGGAGGCTCAAGAATGGAAAAATAGTAGTACATACCTCACTCCTTACAAAAGTTTGTTTTTCAAAATGGAGTATCAGCAGTACGGTTCAAGATTATGTGTGCTCACTTGGGTAATACGCCGAGAGAACCGCAGAGATTGATTAGGAACAAGAAAACTGATCAAGTTTCAAATTTTTTTTTTTTGAAAAGTCGATACCCAAATGTGACCGAAATTTTGAAATGTCCCAGATACTATGGTGCAAAAACTGGTCAAAAACGTACCAAAAACAAGAGAATCACTCGCGTCATTGAGGTATCGAATGCAACTTTTTATATTTTAAAAAAATCAACTTCAGTGTTTGATCGATATTGATATTGAAATGAGATTAAATACTTTCAACACTTATTTTGCACTAGATTTCATTCCAAATATGTGAATTATTCCCATATTCCTATAGAAATTCCTATTCCTTAATATTGCGGTGTTGATACACTATGACAGGTTGGTTGATTTGAAACCATGGAAGAACGTGAAAATAATATCACTCCAGCCTGTCATGAAGGACATACGTTTCTCTACCTTCGAATTTTATAAGTCTTGTTACACATGTTGTGTAAGCACACCACTTAGATGCTGGGTTCTCGTCGGATCTATGAAAAAAAAAACCGCATTGTGCGATTCGGCACGAGGAGGAAATACTATTCCTGGAACGAGTGCTGTCTCTTTAATATGATCAGGAGCTTTGTGCTACACCTCCGCTGAGCCTATACGCGTCATTTGCTTTGGGAACTGGAAGAGGGACAACTAATGGCGCGAAAGCGTGACAAAATCCCTTGACAAGCCGGTAAAAGGGGTCTAACAATATTTCGGACTCTTTATCCGCATGTGGTGGTGGCCTTCCGCCGGCAAGTGTTACACGGTGGGATGTACTCACTTAAAATGATAATCTGGTCTGACCATACGACCAGGGGCCGTGAAGCGCTGGCCCGTAAGACCCCTCCTCCTTTGTCCCCTCTCCCTACGCACGGCTTACGTAAGTTCACACTTTGTTGATCACTTCAACGCGGGCCCCCAAAGTAATTAAGGGATCCGTTGAGGTAAGTCGAGGGGGAATAATCCCATATTTGTTATCGCCTTTTTCCGCAATTTTTGGAAGGACACCAAGATGTTTACCGTGGGTGTGCGTCCTATACTTCCCGCAGTCCAGTGTGTACGTGAGGAGGAAGCTCCTAATGTTGACTCCAGAATTGTATTCATTACCTCAACTACCTTTACAAGCCAATATTCATTATTTTTCGATGCAGCTACTGCAAAAACTCAACAGCGCACTGATGCCACTACAAGTAAGAATCCAGTTTCAGTGACGTTATCATTGCCAAATTCTACTAGCAGTTTGCACCAGGCCCCAAGAAGCTTACCAGAAGGAATTATACATGGGCTCAACCTCATTTTCAACGTGACCTTAAACTTTATTAACATGATGATGAGCGTTTACAATTTCGAACAGAGTGTGTATCTCCTTTTTTACCTTTTTCCACTTACCTTTTCATCACATTGCGCCAATCGAGTGGGTGAAGGTTCGCGTGATTGGATTTAAACATTTTAATGAAGATTGGCAGTAGCTCTTTTCATCTCTGGAATGTTTTTGAATACTTTCATACACTAACACTTGACTTAGCTGATTTCAAGGAAGTTTATTGTGGCTGAGTTATCGGAATTACAGAATGGATGTTCTCTGACGTGTGAGAATATGTTTTACAAATAAACACTCTGAAATGGTTGTATGATCTTATGAACGTTTAAGCTTAGAAAGTGCCGTAACAGCAACAGCAAGCTTGAAGTGTTTAGAATGGCTGGGATGAAAGGGAACGAGATACTTGATACTACATTCTTATGAACTGTTGTGATTTGGAATCCAATAAATAGCATAAATCGTTCAGCCAAACTGTATAGTTCTGAAAAATTACATGAAACCTTCATTTTTGCGGTTTTCACAATACATCCTCGAACAAATATTCTTTAGAAAATTTTTTTTGACGGTACAAAGAATTGTTTAACTGGTTACACTTGCTTCTCTATTTCTTACTGAGTGCGTGACCGGATAGACGGTTTCTGCATCTAAATGAATGTAAAATGTAATGCGAAAAAGTATGACTCGTCAAGATAAGAGCGGTTGTGGAAATATAACACGCATAGGTTGAAAAAATCATACTTCTTTCTGGAACAGTATTTTCAACTTTCCTTTCACCATTCTGCTTGTTATGAAACTGCATGTAGCATGGTAGTGTAGCTTTGCTACCATGTGTGTGTATGATATTAACAATGGGTTTAGTTCCTTCAATTAGTGACCTATTTCTTAGTATAGTCCAGAGGTGAGTTAATAACTTTCTAGTTATCAGACGTAGCGAAGAAAATATGCATTGTATCATTGTATTGGAGGCGAATCATTTCATATCTCATTCAATTGAATTTCTACTCTCACATTCTGATCAAGAATTTATATGATCGTCTTGCAGTTTATGTTCACTCATAACTTCCACTGGAGGTACTAGACTTTCGAGCATCCGGGCAGTAACTTAACGAAGGAGGGATTACTTAATGAAGGAGTGAATTTTGAATATCAGTTAAATTTTCATTGTTTTTAACATTATCATGTCACCACGATGTTCCTGTGCTAGAGAACATTTGAAGCAGTTCGGATAGGTGTAATGGTGTTAGTTGTTCTGTTCTTTCAATAAAGAGGTGTCGAATTGAGCTAGGATTAGATCTTGAAATAGTGATACTAATGTATTGCTTTCTTTACCAAACTGTTTTCAGTTGTTTGTATGTAGGCAGGTGAGGAATTCTGGTAAGATACCTGAAGGGACCTCCCCCCGGGTTATGAGGATTGAAACCCACTAAAGCCTCACCTTCCTTTTGCCGCGTTGGAACTAGGCCTGTAACTATTTGACACATTACTTCAAATTGATGTATATGATGTAGCATGTGAGTTAGTTCACATGCCTCACTATTTGGGTTGTACAGTACATTGTAGGAAATCTTGTGTAGAAAATGACCTGTATTCATAGGGGTGTCTATTGAGATGGAACCATCAGGATATCTTAAGGTCTAAGGCGAAAGAAAATAATTGCTGGTAGTTGATGTCGTGACTGACATCAATTGAATTGACCATGATTTAGGTCGTCCCTTGGGACTACTAATGAAACAGGGTACCTAGTGGTGGATTAGTATCCAACGATTTTCTGATTATTGCTAGCTAGTTGTTTGAAGGTTTGTGGGCGAAGGGTTCCTAGACCCAGAGCGGAGGGGTTCCCTAATCACGACCTGGACATGGACGCCGTACTTTAATTTTGACTTTTGCGGGGAAAAGAAGGCGTGGGAAGTCGGGGTCAAGAGGCCGTCAGATTGACGGGGATATCGGTGGTGGTGGTTGTCGGGGCTTGGAGTTGGTAGGGAGAGAGAGACAATCATTCCCACAAACATCCTCCACTCCGACTCAGCACCTGGCAGCCCTCACTTGGTTGCCGTTCAGCTTGATGGGCAAGAGGTGCTTCAGTAATTTGCGGGTGCAGCTTCGTGAAAGTGATAGCTTCCCCACCCTCTCACGACTCTCTTCTCATTCTATCTCAGCTCAAACCGCAAAGTCTCACCTTTCACCGCAACTCGGCCATAGTTCACGGCTCTCAACCCCCTCTCGTCTTACGGGATAGTAGAAAACCTTCATAACTATTCACTATTTACCATCTGGATCTACCTCTCGAGAACGGGGATCAAGTACACCTACCTAAATCATCTCAAGAATTTCTTGATGCCTCAATATCAATGTTTCATTATGCCGAATTTTGAAATAGTAATGTTGGTATTGCCATGGCTCGAAAACAATTTAACAAACCTAAAGATGAAAGGATTTGTTCAAAGTGATTTTGCGCACTGAGGTTGAGCTTGCATCTGTTGTCATGATAATCGTTACCATAATGGCGAATATGGGATGTCTTGTTATGGGATTGGGAGGGGGGGGGGTTACCTATGATTAAAGTTTGGTTTGACCCAACCAGATTTGAGTTTCTTCTTCTTTATGTTGAATTAAACATTCCCCTCAACGTTTCTACCCAGGTTTAGGATCCCAGACATGTTTTAACAACAGATTGTTGAAAGCGACAGTAGGTTTTCTAAACAGCTAGTTGTTAGTTCTAAATGTACTTTGAGAACCTTCCTATTTTAAAACTATAGTAACAAACTTCCATGGTAGGGTCAAAAAGGAATCGATACCTATCATAATAATTACTTGAACATGATTTTTTGAGTAAGAATTGAAATTATAATTATTATTTTATCCTTGAGACAGGTTTTTCAAATTGTATTTTCCTTGGAATTTTGTTTCCATTGATGGTAAAATTTCGTAGAACAAAAAGTAAAATAAGGAATATACAATCATATAAATAAATATTCTTAAAACAATTTTAAATAACTACTGAAAATGATTCTCAACCACCCAAATTGTATTTGTTCTAAAAACAACTTCAGCATACTACTTTCCATTTGAATGTTTCCGTTTTCAAAAGTTTTGAAGGTAATTTCAAAGCAATAATCCTCGCTGAAATGTGTTGATGTTACAGTAAAACGTATGGTGAAGAAACCACGTGGGTAACCTAACTCGAAAAAGGTGCTTAAGAAAACATATGTACTACCTGTTATGGCTGGTATTTATTCCGACTAAAAATCATTTGGATGAAGAATTTAGATTCCGGGACTTCAAATCTCGAAAAAGTAGGATTTTTTACAACTTGGAACCCTTTGAGTTTATAGGCAGAGTATGCAAACGTCTTTGACTTTCCGGAGACCCTGACCTAAATATCACCTTTGGGAATAATTGTAACCATATCCGATTCAGTGCATACATTGTCTGTTACAGAACCGCTCTCGTTTTAATGTATTGCTCCCAGTTAACTGAGTGTTGACTACCTAAATAACTCCAACCTTATTTTATAATGACTACCATTAACTAAAGCATCACACGGGCTTCAAACTTCCCCGCATCAACCACCAGTGGATTCTCCGACCTTTATTGTTCGCTTCGTTGTACAGTTATACATTTATAATGATACAGTATACATATCCCCTGCAGCCTTTCAACGTTCCCAATTATGAGTTTCCGTCGCTTTTGGGATTTCCGAGTACAGTTTTGAACCCGAAATATTTGGTGAATGCCGTCCATATCCTACGTAAAATTGAATTTCGTGGAATCCCTCTGATTCCCTCGGTCATATGAGGACGTCGTTTTGGTTTAATTGCCACGCAGTGCGCGTATATGAAAAGTTGCAACTGCTTCTTCCTCGTCCCTATGGTTCTGAATATTTCCAGTAGATATGTTTTTGCTCGAGTACCTTTAATTAATATCGGTTACCATCCATCCCTGTAAATGCTCTGAAAGAAACAAATTACCGCTAAAACAAGAAATTGTGGTTTGAAACCTAAAAACACCAATCATCCATCATGGCAATATTATGTCATTTCTGAATACTTTCGCAAACGCGCCTGGGCTAAGGGCAAATGTTTATTGAATCACTACGATTTGAAATGTGTATGGGCTTAAACTAACTGTATGTGTTCACTAATCAGTATAATGTATGTATATGAGTCTGTCTGGCTGACGAGGAAACATTTTTCTTTCGTTGTTGGCTTTAGGAACCAGAACTACTTACTGCCTAAGTGTAGAGTTGTCCTTAGATCTTCTGATTCGCATTTAATAGATTCATAAATAAAATGTTGTTTCAACCTTTCCTGGTATAACTGATTAATGGCAATTATTACAAGAACAATACCCAACCACTCAAGCGATGGTCCCTCTGAATTTGTCAGTTGTGCACGTACGCGGAGAAAATGGCATTTTTAAGGGCTGCAACTGGGACATAAAATACGGTGACATAGAATAAATTTTAACAAGATTCAAGGAAAAGGAGAATATTGAATCACATAAGTACTTATGGAAAAGTTGGAATCCAAAATTTACTGATCGTGCGGTACACTTATCTGTAACAGTCATGTTTATAAGATCTGATCCTGATATTGTAGAAATGAATGTACGCCTATATTGCATATGATATAGCCTGTAACGCTTGTACGTTATTTCATCTTGCATTCGGGCTGCTCTCAAATCGATTGCTTTCCTGGGGTTGTCTGGAGTGTTGTTCAGAATAACCAAATTATATCGTTGAGAATCCGCTGTTCGTGACGCTAACAGATGCTTTTCAGTGCATGATGCTTTGAATGGAATGATTCATATACTCCATAAATTCAAGTATAGTTTCAATACTTGTGAACTATTGCGCTTCCTCCCGTTGTAACTCGGGGCGAAATGCGATGATCAAGGATTTTTTGTTTTCCTCCTGTTTTGACGATTTTTCTATTGTGCCTCAAAAACAGAGAACCTTCTCTCATGAATGTCTCGGAAACCCATTCTATCTAAACGACCCTGGTTTTGACCGCGTTCCTATTTACGACCATTTTTTGTACTCGTTCGTAGGCTAAGTGGCGGTCCAGGTAGCTTTCCCTCGTCCCTCCATTGTCTATAAAATGTCCATCGGCCGACGTCTGACGCAATCAACTTCTCCCCATCATCGGCGGAACGACCCCAAGGGAAAAGAAAACCCAGAGTCTTGGAAACCTATTGTTTTTGATGATCGAATCCTGATTTCAGCACCTTTCACATTACATCTAGCGTTCAGTAGATAGTCGGTTGGTGGATATAGAAAATAATTTTTTTCCCCGCGTCAATGTAGTTGGTCAACCGAAGCGTTGAAAGCGCTGTAGGGTCATAGAAGTTTCTTGGTAACATGTCATGCATATCAAGGAGCTGCCAGACAGGCAGTGAACTCTGTTACCGTAATTTTTCCGTACAATTCCAAAAGCAATGAAGAAATGTTAAAAAGTCCACCTTGTTCGGTGTTTCTCCCGAGTAGTTACTTCTCACTAACTGTAACATGGACCTATGGAATTCGCTGTTAGCTTATAATGCAGGGTGCATCAGACTCGACCAGCCAAACTTCTGGAAATGGTTCTACGACCAATTCACAACAAATGGTTCAGAAGTATGAAAACTATACTTGAATTTAAAAAAATTCAAGATTTTGCCTTTCTCTATGTTGAAAGCGCTCGCATTTGTGAAGCAGTTCGTAACGGTTAAGCACTATGTTCACCCATCTCATGACATTTATACCAGATTTAAAACAAATAGCAGCATTGTAGTGCCCCACAGAACCGCAACACTGGCTAAAAATTTCTTTGAGGCTTGTTCAGTTGGGATCATGAACGGTTTTCCAGCCGGTCCAAGGACATTTATTTGTTCTGGTACATACAGATCTCTGAGAGGTTAAAAGCATATTATGTTGGCCGGCTATTAGAATTATGATTGGATTGGTTTGTTCAAACCAGCTTCTAAAATGAAAACTCTAGGAGGAACTTTTTGTTGTGAATCAGTCGTGGGATCAGTCCCTAAAGTTTGGTCGGTCGAGTCTGATGCACCCGGTGTTACACGCAAACAACGAATTCAATTTACCCGAGTTACAATAACTGAGGAAACACAACCTCAGGTTCTATGAAGACAAATATAAATATTTTATTTTTCAGAGCCATGGCTTAACGATATGCAATAGCACAACTTTCTTTAAAAAATCGCTTAAAAAAGAGAATTATCGGAACAGGTTCAGAAAGTAGGAGGGATCTCCTTCAGTTGTGGGTCAAGATAATAAAATGTCTGATCCTCACGTTGGGAGTTTTTGTCGACTCATGGGGCATTTGACCGATTTAAATCTCTGCTATCCTGTTGTCGATGCCCGTGGGGAAGCCATATCGGTTGTGAACCTACTAATGAACGTCTTGAAGTCCCATCAGATGACTCTCGTTCTTTCCTACCGGTCCACACCATGATCGCCTCCGTTCCTGTATCGCCAATAACTGGCCTCTCGCGTCCATATACTTCGGTGTTTCTGTGGAGGATTCGTCTTACTTCCTCAAATCTGCACTGGCATGCCCTAGATGACCGTGTACGACGGTTTGAGTTCGATGGGGCAGAGCTCAACACCATTATATCTTACGTTGAAAAAGCAGAAAAGCGTCGGATGCATTAAAACCTTGATAGTCCGTAGTATGACACGACTTTCCTTCCTTGGTTGTTACAGGATGAGATAACTCAAATTGCTGTCAATCAAAACATTGGAAACTACGTGTACATCTCAGCAATAGATTGCGGATCAGATGCTCTTGGATCTGAAAAGAACCGTCAGGAGAGTATTAGTAAACGCTGTATTTCACCCGAGTTTTAACCAACAAATCAAGAATAAGGGTGTTTTCCAGAATTCAAAGAGAGGAGGTGCGCTACGAGGGGTGCCTGAGGCTACGTTTGCTTATCCTTGTGATAGTGTCAGCGGTTTGAAAAGCGGCCGCTGACGTTAGCGGTCTAGCCCCAACCCCAAATACATTCAGATGAAATGGGAACCGCGGTCACTCATTTACACAAGTGGCAGCCTCTATTCAAAACGAGCAACAGATATGTTCTAGATGTTCTAGATCACACGAACGAGTTTCTTGCAGCGACAAAATGCCAATTTTTGGCAGCATTTTCCACTACAAATAAGCGAGAACACCTCTCCAACCCAGCCGCGATCGCAAATCAGAGTCATGACTTCAGAGGTTTTGTTTTCAAAGTCATTTCTATACACATCAATCTAGCCATCCTTGTGATTGGTTATTTCCAGGCGTTCTCCCCAAGAACTACTTCCTCCATCAGTGATCCTCACTCATTATTTTGATTCTCACGCCCTCTTTGCAACCCACCTAGTCTGGCTGATCTGCCAGGAAGGAATTTTACTTGCTTTACCCTCCTTCGAACGAGGGTTCAACTTTACAATGAAAATCAATGTCGTTTTACACCAGATTGAGTGATCAACTGTGTTTTATCTAAACTAATATCTACATGTACACTACAATCATGAACAAGAAAGGTTTGTTTGTTTGTACGTTACAATTTGATTCAGAAACTATTCTTTCACCATTAGAAAGCTAAATCTTTACTGAGTAATATAGGATATCCTATATTTTTTAAAAATTACGGATCTCCACCTAAAATGAAACAATGTATCTCAACGTATCAAAATATTGCCTACAATATCTATCATGTCGCTTGCGCTGCAAAAAGTAACTATTGGGTAAATGAGAAATCGTGCTCTTCGTGGTGATTGGTACCAAAATTTTAGATCTTAGATCTATGTCTAACTATAGTACGACGTTACTTAATCCATAATAACAGTTTGTGTTTGAATTATTAAGAGCGAATCCGTATGGAACTGAATGGTGGTGATATTGGTATCATGATATCAATCCTCATCCATCTAAATGGTTTGATAATTAAGGTTGTGATGGATATGGTTAGTTGGCCCTTCCCGATTTTAGAATCCGTCGCCTTGGGATATGAATCAGACGTTTTCAATCGTCTGGGTCATCGTCTGAACGTGGTGGAGCATTATACCCGCATTCAGCTCTATGGAAGGGGCAATTATACCATTCCATCACCTCACACACGGGTATACAAATCATCTATATACCGAATATCTCAGGATTTCGACAAACTGTCCAAGATTAATCTATTCACTGACAAATACCTACTACGTACCTAATTGCGTGTTTAGATTGAATAATTGTTTCTAAATTTAAAACCAATCATTCAACAGTGGTGAAATTGACAGTCCCACAATTTTTTCGATTTTTTATTCAATGCCTATTGGTGTTTGATTGGTTCTGTTTTATTAATTCCATTTTTACGGACAATTACCCAATTATAGAAATATTAGAAGAAGAAATAGAGAACTAATGCTAGACATCAGCTGGATTGTGTGATAATGATGAGTATGAACCCTAGAATTTTATATCACACTAACCCGGGCAACGCCGGGTAAAATTTGATATGAGAATGGTAAGGAGGTTTAATATGAGTAACGTAACGGCAAGAATCGCTCTCAGATGATCCGAATTATCGTAACAGACGATTTTCGGAATAGCTAATCGTTGATTAAATATATCGGGGATACACGGAATGACTGATGAACGACTCATCGCGAGTCAATGCGATATCTAACTTGGTCTGACGTTAATTGGAATGGCGACTGAGTCTGATAAGCCAGGATGATTCAGCTTCCAGGCGTGTATTTTCACCTCTGTTTCACACAGTCGCGTATGCATCTCTTTCCCATATAATTCAAGCCCATCGCTGCCCCGAGCTAAGACTAGCAATAAGGATTGCGAACTCCAGATAGGAACAGAACTCTCAGCTACAATCACAGAGTAGTGCCCTCCGGGTCATTTTCTTTGATTCTTGAAAGAGTCTTCAAAGAGTTTCGGAAATATTCTCCTGTTTGGTTTTCCCCTCCCAATCCCTGTTCGACAACCGCTATCTACTTTGAACTTTCCCGAGTTTTACGCTAAAAACCGATCGCTTTTCTTCATGAATCTCATCAATCAATGCTCTCATTTTTCAAAGGGTCGTAGACGATTTCATCAGCTGTTCTTATATACACCTTCCACTGCTTCTTATCCTCGTGACTGCAATACTAGTTTTATTTAGAGTTGTTGAAGTTTATGCGATCTCCAATTTTGGCATTGTACTAACCCTGCAGGCCTATAAAACCTTATTTAGACAGCGAAAGCCACGTTTAAAGTTGCAAGATTGCATACAACCAGGCGATGTAGCGAAAGAATATGTCAAATCGGGAAATCCGCTATGATTAAACATGGTTTTTCAAATCCTTACCTCGTGAAGCCTTCCGGAGCATTTCTTGGGTTCCCTAACTATTTATGTGAAGCTCTTCACGAGTGTATTGAAGGAGCGACTGTGTCAACATCGCCTTTCATGAGGTCTCCAGCAACATTGGCTCTCAATCTCCATCTAAACCTTTAGTTGTCAGCTCTCTTTGCGGTACCATTCATTCGATGGGTTAACAAGGGTTGTTATATTTCTAAGTCGGTATTGAATTAGATTCCTTAGGGTTTACTCCTTGCTTGGGTCTGTACGTACCTTCATCTTTTACTTTACCGATAACCCAGATGTTCACAATCTTGTTTGGGCTGCATTGTACCGAGAGCATGTCAATCCTTCTGAAGTCTCCAGTCTATCTGTGAGTAACTAATCGCTTGAATGTAAAAAAAATGGATCTATCAAATAACTTCAAAATTATAATTGTTAATAGGATCAAAGGAATTAGTTTTCCTAGATATAAAATATTACTAAAATCAATTCTTATTTTTAATCCTGAGGGATGTGCGACAATGAGTGAGAAAACGTTACTTTGACCTCATTCCACAGATTTCTTGGAATGAGGATGTGCAGCAAATTCACCCTCTCGAAGTATATTACAGAAATTAATGTTCAAACATTTATCGGTAATAATATAGCTGGGAGTAAGTAATACGGAGGGCTTCGATCGAATCGGCTTGTAGTTTGCCATTTTTTTCTGGATCACGAATTCTACGAAGTGCTTTTCAACTTCAAGAGCAAAGCAGTACAATTTTACCTCCAACTTGTGTATTTCCATCAAACCAACTTTGTAGCACTGGCTGTTGTTTTACCGAATCAATAGTGAAGATTCATTCTCCAACAAGTTAGCCAAACGAAAGATCACAAGTTATGTGGCAATAAAGTCACCTAGGTTACTAGTTAGGTGCGAATGCACCAATTTCCTGGGCTGCGCTCTGGGATGTTCCGGGTTACCCAATATGGCCATGGATTTTTAATGAAAATGCCAATTGTTGTTAAAATGAATAGCAAGTAGCAATTTTTCTTGAGGAGAAACATAATATTCACCAGTTACCCTACAACCGATTTGGAGGTATGAGAAGCTCTGTAAATATAGTTACCAGTTTTCATGATGTTTGGTAGGAAAATACTGTGTGCTTGTGATTATCGAGGTAAATTTAATCCTTGATGGGAATTCTCTGTATTTTTGTTTGTATCCAGAACTTGTGTGTATAGAAAGCTTAAGAGTGATAAAAAGGAGGATCTAGAGTACAATAATTTATTAATTGTTATGCGGAAACGTTTGAAAAAAAATCTGATTGATCGTTGAAAAGTATATTTAATTTATTAAGAATTTGAAGGTTTTACATTAGCGCAGGCGCAGAAGCCACCGTTAATCAATGGGGAAGGAAATATTATATAGCATAACCGAAAGTGTGAATACATCAAAGTCGGGAATGATGTAGTATTTGACAATGATTAGTGGGCTGACAAACCAACAGAAAGACTTGAAGCAAAATTACTTACGGATCTGTAAGACTTTATTCAATGAAACAAACAAACAAATTTGTTCAATGTTAAGTATTTAATCAAAGGAGGAATGATTTTGAGATCCCCACTTGCACAGTAGCTTGTTTTGCGTAACACCTATTTCAAATCAAAACACTGGAAATTCGTACGTGATTAACTGAATAAAAATCTTGTGTCGTCTAAGATTTTTGGGAATGTTTGTTCAAGACACGTGGGCCAGTTCAATAGAGACAATAAACTTCACCAATAAGGAGTATAACCACATTATACATTGAGAAATGTCTTTTCACCAATTAATTCCAAATTTTCTTTTGTCTTGTTGCAGGTACCTTCTTCTAGTCTGTTGCAGATCTACGATTTAAATTTCAATGATGACAACCATTTCAGTCTTGTCCATGATCATCCTCTTTCTCGCAAGTACCTTTTAACCATTATGAATGTCGTATATTGTGTGCCAAAGAGCATGTTGTCAATGTAAGAACACATATCCTTTGGTATACGGTTTAAAATTCGGTAACTGCTAAGTCCTCCCTAAAGTTCCGGTTTTTCACTTCGATATCCGCAAAATTTTGGAAAGACGAGCGTGTTTGCTTTTCAGAGGTTGGAGCAATTTTTCGGACCGTTCAAACTTTATGTACATCATCATGAGCTCGAATAATTTGACTTGATATTAGAAGAGACATCAATCATATAATAATCACTTCAATCAGATACATTTCATTGTTTATTTGATGGAAATATGTAATATTCAGCTAGGGTTGTGGACGTCGTGTGCTTACTTTCGGAGAGGGAACTATTACGAAACTAAACGGTTTTTTATTTTCTGTTAGTAAGGGAATGCGGGGGGTTATAGACAATCCATTCATGTTGGCGCTGATTGTTCGTTCGATTTGGAAAATGGGTCGTTTCGAAATATATTTAGGATCTTTCAAATCCAACTATGGAAGGGATTAATGGTGGTGGGGGGGGGGGGGTAGGGGTGGATAACGGTAGATCTCAAAATCCCAGCACGAATTATTGAATTTATATTTTTCTTAAGCAGGAAATTACTGAAATAATTCATCGAAAAAGAACTTGTTTATTTAAGATTTAATGCTGAAAAATGTAAATCAAAATCGACTAAAACTCAAAAGTACGGTGAAAATTCATCAACTTGTCTGTGAAGTCGAATGATCCTTATTTTCAAAGCTAAGTTATTTGTATCACTATTTGACCGAAATTGGGTCGACAATGGAATATATTCTGAGGCTTTTAGATAAAATATAACGTCCTAGTCAGCAAGTGGGAAGATCGCTAGCAAGTCCTTGCAGGGCCGATGGCTTGGATGAGAGTTTTTCTGAATAATGAGTGTATTATGCAGAATTACATTGTTTAGGTGAGCTCGGCTGTTGAGTAGGCGTGGCAAAAGTAACACATGCAACATTCGTTTTAAGCGTAGCTCGGTCACCTGTTACTTATTCTGACATGTGTATATACATACCGGAAGCGATGGCGCACATTATTGTTCTCTGAAGCACAATTTATATTTCACGCAGCTTAAGCCAAGCTTGGGTCGTTCATAATAAACCTTTGACCACAACGCAACTACCGTTACCACTGCTCCCATGTAATTTTCCTAACGATTAGGACGATCGTCCATCCCTAGAGAATATACGCATGTGTCGTAGGTTCTGCTTAGTGACCTCCGTTTTCAAGCCACTGACATGGGACGCTCATCATTATTGTCGGCAACAGTCCGATCTTTCGTTCTTACAACAGGGAAATGAGGCGTGTATTATCATTACATTAATGGAATACGTTGCTGAAGGTTCAATGCCAGGTTTCACTATATTGACTCCGACAACGACCCTACAAATAACAAGTTGTTTCGGTGAACTATTGGCTTAAAGGGAGCTCACAAGTTCACACATAGCCAGCACGTCAGCGACATCTCTCCACACCACAGCTGACTGCCTCCCAAGTTTGATGGGCACTGCTGCTTCCTCCCTCATCATATTATGGTGAGTTTTGAGGAAATGAATAACCCAATAAAATCCCTTTTCAAACCATTCTAAGAATCAGTGAAAAAACCATAACTGTATCTCTCACTCTCTCTCCCTCTCTCCTCATGTATGTTTGTGTGTATGTAAATATATATATAACCTGTGTGTAAGTAAATGCCGAACTCATGGTGCCCGCGTTCTCCCTCATGATTTGGTTGCCAAGCAAACAGCCGGTGAATAATTCCAATTCGAATTGCTGTATTGGAAGCTACTAAATTGACTAAGGGGTACCACTTCACCTTTACCTTCTTAGTATTCAATTTGAAATCAAATAAACGCAGACACTTTGAGCTAAGTTCGTAATTTTTAATGCAAGTCAGTATCGCCACCAATGGTTACGTGATAACAAACAAGGAATCGATAAGGCCCGCTCGATATTTCAATGGAGTATTATCTTCATGCAAATTGCGAGATCAATAAATTCAACATTAACACACTTAAGCGCTAAATACTGGTGGTGATTTTGCGACTGACTCATCTTTTCCTCAAAGCTGGCATACATTATTCCGCTAACCATTTCCAAACTTTCTTCCATTAACTCCTTCCACACAACAAGGTCTGTCTGTGGTGTCAAAGGGATGTACCAGTTGATATGATTAGCGACGAAAATTTTGGTTTACTACTTCAAGTCAAACATAACGAGGTTTTTTAATACCTCATTTTTTACTTGGAATCGATTCAAATGATGTAATCGCAAAATGACTTTGGTTGTTTCAAAATTACTTAATTATCCATTTTAAATAACCCCATCAGTAAAAATGATTATGCTTTGAAATGATTACTTTTTCGTATTACGCATACATCTTTTACTCTTTTGCTACTCGATTTCTACTGTTCTGGTTTTTGTTTTCTCCAAAATAGAAAACACTGGGCAAATATAGAAACGCGCGGTCGGTGTCGTGTCGGCCAGTAGGTACAATGCCATTGTTTTCACTGCCTGAACTGTTGAAATCAAATACTTCCATTCGATTCGAAGCAATCGAGAAATAATTTGTTGGTGAACTCGTTTCTGGAAGACGGTATTTAGTGAATTTGAGGTACGATAAAAGTAGGCCGAATATGTAGAACTGCCTTAGCTTTGTTCGGGAGCGTCCCCTAACAGTCGGGCTCTCAATACAAACTGCGAGTTCCGAACGACTGTCGTGAAAGAATGCAAAGGAATGGGAAAAACCGATACTGTCCACCGGGAAGGAAATTAATTGGAGAAAAACGGAGGGGAAGCCAAAAAGAAGAAAATAAAAGAAAAACAAAACTTGACACCGCTCTGAAATTTCCTCCGGAGATCGAAAAACAGATTTAATTGGTTTTTTTGTGAACTTCCGCTCCACTCGATCTGCGGATTCTTCTTTTCTATGGCGTTTTGCGAGTCTTCTATGAACTGTAGTTGATTCCTTCCTCTATCAAACGCACGTATGCATTGGGAGAATCAATGGTTTGGGACATCGGACTGTTTTTATGGAGATAGTCTTGGTCGTACATCAACCCGAGTGGCCTTATTCGATTCACAGAACTAATTTCTGTCTGTATTAACAAAAAATCTCTTAATCTGAAAATCTTAATCTGATATGATTTGTCGACAACCTAATCCTTAGGGTTGGTTGATCAAGGTGCCAGGAATTTTGGCTTCATCCCGGATCGATGTTGAATTTTTGAGCCAAATTTCGGAACCACCAGTTTCGGAGAAGAAGAGCTTCGGACCGCCGACGGACGGATGTATACATATCTTTTTCAATAATGAACTTCTGTGATCGAATAACAAAAATATTCGGTATACGTTTCTAGATACGTCGATTTCAAAAATCGAATAAAAATCGGTCCGTCAGCTGTTCGAAGCTTTTCTCAAAAACCGCTGAACCGAAATTTGGCTGAAAAATCCAACATCCATTCGTGATGCGCCAGTCAATCGACCCTAAGAGATTATATTTAAAGATTACCCTATCAGAACTTTTCGATGTTTTTGTTTGATTCTAATAGAAATTAGTTCCCTGAATCAACAACTTTCGAGGGGGGTTAAACCTGTTTCTTTTTCTTGGTCGATTGCAAAGATTAATTATTGAAAATAATAAAATAAAAACATCAAATGGAAACCCCTTTAATATTTCCGCCCTATTAGATTAGATTTGTGTTCTTAACGCTCCACAGTAGCTTCAAGGCCCCTATTTCCCGTTTTTCAAATGGGAATCTCTATATTTTGTTGCATTGGAAGCAAAATTCTACATCTACGTCAACGTACTTTCTTAAGTTTTTTGAGCAATTAAACTGCTAGCTTAAAATACATGAGTCCTCTTCCAAGGATGACTCGTCCATGCTGGGAATTAATTTAGTGATCAATTTATTTTATCAGGAATTTTGATTCATTGCTCATTTTGTAATTTAATCGCGGTTCATTTGGAATGTTTTGAAATTTGGGAAATAAATGGTTGAAAATGAGAGAATTAGGCCAAAAAGCAGGTAAGGGTCATACCGATGCTCAAGACAAACAAAATAATGTAGCAAAAACACTGACATTTTTAAAAGACGATACTTTATCAGCACTCCGAAAGGTAATATTCCATCTTCAAATGACTTGTCGAGGAATATGCGAGAACAGCTATAATGTTTTGTTTAGTTTTTCATTTACCAAATGTGACTTTGAACTGTTTTCTCAAGCCAAATCATTTATCGAAATCGATTTATTGTCACTCCCAGTGTCAACTTTGATAAATGTTGATAGAACGCCCAGGAGTCTACACTTACCAATTCACACTTCTTACTGCAAAGCTCACTTCCAATTGAGGCGTTTGCTATCTAAACCAGCTCATTCCATTTTTTTGAAATCCACTTTATTGCATATTTTGAAAGTTTCGAGGGTCCTTCATTACCTGACGAAGGGATATAGATCAAATCGAGCTCATTCTAACCCAAAGGTAGACGAAAATGTTCGCCTTCTGGATCAAATCCAGCTCATTCCAAGCTTTTGCCATCTTCCGCCAGATAACCTAGCCGTGCCTTCCTGTTTTCCATTTTCCATTTGAAAGTGTTTAGTGGATGTCATTTATTTAAAACTTATTAAAAAACACAAATATCAATTGGCAAACTGGAGAAAAACTATTTTCCACAACTATATTGAACAAAAAAACAAATAACCATGAAAAACTATAGTTTTGCATCAAAACCAGCTCATTCCAACCTAATTTGTGTGATTACTCACAAGGTAATCCATCTAGGATGAAATTAAAAACTGATCAGATTCCACGCGGTGTTACCTAAGTACCTACAATTCAAAAATAAAAGGCGTAGCTTCAGAACTGTGGACGTGAGAAGTTTGTCGTCTCTCCTGTAAAATTTTCAAAACTGGAATCAGCTGGTTTTGATAACAAACGCCTCAATTCTACTCATACAGGGTGTCCTACCTGACTTCGGTCATACGAGTATATGAAACGCTGACGATTTTAACACATGGCAATACCGCGTGATTGCTTGTGTCATTGTGAGTTTGTAGGGGGTTTGACTTTTGATTGTTCAGGAATTGCGATTATTTACTATGGGTGAATTTCTACGAAGCTGAAACCGTTCTTAGTCGATTTCGCTTCCAACGTTACGAGGAAATGTTACTCCACTTCTTATGGCAGTCCAAATCTACGGGGGAAAGAAAATTCTAAGGCCTCCATGCCACATACGGCGGGCATTGCAGAATCTGAATCTACACACCTTGAAACGTAGAATGAGATGTAGGACGGGGCTTATAAAACATGGGTTGCTGTTCAATTACGAACTATTTTCATCATCCTTGATAGTACTGAACAAAACAGGTAAAATATTGTCAATCCTCTGTGAGTTAAGTCCAAACAAGACATGACATTTATTCATGTGTGCGCTTCAAACTTTAGGTAAAAGGAAAAATGATTGTGACTGACATTACTTCAAGCGCATGGGTGCACCACTTGTGCACAGAATGTGGAAAAATGTTAGTTGCGCAGGGATTTTTTCCTAAATTCCTCGCATTTGGAAACGTAAACTAACCAATTTCTGACGGCCAGATGTTCATTTCAAGATTCGATATTGAAAACAAAAAACCAAAAGTGGACACCTATTCTTTCTTGCCACCCAACTGACAACCTTTAGGGTGAATTGGGAACTAACCTTGATTCAAGAACGTTTCCGGCGATTTTTAAAAGCGTTTATTAAACTTGCAATGTATGTATGTGGGGATGTTCGCGTGGAATCTTACGACCCGATTTTGAAGTAGATACTGTTAACCGATTAAGTTGAAATTTTGTATACACGTTTAGATTGGATGAAAATACACGATTAGTTGTGTGACGTCATTCTAAATTCAATATGGCGGACCATCCAAGATGGCGGAACAGTTATTTTTAATGCATTTTTACAATATGGGTATCAAATGAAAGGGCTTGTTGAGAGTGACTCGAAAAGTAATGTGACGTCATTTTAAATGCAATAAAGCGGAAGATCAAAGATGGCGGAATAGTGATTTTAATGCATTTTTACAACATGGGTATCAAATGAAAGGGCTTGTTGACGATGACTAAAAAGTAATAAATAAATTAAACAAAGAAAACGTTTTTAAGAAAGCTTTTATTTAAATGCCCTAAAAAGAAAGAAATACATTTTTACTTACAAATTTTAACTATCTACTTATAGCCTATATACACAATTCATAGAAGCTTGTCGCGACGTTTGCGTAAGTAGGTTCTAGATACGTATCTGGAAGTATTTACCTAATTAAACTGAAATAAAAAAATAAACTTATCGGAATAAGTTGGTCAATGAAATAGGTACCTAGGAACTAGTTAATTTACACAAGCCTAAATCTTGCGACAAGCTTTTATGGTTTTATGAATTGTGTATATAGGCCATAAGTAGACAGTTAAAATTTGTAAGTGAACATTTATTTTCTCCTTTTTAGGTCATTTAAATAGAAGCTTTCTTAAAGACATTTTTTTGTGTAATTTATTTTTACATTGAATATGAAGCTATTGGCACCAGAAACAAAGTTCTGGAAATGCGATTTGTCACAGTTTCATGTCTGTTAATACAATTAGTGGACTCTCAGGCCAAAATTACGTAAAATGCGAAATTTGAGCTAATATTCTGAATCGCGGTTTTTCCTCCGGTAATAATGATTCCACTAGACATGAGCGGATTCATACTTGAATTGTACTAATTTTGTTAAAAACATTTTAAGATAATGTTTCTATACACTGAAATGTACTACACCGGCCAATTTAACAAAACATCGTTTAGAAATGTTAACCAATCTACCCGTACGCTCAGAAGAATCGTTGAATCGCTTTCTCTAGTTTATCGCTCCATAGTCAAGGATTTCCTTCCGAATCAGGAAGCCACAGTCGTTTGTTGAAACTAGCGAAAGTCGAAGACAACTTGGCGGAAAACCTGTAAGGACAGATTATACCTGGAAAATCATTCAACAGGACGTGAATAGTTCGCTGTCACACCTCACCAGCCAAGGTCAAAAGTGAGTTGTGCAACGAGTCAGTGAGTCAAATCCGAGGATGGTAATGCCAGAATGCTAGTACTTAGTTTCATACAAAGGCTGATACAATTCCAAATGCTGAATAAACATTACAAGGTGAGGGGTGTCTAGGTTGACTATGGAACAGACTCAGGGAATCTATTTTGCAGCTCATTAGCTAGAAAAAGTGCCTCATAAAGTTTTTCCACTCGGAAGTGTAACGCGGGAGGGTGACGCGAGATTTTATGATTGTAATATAATGTATTGGGTTGTTCGGAAAGTAATTTCGTTTTTTTTGGGGAAAATGAAAGACAGTTTTTGTATAATGAATAAATATTTTATTGAATTATATATTGGCCATTCTGGTCCAACACCTTTTGCCATCTTTCTGGCAGTAACATTGTTCCCCTCGCATAAAAGTTTTGGTTCTTGCTGGCAAAAAACTGGTTCAGGTGGTTTTTGACATCTTCATTTGAGGTAAAGGTTTTGCCACCCGAAAAATTTTGCAGCGACCGGAACAAATAGTAGTCGGAAGGCGCCAGATCTGGAGAATATGGTGGATGTTGCAGTACGTCCCATTCAAGCTGTAAAAGTTTTTGGCGAGTGACCAAACTTGTGTGAGGTCTCGCATTATCCTGGTGGAACACCAGACCCTTCCTGTTGAATAATTCGGGCCTCTTCTCTTTAAGTGAATCATTCAATTTGTCCAGCTGATGACAATAGACTTCTGAATTAATCGTTGTATTGTCCGGCAAAAGCTCAAAAAAACGTAATTAAGTCCTCTGACGGGAAAAAACGAAATTACTTTCCGAACAACCCAATACTTATGGAAGTTAGTGGTAAGTCATCAGTAATCCTTTATAGTTCTGCGAGAACCTGAGCTGCGAGTCCTCATTTACAAAATCAGTCTAACAGCATTATTAGATATATTTTAGTCAGTAGACCACTGAGATCAGTAATATTAGGACACGGAAATAGGAAATTGAAACCAGCAGAATGATAAGCAGTTAACGAAAGAAAAACCGCAAAAATAGAATTGGCTAAAGCGTGTTCTTAAGACGCTTAACGAAAAGAGGCTTGGTTTTCGAATTATTTATTTTTCAAGATTTTTAAGTGTTTTTGGCCTTATGTAACTAAAATGGTCAGAAATCCCTTAAATTACTATGTAAAATAAAATTTGAGGATACCGTTGGAAAGAGCGTTCAATTTTCTATCTCTCCGATACAAAATCCGATTTTTATTCAATTCTGATTGTTAAAAAAAATGACCAAAGTTCAAATTTTTAAGATTCATTCAAAATCGCCCTTTTTTTGCTATTGGTAAAATGTTTTTTGGCTTGCACTCTTAAGGAAGAACTTTCTGAGAATCTCAGCATTCCGATGAATTAAGATGATCAAATTTTACAATGAATTTCGGTGAACGTTTTTCCTTAGTGCAAGCCGAAAAAAGCATTACCAATTAAAAAAGCCATTTAAGAAAAAATCCTCAAAATTTGGATTTTTACCAATTGAATAAAAAAAGAATTTGTCGCCGTTTTAGTGAGATAAAGTTAAAAACTAGGGAAAATTTGAAAAGTGAAATAACCCAAAAAAGGAGCCTGTAATAAAAATTTTAATATGCACTTTTTGTTGCAAATGAGCTGTAGGATTGATTCCTTGAGTTTGTCCCATAATTAACATAGACACCCAAGTTGTGTGGACATAATTAATAACGTAACTGATTCTGTCTCAATGAAAATTAGAGAAACCGTTGGTGATTTATTTGATACCAGCAATTAAAATATCGGATTGTTTGAAAAATGTATTGTTTGCAACCATGGGGGCTTTCCTGCATTGTTATTAATCAGTATTATGCAAGTCAATTCATATTATTCCCTATATATATTGGAGTTTTTGGAATTTCTGAGGATCAGCTGTAGGTTTAGCGTTTTTGAGTGAGATTGAATTCCATTATGAGAATATCGGCATGGATTTCTCATGCTCGTTCACCGAAAAGTACGGGATCAAAGGCCTGAATGAATACGACAAATTTCGCCGACAATTCATTTGACGTTATTAACGCTTTCTAAACTATCTTCTTCCTGCAATTTCCGCCATAATAGAATTCACCTACCAAATCGTTACCGACTCCAACAACTAGCGTTCCCAACATTTCGTTTCCCAGGAGAGAAGCCAAGGGAAAAAAACCTCTTTATTCACGAGGCAAAACGCAAATATTGTGAAATGAATGATGGAGGGTCAACGCTGGGTTCTTAACGGGCAGTGCTAATGCTTGGGCTGTCGCAGGAAAAGAATGACACGAGGTCCCCGGAAAGGTCATTACCGATTTGAAAAGAAAGAAGAATAACTGCGAAGTAGCACAACTGCCCCTTAAAGCTGATTCAACGAAACATCTAGAAATGGACATGAAGAACAGAATCCCATCTTTTCTCCTGCCAAACGTGAGTCTGAAAAGGAAACAGTTTTCGGATCAATCACAAAATATTGTCAATAGCAGATTGTATGTATCAATGATTCAGCCCTTCAAGTTTGAGAATTCTGGATCTGTGAAGAGGAACGAAATAAAATGAATACCCCCAAGAACTTCTACATCAAAATTAATCCATTATTTCACGTGCTACGAAAATTTCCGTGCTGAGCGGCATTGATCATAACAGATGTGTGGAACACCTAACGTTCTCTCAGAAGGAACGTTTAATGGCTTTTGAGGTTCTTTGTAGAGGTGGGACGATTTTTCAGTAACCGATATTTTGTAACCGTTACTGGCCATCAGAAATGTAACTGATACTGAAAACCAAAAATATCGGTTACAAAGTATCAGTCAGCCCTGAAAGTATCAGTTTGGTTCGGTGTACAGCCTGTCTGTCTCGAATAGATTGAGACAGAATACGCGATACAGAGACCGACATACGACGAATACAACGTTCTGGGGCCTAACTTAACCATAGAAATTCATTGATTTGCATAACTAGTACATTATTACGTTACATTCGATATTACCACATTATGAAGCCAATGATAATACGATACTAAATACTGATACATTAAGTGACTATAACAGAGAAACCCAAAATAGATACGGCCGCATCGCCCGGTTGAAAGAAATATCGGTTACCAAGTAAGCGATATTTGTAACTAATATTTGTATGTCTCTGTATCATAAGTAACGGATACAACTCAAATATTAGTTAAGCACACCTCTAGTTCTTTGTTATCTTGTTCTCGTAGATTACCATAAAACGATCTCCAGTCTGTCCATTCGGTGCAAATGTACGTACATGAACAATTGGGATGGATTAGATTAGGCATAATGTTGACTTTCTTTGATCATTTGTTGCGTTGCACATGAGTAGACGGGTAAGAAGCGAAAGCGAGATTTGAAAGTGCAACAGATAACCGTTTGGAAAGCTGCAATACTGAAGAATAATAGTAAAATCCTTTCCATCAAGTCGTTACTACAATGTCACGCCATCTTTCTATTGTATCACAAATAGGAATCAAAAAGGTGCGTGTGTTGAGTAGGAACGTACATATTGATTATGCATAACCGCAGAAATATCTATCACATATTATCCCTTCAACTGTGACGTGTGGGTAAGAATGTGACAACAGGATGAGATGCCGTCCTCATTACTCACTTGCCAGGATCACTGCTTTTGCGGCATTTAGAGCAATCGTGTAATTCATCGATCGTAAGTGCTGTAATTTAGTGAACAACATGGTATTGAATGTTCAATTAAATAGATTGGATGTAACAACAGTCGAATTGGGATAATTTTGCAAGAAAGTAGGCTGCCAATAGGGACAGCACCTCCATTATCCATTGCAAGATGCTCGGTTAAAAACTCTCTGTGTAGTTTGTTAATGCAGCACTGGGAAAACATCCCGCAACTCACAGAGAATTTCCCACACCTTCTTTCTTTTGCTGTTCTTCAGCTGTGCAAGAAGAAAATGATACAGCAATAGTGGGAGAGTACGGATGCTCCTAAATGAGCTCATTACAAGTTAATCTGTGTACAGCATTGGAGGGAAAGTAGAAAAAACCGGCTACTGGAACGTGCGAAACGGCTACTAAACCCACTTGAAATTGATTGTCAGAACCAAAATGAGATTCTCTCCAAACTTTGTAGTTGTTTTGAACAATCTCAGTCTCAGATTTTGTCTTTGAACAATCGTTGCCATATTGTTTTGACAATAATGTGATGAATGTTGTTTTTTTTTTCAATAATCACTTTCCATTTTGTATGTATGGGATATTTCACGTGAAAGGACGAACTCAAAAATATGAAACCTCTTCCAAAATTAACAATTTTTTACATGCACCCTACTCGATCTAACCACCATCCCATAATTTCAGACCTCTCCGACCCAGAGGCTGCTGCAGTGCTCTCAAAGTTTACTTTACTAATTAGCCTTTTGGAATGTTCAGTGAATTTTGAAGCCATTTCACTTTTCTAAAAAATGTGTATAAATAGTGAATTTTATGAGAAATTAAGTTAATTGTGATAAAATTGCTTTTTGGTCAAGTCGTTTGGGCTGTACAGCTAAAAACTCATAATCGTATAGCAAAAATTGTTCAAAAGCCCTCCGACAAAATTTGATAATTTATCGGTCTGTCGTACAACGTCCGTTCTTTCGCACGTGGACTCTACTTGCGATGAGTTGGTCCGAATTTTTGGCCAGACCCTAGATCGCCTTTCACGCATAGATGCCACGTGCCAAAAACCCGGTTTTCGAGTTGTTATTGACATAGGCGAGTGGGGTGTCATTTCCTAGTAGTTTATGATGAAAAATAAATTTGGATAGTTTTCAGATCTGTAGAAATTCACCCATAGCAAATAATCGCAATTTTTGTACCTAAAAGTGTCCTGTCAAACCTCAGAATAACAAGATTAATCGTGCCCAAGTAATTTTGGATGTCAAATCAATTGGGGTGGGTCCCAGATAGGACATGCTCTCCTAACTTGAAAACTCTCATTTCAATTGTTATAATGATTGAACTTCATTTAACTTAACACTTTAAATTCCGATTTTTTTATTTCCTCGTTTTGTCGACTTGACAATCATGAATTTGTGAGGGGGGAAGGGGCTTAAACTAACGAACATTTTTGAATTGATTTGCATCGTTCAATATTGTAAATCGAGTAGATGGTTGGTTCTCTTTGCAACACATTTCATAGAGCTGAAAACTTGGCATCTAAAAAACGCTGTTCACAGATGTTCCTAAATGCTGACCATGGCCGCAAAGCCCGTTTCATTTGACATCACTGAGGGTCCAGGTGAAATATTCAACGGCAAAGTACTTGTCCAAGGGACGGACGCTGAAAAAAAAAAAAAAAAAAAAAAAAAAAAAAAAAAAAAATAGGGACGAGAGGCAACGAGCAGCGGGGAGAGGCTGAAACTGGGAACGGCCCCCACATTTAATTGGTGAACCGGGAATTCAAATTATAAAGCTCACAACTTACAGGCGAGTGAGTCCACTTTGTCTGTCAACCTGCCACACTCCCAGTGGGGCCATCAATCCAACGAGCGTCAGGTGGATTGAAATATCTTTTAGGCTGGACGCCTACTGAACGCGGAAGCTGAAGATAGCAGGCAACGTTGGTTTTTTCTCCATTTTAGGGACGTTTCTCTGTAGTAGGGAGCCGACAATAGAGGGAAGCCTAATAAGATTGATCCAAGCTTGAGGGAACAAATACTAATCCGTCTCAGATCATATTAAGACTGAATCCGTGAAAATGTATTGGTACATGTCTGTGAGTGACAAATTTTGTCGATGCCGCCCCGTCTACAATTCTCAACAAATTTCTTGATTCTTACGGACTAAGTCACTCGCGACGAAGTTGTGGAAACCCATTTCAAATAAAAACGGAGTAAGATGGAATGTTGTCTATATTTCCACGAAAGTAAAGAGTTACACTCTTAAATCGATTTCGACGGTTAGGTCATCATCAGTTTTTATTGTAGTTGTGCAAAGGAAAAAGAAAAACTTGGAAATTGAGCATTTGCTGTCAGAATAGAGACTGGAGGGGATGATAACTGATCTTTTCAAGCTCTGTTCATACTGCATTCTCAGCCGATTTCCTAGATTCTTAGTGTGTTCGCTTGATAACTCGGTATAGTTGTTCAACACATTCAAGTTTCAAATTTCATCAAGAAAGTAGTGCAAATGGGTAAAAATAAGAAAGCACGTCGTATATAAGCCTAAGTGATTCTGTGATGTACCTTCAGTTCACGTTAGTTACTGATGATGGCCTAACCGTCGAAATCGATTCAACTGTGTAACTCATTATTTTCGTGGAAATATAGAACGACGTTGTATCTTATCGTTTTTTTTAAATGGGTTTCCACAACTTTGTCGCGAGTGACTTAGTCCGTGTGAGAAAAGTGCTTTACTATTTTACTTTTAAATAGGAATGAATTTCATCCTAGGATATTTGACATCAACCGCTCTTTTCTATAATATGTAGTTTTCGTTCTGGGATTTTTTCAAGTCTTGACCTAGTGACATCACACTTTCCAGAGGTGGTGCTGCCTAGGCGAATTTGATTATTTTGCACCACCGGTTGGCCAAACTTTGGTAAAATATGGGATTGCGTTTCATTGCAGGAGAGTGGTCTCAAACTTTCTAGGGTGGAATTTATTTACATTCAAAAAATGAATCAGTGTTTAACGTTCGTTGTGAGTCAAGGCGGATTTTCCTGCTAATACGATGGATCTTTGTCTGCATCGCTGGTTGACCTTGTGTGGGGCTAATTGGTTCCTGTCCGATTCTTCCACCGCATCCGGTGGCTGACAGTTTCAGAATAAACTGTCCGCTCATCGGCTATTCCACGGTCATCTCTAACCAACAAAGTGTTCTTTTGTTTGCCCATCTTACAAATAAACCCCCGTGAGGTACCTTATAAGTATTTAGCATGGGTGAAGTCATGCCTCTTATTCATTAACTGTGAACCAATATTGATTGTCGGGCTCTACTTCGAAGTTAGGGGTCTTGTAAATGTGTCACTTACACGCCATTCCGTAGATGACAATATCCACTAACCGTCAAGGGTAAGCTATTATTGGATAAAGTGTTGAAAATAAGTGACATCGACTTGTTAGTGACAGGAACGGCGATGGTCGATATAGCAAAAGTCAGTGCGCCCTGCAGCATGAACATTCCCTTCTTGTACGGCTTTACATGACACTTCCATCCTATATGAATTCAACTTTCGACGCATTTACCAACTTTGTCTGACCGTAGTACTACTTTTGCCTCGCTACAAATCTCATTGAAGAACTGGAGAGTCCGATAATCAATGGTTCGTCTCAACCCTTGAAGCCGAGACGTGAAAACCTCAACTGAGAAATTCGGAACTCAACAGGGTTTGTTTCAAAAGACCCGAAGAACGACAATTATTTTAGATTATAGATATATGTCGTCCCCTGTGTCGTCTATCAACTTTCTTTACGCGGTTGCTTTGATTGGTTGTTAGACAACATTTTTCGCTCCAAATTAAATGTTCTCTGGCTTTTTGAGTTTCAAGGCTTCTCGATTGACTACATTTGGTCATGTGTCAGTGTGATTGTATGTTTGTAATCTATCAGTGTGTCCGTGCTATGGCAATTCCTTGTCGTGCCATTAGCTGTAATAATTGTGTGGGTTGCTGCTAGTTGTTTCCCTATAAATTTCTTTGTCTTTCGATCCTTCCTTATTGAATTCCTTATAACGCCGATTGCTTATGAGTTATTACATCGATTCCGTTCAAACTCGTCTATTGGATAGTTTTTTCATCTCCCAAAGTAATGTCCGTGGAGTAATAACTATTCCACATCCGAAAACTAAAGTTGCTTGACACAAATGAAATTCAAATTCATTTTGACACAACACAACTTGGAAAAGTTTTAGGAACCACTGATCCACATCTTTCAACTATTGAATGAAATAAAAAATATAAAATCATAGTTTCTGTGAATTTTAGCCTAGTTTTGTGTGATACAATTTTTGGTGCTCTTGTTCGTGGTGGACAAACGTTTTCTGATGTTCTATTTAGAATCTAATAACTTATCGTTAAAACTTGTACCATATTTGAGGACCTTTTCATTCAAATAAAGTACGGTCTTTACTCATACTTTCCGATGTGGTGATTGTTGGTCTTGTTTTCTTATGGTTTATCTGAATTCTAAAGTCACGTGAAGCTTGAAAGCATGATGTACATAGACAAAAAACCGTCCGACACAGTGGACTAACAATACTGTGCTGGTAGTATAGTTGTTTCGCGAACATCAGTTTAGCTGAGTAGGATTACGTCTCCCAGGGAGCAGAACGTTGACTCTCCTATGAGCAACAGCGGTAATCTCGACCGCTCAAACTGATCGCTATCGCCGATCGCTGGTGGCTGATCTCGATCGCTGGTTGTGGAAGGAACTAGGACAACAGTTGGACCGATGGTATTCTCGGTGTCTCATTCGCATTGCGTCCTAAAATAAGTCTACTAAAGCTGCTTTAAACTAGTCATATCTAAGACACCTTACCTTACCCCTCGGTGTTACAACCCATGGAGGGTTTGAGCCTGGTGATTCACACGTCCCCATGCCGGTTTGTCCATGGCGATGGTTCCCCACCTGCGTACATTCATTCGTCGCAGATTCATATCTAAGATAGGAAGTTGGTAGTCGAGACGTGGCAGATTGTGGTATGGCTGGTCATACCATTTACCGTGTTCGTATCATCCGGGGAGGTGGCTAGTTGCAGCTTTTCGTTGAGACAACTGCAACCTTTAGGGTACCACGCATCTGAACTGCCTGACATTGTAAAATATCAGCATGGGGCATCCTTTCCCATGCAGAAACTAATCATGAGTTGTATTGAATCAATTATTAACAAACTATTTTTTTTCTTGCAGGTAACTATCCGCACCTACATTTCTGTATGGTTTTTGGACTTGTGTAAGTACCTCCATAGTACAGAAAACTCTCGGCTTAAAATCCAGTTAATGTTCTAATCATAGAAGCAGTTCGTTTGATATTTTTGGCTTGTCTGTTGGCAGCATGTGTCAACGCAATCTTCCACCAATATCCAATCATAAATCACTATCGTTTTTCTATTAGATGTGTACTTAATATCATCGTACTGGACGTGTGATGTGATTAGCTCTGGTATCATTTTAAATAAGTTCATCACACGACCTAGAGAACAACGATATTCTCAGTTTCTTTTGGCTATACAGAATGGGTTTTCGTTGTTATTAATTTCTTTAATTGGATGGGATAAAACGTTCTTTCCTTGGCCCCACCATGTATATTAAAAACGAATGAAGTAAAAATTATATGACACTAAAAACTACTTGCTTCTAGCGCCATGATCTACAAAGAAAAATGATAAGGGAATGTTTCGATCCGATATGGGTCTAGTACAGTGATCTGCAAGCTCAAAAACCTCTCATGTAGTCGCTTGAACAAATGCGTATATGCCGATTTTTTTCATAATAAAAAAATTCGAACGATGCTGATTGAAATTTAGGAATCTCTGACTAAATAAGTTAGGACTTCCAACGCGTCGAGGGTCAACATTAATTATGTAAATAAGGTAGCCCAGGGCACGACATAACGATATTAGTGTTGTTTGGGTTGGACGAGGTTCGTTTAAATCATTCAATTACCCCTTGAATATGTTAATGCTAACCCGCCTTATATTATATGTTATAAAAGCATTATAATAGTGTTGAATAACATAATCATAACATTATCGGGCGACACTACCTCGTTACCACGACACCAACCCGCAGCTTGCAGCCTGGTCGGCCGTTGGTGGATAGATGTTAGGATCACGATGATTGGACATTCTCATTTTAAAATTAATGAGAATGATAATGTCTGTAAATCTTTTCAATGTCGTGATATGTAAACATCTTGAGTTTCATATGACTTTTGACTTCAGTAATTGAGTCAATGAGTTACATGGTGGATAGAAAATTAAGAGATGACATTTACCAAACCACATCTCTGTAAACCACGTCATGATTTATACAATTATTGTCCATAGCATATTTGGTGCCACACTCACAGTACCTAATAATTTGATAGATGATAATTTAATATGCAAATTACGTGATAACTTAATTTCAAGGAAGTAATCATATATATATTTTTCGGTATGTGTTTTAGCGTTTACAGCAAATGTTTATACTTTCCCTCTTGTTATGGTTGTAGACGTTGTAGTAGTATGGTGTGATTTTAGTAATAACTAAATTCTTTAAGGACGTTAGGGCGATTTATCATGAGGGATTTACTCAGGTTGTCCCAATTTCTAACGTTTAGTGTTATTCTCAAATCACCGCTGTCAAGTAATCTTGAACCAAATTACTTAACTCGTACATATACCAATATCTGGTGTATAGCTGGATAATTATCCATCTCCGTGACAACTTGCATATTGCAAAGTGAGCTCAGGAATTTCATAAATTCACGTAACTTTTCGCTGGTCTTGGTTGAGGAGTAGAGGATTCATATGATGTCATAGATCATTTCGCAGGTTGTGCAGCTGCGCTGAACTAGGGCTTGTCTAGTGTCTGCTTCCATTCCAGCAATTACGTTCGGAAACAATCCAGCAATTACCGCTTGATCTCAGAATGTACTCCTCGTGCATATTTCGCTCACCAAATCCAGATCCTTGGTGATTTCGTACTCTGAAGATATTATGGCAGTCCTCAATACCTTCTTTCATAATTCTCCATTGAGTGATCAAGCTCAATGCAAATCAGGGGCTAAAACATTTGCTGCAGACCCGTTTCCCGAATGTGCGCATAATAATTCGGAACGTTCGGGAGCAGGCTAGGAACCTGAACAACTTTCAGATTGGACCATTCAACGATGAAAATTACAGGGAATAAGCGAGGCCTAAGTGAATGTTCATCATCTATCCCAATATTTGGTATTTAGCTGGAATGTTGTCTATGCCCGTGACAGCTTGCATATTGCAAAGTGCCCTCAGGCATTTAATAAAACCATTTAACTTTTTCTTGATCATGAATGAGGGCTACGATTCATTTTATGTCGAAGATCTTTAGGCAGGTTGTGTTATGTCCCTCGCAGCTGTGCTGAACATGTTCTTGTCTTGTGTCTGCTTCCATCCCCCCAAGTGCGTTTGGGATTACGCCCCGCCTGATTCCAATCAAAGTTTACTTACCCTATTAAAGCTCACCAATTTCGAATCTTTCTGATGTCGTACTCTGCAGGGAGGGTTGAAATTCCACGCACACCCTCTTCGCAAATCAGATGAAATTGACAGGAAATGAGTGAGGGAGCGCCTCGAGGTTGATGTTAATGATTAATTACCTTACCAAATTTTGGGGTTACATAATAATTTACGAATAAACTTGAGTTACTGTTATTCTAAATCACATTTCTTTCAAATGTTAGGCTTTCGTATGCCCTACATTTCATTATCCTCAGCAGTTTAAACAAGAATCCTGAAATAGCTCTGACCCGAGTCTGCTAAAGTTCAGTCTATTCTAGAAAAAATATGATTAGCGGATTTTTTTTTGTAATTCAGAAAAACCGAGAATCAATCTTTCAATTTGGTCCGTTAGATATCATTTGACTCGTCGAAATTAAATCTGTATAAATACAACGAGAAAACTACCTCTTAATTGAAAGTTTTCGCGATAATTATTTTTAAGAATTGCAACCTGGATCTGAAAAAGGCTTTCAGACCATGTTTAATTTGTCTTTCCTCAAAAAACTCCAATAGCTCTCATAAAAGTTGAATTTAGGTTGTGAATGTAATTTGGAATTTCATGTTCATCATTCAAAGGAGCCGACAGAAAATCCCTTCAGGGCTTGACGAAATTAAAAACATGAATTGCGATTCTCACATATTAACTTCCATCGTATCTTCGTATGTGGCTGATTGTTCACTTAAATTCATATTATAGTGACGAGTCCTACCACACTCCATTCCCGAGCTACGACCGCAATAACTGTTCAAACATTGAAAATTGAAAAAAAAAAATGAGTTTCTGAAAATACATGCATGTTAACTGCATTTACAAAAAACGTGTTGGAAGCCGTAAAATATTATTCAATCTCGCTTCAAATTTTAATGGCGGGCAAATTTAATCAACTTTGCGATTCCTTATTAAAAAACGTACTAAAAAATCACTCAAATTGGTAAAAAAACGTCTAACTTTTATTTTTATGTTATCTCCTCTATTGATATCAATATAAAGCATAGTGGTAATTGATGCGTGGGTGATATGGACGTCCCTATCTTCGGTTTTTATGTGATCATACTTATAAACATAATTATAAACCAGACCAAAATCTTAATTGAACAAAAAAACAATTACTCGAATGATTCCAACTTAGTTTATGCTCATTTCTCCACAGCTGAATCTGAGTGATTTGAATCTGAACCACTCAGAAGCGTATGGTGAAATGGAAATTGATTCCTTGAGCTCTGAATTCGGCATATCCCCATGTAAGACATGCAAAGTACTTCTCTAGTTTGGAAGTTTCGAAGGTTAAATTTCGAATTTATTTCGTCAGTTGTTGTACAAAATTTGCTAGTGCATTTATCACAGCTATTTTTGTACATACAAGTTCAGTGGTATGATTCTGTCGTCTGTGTTTGCGATACTAATTGTTTTAGTATGCGCAACGATGCGCAATCCACCTGTAAATACGTCTTTTGGTGTGCCTGTGAATGTTGTGATATGCGTTGAAAACTGAAATTTTAGGTTTTCATAAAGTAGAGGGAATACCATTTAAATCAGGGCGTTGGTAAGATTGATAACCGGGATGGCTGCGCGTAGCTAACAGGAAGAGGGTGATTGTTATAAACTCAAAACAGTAGGCTGAGATCTATCAGAAGGAAGGAAGAGCAGGTAGGTACGTAGTTTGTATTACACCTCTAATATGGTTAAGCGGCCCTGCGGCAACCTGATGATCCTTTGGCTGTCGAGCCACTTGTTGCTTTCCTGGGTGTCTGCGAGCATCGATCTCCTGCCCTATCCTGCCCAACTCACATTCAGGCTCCTCAGGGCCATCATCTACTCATTAGTCAGTCATCTGTTTACCTAATCAATTTGCACTAAGCCAGTATCTATCTAGATGAAATCGTATGCGTTATGTTAAATAATTTGTACAACCATATTTCCAGTTTAAAATAAGGTAGGTAGGCATGGAGACCTACCCATGGTACCTCAAAATGATAATACTCAAACAATATAAACATTTTGGGAGCTCATCGTGTCAGAAAAATTAATTACATGGTTTTACTCAATAAAACATCATAATTTCAATTAAAAATCATGCTGTTCAGCTACTTCTTTGATACTTTTCAACGTTTTTTATAATTTTCTACACATTTTTTTTTTCGTTCGAACTTCATTTAAATGTGTGGTTTAGTTACTTTAAAATACTACGCCAAGTCCTCACACATCTTAGTTATCTGCCTCCTACAGTTGTTTTCAGTGGTCGGCATAATTGCAATCATGATTAGAATTGGAAGCATTTTGTATAGTGCATTGAAAGTCTTCTAATACTGGTTTACGGTAACACAGTCTTTCACTGTGATTTCAATTAGAGTAAATTATTTGTTCAATGGTTACACCTTTTCATCACATTACAGAATATGTAACGTGCAATCATAATATGCAATTTTTGTATTTTCACATATTATTACATGATACATAAAAAATTGGTGGTGAAAAGGTGTACCCGTTGAAAAAATATGTGACTCTTATCATGTAACCAGACATTTTCTATGTTTTAAGAAGTGTTATCACATTGTTGTAGAGTGATTAAATGCTTGAATACTCCTTTTTTTTCAAGATGACGCTTGTGATGGCAAAGGACATCGTCCTTGGTTGACAGGTGGGAGCATTTCATTAAAATTACTTGCCCCAAACGGTTAACAAACACTTTAAACGATTCCATACTTGGGTAGTTGTGAATTTCACTACGAAATATTGATGAGAAGTAGAAGAGAATATCAACAAATTAAGATCGCACAACGCACTGTAGCATAACTAAAACGAACCCATTATTTAGTGACTGAGCATCCTCGGAGAGGAGGACCTTGGAAAGGAAATACCTACGTCATAGGTCTCGGAGCTTCAATATCAGTTTGGTTTTTCAAAATCCTGGTGTTACCTAATATTATACAATTTTAGCATACATACTTGTTAACGTTCTTCTGAAATGCTCAAATTCTCTGACCCCGTTCGTGAAGCTCGCTCTTGATGTATCTTGTGGTACACGATATTTTGGTTCGATATTGCGATGCTTTTCGATCAATGCCACACATTCGATAAGACGATAACACTCGATAGAATTGAGATTAAAAGCTCGAATTAGCATAAAAAATCTATTTAACTTTCAAAAGGCTAGGTTTGAAGATGGGCACAATCGCCTCACTCTACGGGGAGATTCGGGGCATTTCAAGTGGGGGAAAATTACTCGAAACCCCCAAGCAGGTAAACCTTTTTTATAAAGGTTTTTTTTTTTAACGCTGAACACTACGGTGAAATCAGATTGGAGATATCTCAATCCGTTCAAACTAGAGCAGTTTGAAGATGATAAAACGGGGTAAATAGGCAAAATTTGCACACTAAAAAAAACCATGAGATTTTTCAGCTTTAAAAAAATTTCCAAATTACAAGTCAAAAAATAGAATTGTTGATTTTTGCGTAATTTCTCCTCGTAAAAAACTGGTTTCTTTGAAATTTTGCTCATTTAGTCATGCTGCAACCAACTTGGGATGGATCTTTTCCATATGGCATTTTAAATTAGATGTGTTGCCTGAGGTTTTGACAACCCTTCCACAGATATGCATTTGGCAGACTTGGCGTATGTCTTTTGATAAAAACGCCACCACTTACTTGGAGGTATCTTTATGGAATATTCACACACAACACTGAACGAACGAACGAACGAACACAATCCTCAAATTACTAGCAAAAAGCGGATGTTAGTAGCGTCTAATAAGGATACTGTTAACTGATGAAGACACCGATATCGAAGACTACGATAATCGATATTGGAGAACATATTGATGTTTTGTCTGGATGTTCCATCCCCAGTGAGAGACATTTCCAATACAGTTTTACCCCGTATGTGTAGTCACAAGTTCTCGAAAGGGTCTCTCCCCCTTTTTTCAAACTTCAATAATGGTGTATTCCGTGGCACTGCCCTTATTTTCAAAACGTGATTTCTCCACTTGAAACCACCATTTGTAATCTTAAAAGTAAGATTGGAACCATTGTACTCTTCTCTTTGAAATGTCAAAAAGTGATATTGGAAAAAATATGAACTCACTGGTTTTTATAGCTTTCAAAAAATTATGGGGCTACACTGAAGTTTTTACCTTATGAAATACTTTAGTCCTGCCCCATACGGAGTATCCCAGTTACGGTCCTCGCCATCCTTCAAACTTCGGTGCTACCCATGAGTATTACAGATATAGTCGCGTTCATAATTATTATGATTAATACTGTAATAACATGTATTATACCATAATTCCAAATACGATCACGGACAAAGTTGTGATCATGCATGCAATCATACAAAAATATCCTTTACAGATGTGATTGAAAACAAATCATTCAGATCTTACAAAACGTTGAAACATGAATTACTGCGTGCTCTGTTAGGTTGTTATTGCATTTTACATGATTTATTATCTTGGCGTTTTCCCTCTTCACTGCAGCAGCTCAGTGAGATATTTACGAGATGAAAATTGACTGAAGTAGATTTCTCTAGAAACGGGTTGGCTACTGAAAAACGGAAAAAGGTATATATTTCCTCTACACAATTTCCCTCTGATAGCTTCATAGCTATCTAAATGAACTCGTCTGGTAGGATGAAAAGATTAATCAAGAGATAGAAAAACAGCGAAAACCGATGTTTACAAGTAAAAGTAGATTTGTTATTAGAAATTGTGTTCGTGATAAAATTCTCGGCTATATCGAGCTCTTGTAAGGTTGTTCTTTCAGAGACTGTGAGGTGACTCATCATAGAATGAGGTCAGCATTAATCGATTTGATGGTGCCTGTGCGCTGAGGTGTAGTGTGCAGCATTTCCAAGATAAATGAAGCATTTCCAGACCAATTGGAATCTTTTTTCCTACTTGTTTCATATTCTACTGAGGTGAGATCTACTTCGACAATCCTATGCCTAAAATTCATGGAATTTTCATTTTGTCAACTTCTTTCTATGATAGGTACAGTTGCATCAACCTGCGATTTGCAAGGTACATCATGGCACTTATTTTCTCAATAGGTTACATTTTATGTGGAAAAGGTTTCATTAGGCTTGTAAATGCTATATTACTAATATCACTTTTCTTACTACGAAATTGGATATATTTTACTCGTTCAACAACTCTGATGTTTAATGTCGGTCCTGCCTTGGAGTGGTTGGGTGAAGTGGTTTTTTGTTTTTATCGAAATGTAGTAATCAACTCCAGACATTTTCATGACAATATGAGGAGTTCATGACTATTCACTTCATAACATCGCCTATATTGGGATGTGAATTGTGCGGAGTATGAACGGTGGGTGTAAGTGAAAATGGAGCTCTATTGATCACCCAGATTTTCTGGTAGCCGAAGGCCAGGTTCCCTATGATGTACTATACGGGACAAATGTAAACATAGACTGGAAACACACAAAACACGGTGGACAATGGCGCTGAGAGTCGAAACTACTTCATCTCGAGTCCGTGTTAGCTGCCTACAAAAGCGAAGTTGAGTGGAGTAATTGGATTCCGCTTTCCAAATAGAAGCGATTCACTCGATGTTGTGGTGTAAAATGTATTCGGATATTAGAAATATTCATTCTCCTGATCCTATATCAACCTTTAAAACTTGTTGTCTGAGTAGTTCAAAGTCAAATTTATACATAAACATTTTGCCAATAATTTCCAGTTTTATAAAAACATTTTTGTGAGGTGAACAAATTGTTTTGCTCCCAAATCGAAATTGCCACTCTCCTATTGGTCGTCCCTCAGCAGTTCTGATTTCGCATATTCTTGGGAAATGAAAAACGCCCGGAATCTTCTCGAGACTTTGATGGCATTTTCAGATATCAGTAGGGTTAGGTCCTAGATGATCCTTTATAAACTCTAGCCATCACGGATTAGTAGGAGCTTCTGGGCATGAGCAAACGTTCTCAACGTGTTGTCGAACGAAGAAAGAAAAAAGATGTGATTGATATTTCGAATAAACCGCAAGTTAGACGATGAAATGAAAATATATGAAGATTTATTTCCATAAAGAGAATTTTTGTTTGTTAAATTTCATTTTCATATGTACGAAGGGTTTGAACAGCTTCATTTTCTGCGATACAGGTGAGAGATTTGAAAAGGGGAATGGAATAATCGATTTTCCATCACAATACGTAGAAATACAATTGAAAAGCCAGAGACCCGTACAGTTCTTTTTAATAAATTGAACTAGGAACTTGATATCGGAAAATTATCTATCAGAATTTGTTGAATAATTTCAGAATAATTCTTGTACAGAGCAATAATGATCGATGTAACCATAAACAGCATAACTCTTCACATGACAAATAGATCACATGGCTTATTGAACGATTCAAAAGTTAGCTTATTGAACAAAAAACATGGAATGCTTTCTTCCCATACTTTTTTGGAAGACCGTTGTAATAAAATCTATAGCTGGTTAATTTATTTTCTTCTACATTTTTCAACAAATATCAAAACTCAGAACCCAATTGTAAATCATGATTTCAAAACTCATCTCCCATCTGCTCGAAGTAGTTTTATTTTTGTTCCACGGCATTTAGTTAGTACCCACCTTATTTTTCCTCATTACACGAGATTTCTCTGAAGCTTCCGATTATATTTTTCTTTCACTTCAGTAGTCAGAAAGTTGTTTTGATACTTCAAACATTTTTTTCATCCCTTTAGATTCTTCCAATGTTCAATATTGTGAAATTCAAGTTAGGGATTTTCTCTACAATCACTTGAAACTCAGTTTCAACTCGCCTATTCTTGACTCCCTCCCCGCCTCGCCGTTCCTGCCGCAGGCTCCCCCCCCCCCCCTCCCCCACGACTACCAATACGCTCTCCCCTGCAGCTTCTCGACAATTTCCTTTGAAGTGCTAATAACTTCCCTAATTGGATAAGAAAGTTTTACGCGCCGTTTCTTAAGGGTCTTCCCCCCTCCTGGCTCCCCTCGAACCCTTTTCCACACGCGATTGATGGCCCAAAGTCCTGCTCGCCCGATATTAGAATGTTTGCGAGGCCTGTTAGAGAGAGCTAGGGGTACAAGTTGAGTTTTAAACGGACATATAGCTGACCTTTGCACAAGGGGAAGAATAGCGCAAAACCCGATAACAATTATTTTATTGTTCAAAAGCGTTTGTCAGTCATTTAATATTACAAATATGTATATTAAAAAAATGTTGCCAAGGAAATGGATATAAAATGGCGCATAAACCTTAAGAACAGTGAGCAAACAAGGTATTTCGACGTTAATTCCAAAAATATATAATACAATAAAAAGACAATGACAACAAGTTGATTAAAAGCACCTTGAACTGGAATTACTAGATATACTTGACAGAAAAAAATTGTGTTGTCTAGGAAAAACTAAGTGTAGGAATAGAGACGCGTTTGTTTTACTGAAATAGATAATGACTGAAGAGATGTGAATAATATAAACAAATCATGTTCGGATAGAAGACCCAGCAAGGAATAATAATTCAAAACAGAACTCTTTTGAAATGTAGTTAGGCTAATTCATTCAATAAAAGAAAATTTACTGTTTCCCCCACTTATTATTACTTCCAAATCGAAATGTTTCCGTATTTTTAAAAATTCTATCATTTTGTCTTCTCTAGCAGATAACAAGGCCCCACCACAATTTTCGCCGGAATTTATTGGCCACTTCAGGTGCGTCAGGATATATTATTTGTCATATTATTCATTTTTTACAACCCCCTCAAACTTTGTCACTTTACGTTTCAATGTGATTTTATTCAAAATCTGCAATGTCCGTCCGCCGCAGGGGCAAACAACCTCAGAATTCATGTGAAAGACTCCTCCGAACGTGGTTTCTCTCTTGAAAAGGACTCGACTTGGGGTTTAGTTGGTCCTAAATTCTAGATAGCTCGATCACTTCAAATGATCAGATATGCACCTCCAAATTTAACAAACAAGTGATCAATCAGTGACAACGATCAATATATGATCAGTGACTGTTGAAAATTAGAATAAATAAGACACGATTCACTCAAAACTTGAGTGGCCTATGACTCACGCCTTCAGATCAGGGGAAAGCGCCTGAAAAAATTATTGAGGAGCCCGATACATGATATTCGATTTGAAAAAGCTATTAAAATCCGATTTCAAACTTATTTTATGTAACTAGCCGATTCTTGATGGCGAACGTCGATTTCGCCACATGAATTCATACTACATTTCATGTGAATAATTTTTTTTTCTTATGTCTTCGGAAAGCTGAAATTCTGGGAAGTGAGAGTTACAAAACCCTTTCATTATGGAATAAACAAATCATGGAATGAAGTACTTTTCCAATAAATTCTCAGAATTCGATCTTCGGACTGATTTGCTTACACTCTAAGTCATGTTCAAAATGTCCCATTTAGCCCTGAGGAGATTGGAAAATATAGCGCTCTATTCAATGAGGTCTTCAAAATTGATTTTAGCGAGTAGTTGGAGGGAGTTAAGGTCATTTTCTGACTAAGATCGATACACAAAAATATCTTAGAAGTGAAATAACTCGGGATCGAAATATAAATAAGTTCTGCTAGGCAATTTTTGTTGGAAATGACTTCTAGAATCGACCTTTGAAGTTTGATGGACTTGTGACCTGTCTAATAATTTCAGCAGTCCTGACCTGAAATCTAGGGGGTACACCGAGGCCGTAACGGACAACCACGAAGGGAACGTGAGACGAAAATGAGCTTTTCTCGCCCAAATACAAATTTTAACGACCAATATGCAAAAGGAGATCAATTTTGTCCCCTTTCTTGGCTTCAAATCGTGAAACAAACGACCTAATCCTGCTTTTAAAAGAAGTGCACGAGTACGTTTGTAAATACCTAAAAAAAATGAAAATTTAGGAATGATTGCCGAACTTCAGAAAACCATGTTTTTGCAACAGTTGAAATTCATATCTGCCCAGCACGAACCATCTTGGAGAAGAGAGCCCAATTCCATCTTTAAGACAAGCTTCATTCCTATTATTGCAGCAAAGAAGACGAGGGAAGCAGAAAAGTTAATTACTTACCTCACATCTGCAGAGCCAATTCTTTTCGTAGTAACGAGAGTTGAACTTGCAAACCGTGGAACGATTTATGATTGCCTTTGAGGTTCGTTGCAGTCCTGTCAATAGTGGCATTGGGTGCCCTGCGTTGGGAGTAATCACTCTTTGCTCCCCCAACGATTTAACGAACTTACGTTTTATAGCACTTACTGTATTTACCGCGTATTTACAGTTAACACAGTTCAGTGACAAGGGTTGAGGACAATCAACTGATAATAAAATAAGAGTCTGTTTCAATGACTCTACCGCACTCTTGCAAGTTAGTGGACAGCTTTTGCGCGCAGTATTTCGAGCGTTGTCATTAGTTCATTCTATGGACCCAGATCGAAACAACACCGTGATCCCCTTTCTTTAGGAGCACAGGCGGGATTTAGACAGCGAACCCCTAACCCCTCTCAACCAAACTCACGACTCCACCATCCTCTCGCCCATCCCGTGGCTCTGTTTGGCGAGTGGATTTGAAACTCTTCGGCTCTTCTATGAGGATTCATGGGGAAAAGTTCGAAAACAGTATGATAATATTATACTTATAGTATTATTATCAGTATCTTTTTCAGCCAGGGGGTAGAGATGCGCCTGTGCTCCAGTCAGCGGCCGCCTTTGAACATAATAGTACAGTTGACTAAACGCATGAAAACACCAATACGATTAATTGCATTTATAATTATAATTGATCCCGTTTTTATTCTCCTCGCGCCTTTTTCCTTAACCAATGTAGCTAATTCAAGGCCATCCGCTGTATTAGCTTAATGTTGACTTCGGAGTTTTGGCTTCCACGTTCAACCCCTAATGCCGGCAACGGCTGCGGAGGGAAGTTCGAACGCTTGGCCCCGGCATCGCGAGCCCCCCGGTAGGTGAGTTGTGAAGGGATTTCCCTCTTCGTTTATTCGGCTGGTGGGCTTACATTATCCCTTTAGTGACAAGTTTTCTAGGTCGAACTTCCCTCCACCCCTTCCGTTCTGTCCTGACAAAAAAAGGGAGACTTCCCTTCAGCGAGGCTGCAAAACGTTTTTCTTCCTTCTTTTTTTATTATTTTTTATTTTTTTTATTTCGTTCACTCCCCGTGGCGCGATTCGTCCCTCCGCCACGCCCCTCCTTGTCCGAACGACTTCCTCCAGCGATGTTTACGTCAGCCCAGGATTAGAATAGAAGTGTCCCCACTTCCATCCGCTATCTGCACCCTCCCCTTCCCTCCTCTGCCCGTCTCTTCTCTCATCGCCCCGGCATTCTTCCCTCGTAAAATTCCCCTCCCTATTTCTCCCAAGTCATATCTCCCCACCCCAGTCATAACCATCCCCCTTCCCCCATATCTCCTTCCTTCTCTACCTGCCCCACGTGCCGAAACGGTAAACACCACAGTTGTGGTTGTGTGAGCGAATTTCCCAAAATCATCTTACCACAGTTATGGTAAATTCAGATGAAATGTAAGCAGTTAAGTGTGCAAAGAAATGGTGAACTACGTATTTTATTGCGAATAAAACTTGTTTTAAATAAATTATTCATTGTTTATTGGCAACATACTCACTACAATACAATGTATAAGGATACAGACAATAAATAAACACTGCAAATAAACCAAAATTACCGAAATGAATGTTATATTTTATGCTGTTGCCCGCCAAAGAATAAGATCCAATGAACTTGTGCTCTTTGGTGGAGTTCTAAGAAAAGCATTTCAGAATATGGTCAATCAAAGCGCTAATAGTGTAATGTTAAGTAGGAACGAGATATCGGTACTCGAATATCGATTATGGCTGCAAAACCAATATCGAACCATCAATATCAACAAAATTAAACAATCTAACAACAACTAATTATTTCAGACTTGAATGAAGGTGAATTATCAAATTGAAATTGATGCAAAAAGTTATCGAACATGAAAATCGATGCTCCAACATGCGAGGTGATGGAATGGTATAGTTGCCCCTTCCATTGAGCTGAATGCGGTAATGCCCGCCACGCTCAGAAAATGACCCAGATGCTTGAAGGCGTCTGATTCATCTCCCAAGGCGAAGAATTCAAGAATCGGGAAGGGCTAACTAACCACATCCATCATAAACATAAGCATTCTTTCTATAAAAATCAGATTCCACTTTCGGAAGTCTTATTGGGGATGAATTTTAATTACGTGTATTAAAGCTACAGACACGTTCTGAACTCAATATCAGAGGGGAAAACATGAGCGCAAGTTTGATAAAGTTACATTTGTGAGTTTCTGACGTTAAAATGCCTATTAGGAGAAAGGTGGGAATTCTTACAGTTTTATTCAACATTATTTTTCTCTTATGTTTCTGCGTAATATGTACCTTCTTAATGTGAGATTTGTTGGAACTACCCTAAAGAATAATGCTATACTTGATTGCAGAGTAAACTAATCCTTAGTAAACTGTTTTAAGCTGAGATAGAGACGAAAACAAACGATAAGGGACTGGAGGAACCCCGGGCCAGTAAATCACTGGGGTCTATTGTGACACTGTCTCCGTTTTAAATCGGAACCTTTTTAATAACATCTTCATTCATAAAGATGTTATCAGGCGTTTCATCGACAATATTGGCGGTTTTGAGGACACGCTTCTGCTGTTTCCGCCCCTTTGAAACAGAGCCGGCATTCTGTTGTCCTGGCTTAAAGCATTTTGCTAAGATGGTGCCTTAAGGTGGCCACAAGTTTGCGAAAGTCTTTACGCCTCAGTGACGGTACGATCAACCTCATTCGTGGCGACTTGCCCGAACCGGCCCGTTGGGCAGCAGCATATCTTCTCTTTCGAATCAATGGAATCATGGAAATTTAACTTCGTTAGCGATTTCTTTCAAAGTGAAGGTGAATTCATCGGATATGCTCTAGGCGCTCCACATGTGGGAATGGGTGGTACTACCCGGTGCTATTTCATTTTGAATGATCCGGAGTGATGTGGCACGGTCTCTCTCGTCTACTTTAAAAAGTTAGCTTCTTCTGCAGCACGATACCACAACAGACGAACTCGGTTGGGCCGATCGCCTGTTGCACCCCCACCTTATTGTTTTATCATATTCTACAGTCATGCTTTACTTGGTTTGTTGAAAACTGCCGTGACCTAACAAAGAGAAAATATTATAATTTTTTAAGTTCTCTTAAATATGGGTAGTTGTGTAATTTCTTCTCGATGGCATGTATTTTTTTCCTGAAATGAGATTTGAGGGAGTAGCGTAGCGTGTCAATGTCCGCAGACGTACAGTAGCCTTGAATTAGTGAACTGAACGAGGAGACGAAGCCAGTTGGATTCGTTGTCCTGAAACGTGAAGGGAACACGTATTAGTGAAGGAAACCCCGATTCTGTCTTAGGTGGGGCCCTCCTAATCACCTCAAACTGGCTGACCCTTCTCACATTGATAGCTGAGCGTCAGAGTGATGGTGTCATTTGACGTTTCGGATTGTATACGTCAACGTATAGGTGGACGTTTCCCCGTAGGAAGCGGCGGGACGGGAGGGCAGTGATGAGACTCTTATCACCACTTAACGCCTTCCGCACTTCTAGGCTAACGACTCCCCGATGTCACTCAATCCAACAAAGAACGGCCTCCGAGTTTCTAATTAGTAAATCGATGATGTTAACAAGCCCCGAGGAGTCACTGGTATGTATAAACTGGATTTCACAGGAGTCAGTGCATCAATTTTACTCCTAGTTTGCAATACAAAGTTTGCCGAAAAACTTTTCCCATAAACTTGAACGACAAATAAAACTTGAAGGTGTTGCACTGGAAACAATATCCAAGAGTGAAAAACTTCTAGACGTTTTTTCGTTCGGTACAGCGTGATAACTTATATGGAAGACGTCCAAGAATCAACTGAGTGACGTTCCAGCTACCCCATTAACTAATTTAGAAAAAGTATGAGTCCTCACCGATGAGTCCGTTCCTACTGTTGCCTCAACATGTAGTTGGTTGGTGGTGGCATCTTCTTTAAATCTTCACCCCAAACCATTCATTGAAGTTGGTGGTGGGGGTCATGAGTCATCTGTAGATTCTGCAGTGCTGATGATGGTGCAACAAACGAAACCGGTCCACAAGTGTTTGCGTATTTTTTTGTGAAATATACTTCCTCGTCAATTTTCCTTTTTTTTCTCATTTCAAGATGGATTTCTACTATCTCGCCGCATCTAACTTACGTTATGCACCAAACCGCAAAACTTAAATCATGTTACTTAGTTGTCAAAGAACTTTTCCTGCCAAAACCTAGTAGACAAAATAATAATTAGATAATGTACCCCTGTGGATCCCAAATTCGAGCTACTTTTAGGATTTGACCGAACGCTGCGGTGGAAGCCAGGTTACTAAGACATGTATGTGATCCAAACAGACAATGTCCAAAATTCACGAACTGTCAGCAAAACGGATGGTTTTCCAAGTGATATAATACGACTGTTGGTGGGATGTATGATAGAAAGAAGCTACAAATCAGGGAAAATCAAACTTTCGACGGAATGGGGAAGAGAGGATCATGTTGATCCGATCAAGTCAGTAGGCCTCATTTCAAGAGACATCTGAGACTCAAATTTATGAACGAGAATGATGGAAGTCAATTTTGAATGGTGCATTGACGCTTCTGAAATATCATTACTTACACAAAAAACCACCAATTGGTGACGGTACATCCAACCTTTAAGTGTTGAGTTGACAAATTATGTAAGAGGCATGTTCAGCTTTGAGAGACAACCATGGTTTGATCAACTGAAAAGTATCAGTGCTTAATGATAAAATGATTTATGAACCAGCTACGCTAGCCCCAAAATTATTGATACGTCAGCAGAATTTTTAATTATCCTTTTTTAATCAGGGGGGGGGGGGGGGACGCGGGGGTTCCGGTTGAGCGAGATATGTTGTGTGTTGCCTTAGATAGTGAGGAAATGAAGTTGCTGTGTTAGGGAAAATGTGTTTTACTGTCTGACTAGGGAGAGAATGAATATCAGAGTACAGTTACCACTGTCTGAGCTAATGTCAACAGATGAGGTGGCTCGATAAATTATGGAGACCTTAGGATAATTCGAACTCAAACCTCTTCACGGCAACAAGTGGAAGTTCAAGGGACAGGTTGCTAACTAAACCACTCGTCTACCGAGACCTATTTGTGAAACCACTTTGACTGCGGAGTTTTCTGGCACTTTGATCAAAATTTTGTATCCTTACCTGACATTTGTTGAACTGACTCGAGCAAATCAATGGTTGACGGTTGAACCTCTTGTTCTCTGCAAAACTCCCACTGTGGTATCTTTCAGTATCGTAGAAACATATAATGAACGCTAGTTATAACAGATGTTTTACTGACCATAAATCCCAGAAATCGTTGAAAATAATTCAGTGGGGTTCAAAGCTTGCATAGTAATCTGCCTCCTCTTCCGAACACGAATATTGTCCGAAGAGTATACTAATGGTGTGGGCAAATGCTAACGGATTAGTATTTTGCAAGTGTGATGACCGATGTTTGAAGCAAGCTAGATGAAGGCATTAGCCAAGCACTGGGAGAAAACTGGGCAGATTGTGTGCGGCAAGTGGAACAGGAACAGGAAAGCGATTTCCTGAAATTAGAGCTGGAAGTAGGAATTGGCGAGTTGAAGTGAAGCAAGCTCAGCACGGTACAGCTCGGATGGGAAACTAAACCTTGCAACTCTTTGTGTTCACCGTGAATATGAAGTTTAATTCGCTTTGTATGAATAAATTTACTTCCGTGTGAACTCTGACTATTCTTACGATGAATGACCCTCCAGAGACTGGCCGCAGAGAACTTTCTTTTTTTAGGTTTCATGTAAAAAACCAAACGTTGCGGTTTCTAGAAAAATGTGTATTTCCTTTTTCAATCAAACTGCGAATACCAACAGTTTAATTTCTCTTTTAATGTGTAGATCCTTTCAAAAGACATCTGGGATTCTGAGAGAATACAATCTTGGATGGTCGCGGATTTTCTCTTACCTTATGAAGTCATTGTCCATACTTCAACAGCTTGAGCATGATGAACCGTGATAATAATTCCACGTTACAAATCAATTGTCATAATTTGCTATCTGTTAAACTCGAACAAACTTCCATACTCTGACACTGTGAAATATCTGGGTATGACTCTCGATTCAAAATTGGTGTGGAATCGTCACATCGAGAAGAAACAAGAGGAACTGAAGATTAAATGCAGGAAAATGTATTGGCTGCTGAGAGCGGATTCCCGTCTTTCACTTCACAATAAACTGCTTATTTACAAACGGATTTCACGCCCTATTGGGACATAGGGATTCAACTGTGGGGCTGTGCCAAAAAGACTAACGTAAAGAAAATACAAACTTGTCAGAACGAAATCCTGAGAGGCCTTGTTGGTACCCCCTGGTATATGCGAAATGATGACATTCATCGTGACCTAAGACTGGAAACAGTCAACGAAATCATCGTGAAATAAGCCCAGAAACACGAAAAACGCCTCCATCAGCACAAGAACCCGGAGAAGCTCAACGTTCTGGACAAGAAGGAGAACTGCGGCGCCTCAAGCGTAACAAGCCACTGGACCTGATTGTGCTGTGCAAGTTATAGTGAAGTGTGTTCCAGTTAACAGTGTGTTACTCTGAAGGGTTGGTTTGCTGAAATCTCACCCTGTACATCGTGTCCATTTATGAGATGAAATATTGTTAGATGATGTATCCTACAATCAGTTGCAATAAATAAAATCACGAAAAAAAATAATAATTTGCTCTCATTTGGAAAATATAATGTGAATGATAACTTCACTGAAATAGATAATGGCAACCAATTGCAATAATCAATACCTACAGCAACATGTGGTTGTCAAATTTCAGATTATTTCATCATCGCGTACCCAAAGCCTTGTCAAACGCTGTACTTGTATTCGGATTGTAGATTTTATTGAGACTTGATGTATTCATTCGGCTCGTCCTAGATGACACCATACGAATATCATCTAATTCTTGTTATAGATTTTGAGAAACATAATTTCCAAGCAGCATGCTTATCGACATTTAATTTCTATCCAGTTGTTTACCTACCAATGCCAAGTTCTTGTGACATCTTCTGTGCCGAGGCTGAAAATAGAACGGTATGAATCTCTGAACTGCCGGAACGTATGATGTGGGTCTCGCTGTCGGGTTATTTGTGAGAAGAATGTGGGTTATTCATGAGTTTGAATATGATACTTCTAAAACTTTTGAATCAAAGTGGATTTCATCCTAAGAAGTTTTTTTCATCCTAGGTTTGGTAGTTTTATCGTAAGAAAGAACGTTAGTTCGCTGCTCTTGACATCATAAGTTTGGGAAAATAATTAAGATTTTGTTGCCAGTGGATCGTTATAAACGTCCAACATTGAAAATAATAATCTCTTGAAAATTAAAATCACGCCACCGGTTTTCGTGGAGGTATTATACTCTCAGGGGCGAGGAGGTTTTACGCGGAAGATACTCAACTGAAGTTTGTGTGACCGTGGCTTGGGAGTGGAAGCTTGGGAAGATGCTCTGCGGTTGCTTTCACCGCGGCCTGCTCGGTGTTACGTCAGAGAGGCCGTTAGCTCCAGAACTCTCCTACTCCCGCTCCTACGGTGGGCTTTTGTTATAACGGTCTCATCCTCAGCCCGTCATTACTCGCTTGTTGAGCTATGGCTCCGACCATCGTGAAAACTCCTATGGGTATCACCACCGAACTCAAAAATGGTAATCAACGAGGGAAACTCTTTTTCCCGTGACCGGGCTCAGCCGGGTGACGCACGGAAAGTTCATTGGTCCCGCAGGCCCTCGGCAAGTGGTTAACCGAGTATCTGGAAAACTAGGGGTTCATAACGAAGGATGAGAGTTTCAAGTATGATAAGCTCGAGGTATTATGGAGCGACAGTGAACACTGCAGATTGACGCTAGTTCGCTAGTTACTACTTTCTGTACCTACTTTCTGCTAGCTTCTATAACCCCCGTTACTGGGTTTTTGCTTATATCCTGACATTCTAAACCACTTGATTGTTGCATTTAGTAATATTTCACCAGTTACTATCACCTTCCCGCTAATGGCAGTTAAGCAAATTGAAGAACATTAGAAAAGTAGCGAGTCGATACTTTCGTAATTACCAACAGGCAAGCCCTGCGTAGGGTCCATAGTAAGACCCTAGCTGTATGAATTTAGGCCTAGTTATGTTACCCTGGTGTCTGCCATTCTTAGGACGGCCCTCTGAAGCAAGACTTCGTCAGTAGAGGGGTAGAGGGACCTGTTAGAATTGATTCGGTGGGGAGTGGTACAACCCAAACATGAGAAAAAAAATAACTGCGTATTAATTTCAGACCATTATTATACCAAATCCGTGAAAAATAGGTGGAGAGAGAGAGAGAGAGAGAGAGAGAGAGAGAGAGAGAGAGAGAGAGAGAGAGAGAGAGAGAGAGAGAGAGAGAGAGAGAGAGAGAGAGAGAGAGAGAGAGAGAGAATTATTGTGTGATAAGCCTCTCTCTCTTGTGCAATGAACCTCAGAAATATTGAGTTTGATGTTTCGGGGGGGGGGGGGGGGGTTATTGTCGATTCATTTAACAGATCCCCATACCTACGAAAACTCCCAACCAATTAACGTGCTTTTTCTCTTCTATCAAGAATTTTAAAATGAATTTAAAAAATACTCATTATGTTATTACAATAATGTTTATAACTGTGGCTATATGAAAACTGGACATTCGGCCGTCCCTGTAGTGCAAGTATTACTTACCAATTTGTTTTTCAACAACAACATAATATTAACCAATATATTAACAACAATGTTTGTTAATTCAAAGCTGATTTGTGCTCGGAGGGGCTTCTCTAGGATTCATCAAAAATTTCACTATTACCATCCGAATAGTTGTTGATCACAGTACTACACATTATTTTAAACCTTACGAACAGTCTTTCGATTTTAATTAGAGAGCTATTTATCTGTTACTTGTTCTTATGCGAGACAAATTCTACATTAAGCAAACGTTATGAGATTGGTTGGCTGTCGGAGGCTTCAAGAACAAAAACTTGTATGAACTGGCGGTATGCTTTAACAAAATTAAAACCTTTCGCATGATAACGTTTTATTACTGTGCGGATCCAATATAAAATGAAGACCATTCGATTGAAGTTTGTAAAGAATATTTCATCTTTTGAAATGTTTTATGGAGAGAATGCCATGATGTAAGAATTCGTGAGCGGGATCAAAAAGAGAGGTAGGTGTATTGGAATCTACAAACAATTTATTACAATGTGAGCATCTCGTTTCACTCTCCCCTCGAGCCTGAAGGAAAAATTCCCGCGGGCCGTGAGCTTTGAGGAAGGTCGGGAACGGACACGCAACAATCGATTGGTAGAAGCAGTTTAATTAAAGATATCTCCCTCATTCCCCTCAACATGCTGTCTCCCGTGGTGTCCTCATCGTCTGTACCCTCTAGGGAACACGAGAGGGTCGTGTTCGTTGGATATTGTCTTCGGGTTAGACTGACCTATTGGTAGTCTGATTGGTAGTCTAATAGGAAACGGCCAGCTTATTATGGCCCTACCTCTATTTATGTTGTGAGGTAATAGGTACTTACCGGCTCGTAATGGAAATCGTAATGATGCGATCGTTTTGTCTGTCATAATTGTGCTGGTCGCTCTGCTGAATAGATATTTCATGAAACGTTTGACAACTCACGTGACATTCTACCACACTGTGTACTGGGCTGCGCTACATATAACTACGGTCGTAACGCACCGTAGATTAAACGTTCTCTATAGTATGAAGCGTCAATATTGATGGTGTTTTGGAAATTACATTCAATATGTACATTCGATTCAATCAGCGTGTAAGTGGGTTGGGGCCTGGCATCAATTACCAAATTTGAAGGTTACCGTGTTGAAATCACCTACTGACCCCTCTGAAGAATCCTACATAAGTGATACCTGTTAAAGTGTTCAAAGGACTCGGTATTGCTTCCAATAATAAGCGCAGTGCAACCATTCCTAAAAGTTGTGACGATCCGATAATTTCGTGATTAATTTTTCTACAGTCTTCTATTTTAAGATATTTAAATATTATTTGGGATAAAGTTTAATATGGGAGCGGAAGCTGGAATTACTTTAATACCGATTTCTTTTGTTGTTCTCCAGTATACAGCTATTAACGAGAGGATATTTGACTGAGCTGTGGTCAGGTTCGACAGACCGGTTCTCGCAACAGTTCGCGAGAACTGTTACAAAGTCAAATTTAGCCGTCGTTAGAACTGTAATTGAATCGCTTGATTACGTATTGTTCTAATACCATCAATTGGTGCATTAACTTGTCCTCAGTGGCCTTAAATGGTAACAAAATCTGATTGTCAAAAGAAGGAACCAAACAGCCTTGCTATTAGCCGTGAACACGTTTTCAAGTTGATTGGTCGACACATTTTGTGGGAAAAGAACTTTATCCGAGGTGGCGTCAAATATCTGTTGGTGGATTGAGGCGTCTGTTCTACCCACCGGCCAAAAATGTTGGGCTGACGGTTCCTCTCAATTATTTAGCTTTGAATCGGAGAGAGAGATTTCTCCTGACCAAATCACATTCAGTTTATCACTAGCTTGTCTCGATATTTACTAACTGACATAAATAGTGAATTACGTTGTTTTCATTTCTTTTTGAACCGTCATAGTCATTTAGATGGATAGAAAAAATAAATGGCAAGCACTGCAAGTTAGCATATTCACCCGTATGGGTCACAGGTTACCCCGAGTAACCTGGGCTACCGTCGATTTACGGCTTTTCGTTTTTCATCGTTCCAATACATACGCATATGTATTTTGGAAAACGTTATCCGTATTTGTTCGATGGGGGAAAACCTGTGAAATACATTAGGACTACAGCCAGTTTAAGCAAAAAAATTAAGATGACAAAACCCAATGATATATGAATAAATGCTGTTTTTGTTCCATTTATCGACATATTAATTAATAATCACTTAATTCATATACAATATAATAATTAATAAACACACACTAACCATAATATAAAATAATTACACATTACGTCGACGAAGAAAACTAAGAGAGTATTCAGGTATTCATTTGCCATTGAGTGAATTTACACACAAAAATACAAAATAAACAAATAATGACAAATGAAAAATTAAATAATAATTAAAGAAAGTGATTCATCCTTACCACTTGTCCGTATCCCTGTATTTCTGTTATTATAGTAGATACCTTCAGTATTAATTGATTTTATGGTGTAATCCCCGAATCAGAAGTTTGTTTGTAAGATTAGATAAAATTAGTACCGAAGTACCAAACATAACAGAGTATTAACTTACGTCCGAAGTTGTCTTAGTCGAACGGGCATACTCTCTCACTTGAAAGTTGTACAGGTTGCTGCTTGTCTTATTTTAACCTTCGGGCGGGAGCAGTGCTAATTTGAACACGATCGGGTGCAATACATCTGTAGGTTTAAATTTGCTATACTTGACGTTTCATTGGGAAACGTTTTCAACTGTACTTTCTCCATATAATGTCGTGTACAAGTATTTTTATCACATCATTCTAATGTTCGTAGTTCTCAATAACAAAGACATAATCAAGAAAAAAAGCGAATTTATTTCCCAAAAAATTAATTAAAAAGTATTTATGCTTGTCAATACAGGAACTTGTTGTCCAAAATTATTTCTAATCTAAGCTTTTTAGCAGCTTAAGTACCTAATTCAGAAACGACAATCCAACTCATCAGAATTGTGAGATTTGGAGGTTTTAGGAAGCGCCCCTCTCGATGCCGAAGGCACAACAGATACTGAGGGAGTAGCGGATTGTTGGAAGGATGTCATTAGTTTCTGAAAGAAAGAAAAACAAAGGTATGAACAACTATGTATAGAATGTTCCAAAGGACTGAAATTATTAGGCTGAACAAATATTTTCTGGCCATGATCTGAATGATATAAAAAATATTATCAAATGATCAAGCACAATAATCTGATAGATGTGATTCTCTGGAATATAATCACTATACATCTTTCAAATTATGAAGTAAATTAGGACGGCTACCGCTGAAATAATGTTACTTGATGTGATTGGTACTGAATGTGAATAATATAAGAATATTGAACAAAAATTGTATAAATGTAAAAAAGGAATGCTTACATGACATAGTTCTTCTTACATCTGACAGATCAACGCGTAACTCTGAAAAGCCAGGGGTGTGCTGAAGAAAAAGTGATGACACTGGCGAGTATGCGGTGGGGAGACTCAACTCTGCCATATATCTTGCACAGAATATGACTTCTTTAGTTTGGCAGGATTGGGAGGAACAATTGCACCCTTTAATTTGTCAAGCTTCGCATTCCAGCACGTCACCTGGCTGTCAGGTGTAAGCGTGAAAATGTTTTCCCTTAGCTATTTCTCCTTTTCCCTTTGCCGAACACAAACAGGGTAAAGTCTGAATTAACACATGTTCAAATCTACCGGAATACATGTCGGCGATTCGTTGTTCAACGGTGATGTCGGAGTATTTCTTCTTTCCTCCCTTTTTCAATCTCACGCTGCAGAAGAGGTTTTTATTTCAATGTAAAACGTTTTGCAACTTCTCGCAGCCGAAAGTTTCTGATTTGTCTTCACGGCCCATCGTCACCTCCGTTTCTCGCCCCAAAACTGAGAGAGCATAAGAATTTCAATTAGCAGCGAGCGCCGTCGGTAGGGGCAAAGTCAATTTTGAGTCGCAGACGCTTTTTCTCGGAGGCGGAGGGAAAAGGTCCCAATATTGTTATCGAGCCAGAACGGGGTCCGCATTTATAATCAGCCGTTTCAAGTTTTCCATTTGGCGTTTTGAAACGGCGATGAGTGTGCTTTGGGATTCACCCCTCAATCGGCACATTGAAAGCGCTAACGGCGTGTATGGCCCACTATGGTATTGACATCTATCATTATTCAATAGCGTCGAGCTTCACAGCCTGTGCAGACATAGGTGGGAACCTGCTCCACCCCAACCCTTTCTAATCCCTGCTTTTCGACCATTTCTCACTCCATATCGTTTTCCAAATGACCGGCCCATTAGCTTTATAGGCTCTCGTTGAAGAAGGATCGAGGCAAAGATGTTTCATCAGGATGTCATTTTCTCGTCACTAACACAGCCCCGGGTTTCAACGCATACTTCGAAATCGAATGGAGCTGAATTGATATAAACTTTATAAATGATAGTAGTAGCTTGTAGTAGTAAGTAATGAGCTGTCGTAGTAATAGTATATGGTAGTCAAACCTCGGTAACACAACGTATCGTATCGACGTAAAACAAACATACGAGTGTATACATCCAACTCGAAAACGTTAAGTGATCATGGGTTGTGATGGGCCATAAATTTTTTATTGAAATTGGGCTTGCCTCCAGTTTTCAATAAACAAACAGATGAATCTACAGTAAAACTTGAAAGTGTTTCTCAACGCAACGGGGAAAACCACTTCTGTATCATGTACTTACATAAATTCAATTGAATTATTTAGGTAAATGTATTATATATGGAATGTATGATATATTGAATAAACATTATCGATTATTTACGTTGCTCTTGATTTTTTCATTTACTTTTAACTGTACTTCAGTTACAGGTTCGTATATTATACGACGCGTAATACAGTACGCCAATTCTAATTTCACCCTCCTCACGCTCAGATGATAACATATGCTGGTGGACAACAGCAGTTAGTGTTTTCGGAGTAGGTATTTGTAGCTCGACATGAAGTCGTAGTGCATTGTGTCACTACTTATCCTGGTCATTTCACTTATCCAGGTGATACCTCTTTTCATCGAGGTTTAACCATCTATCCAGAATAGTTCGCTCATTCAGGTTGAAACAATTATCCTGGTTAAACCGCTATCCATGTGATATGTGGTTAGCGCGGCTAAAAGTTATTTCATCTATCTTCAATTTTAGCCTCAAGGACAAAGCGAAAGCATCCGGGAGAACAGTTCAAAATAGATCGAATCTAATGAAACTTTGGTTTTAGGTGTATAAAGAAAAAGCTCGTTTCTTTCAAACTATCAGTTCCCGCGTTCAAGAGATGACAGTTGGGATTTGAGTGTCTGTACACCATTATCTAGCCGCATGCGCATGATTACTCGAATAATCTTCCAATGTTTATACTTCAGACAGTCCCGTATGTTGGCTACGGACGCTTAACTCTCTCATCTTATACCGATTGCAGTTGTAGTGTTGTAGATGTGCGAGTGCGAAATGTAGCACGTGAAACAATAAATTGCTTTACATTATAAACGATGGTAGCTGTCCGCATGAAATTCCAGTGACGTGCTTGATTCTCAAAACGAGCCCATTCTTATTTATTTGGAAGTGAACTCACAAAACACACGAATGCGGCGTGCTAATAATAATCATGTGTGTAACTCTCGCTGCTCCAATGTAGTGTAGACAGAATGACGGTATCTTCTATGTCATACTATTTAAACCTCTTTATTTTAATATGTGATATCGATGCCTCTATAACTTTGGTGAGTGGAACTCGTAAAAATTATCTTGGAGAAAATCCATGTGGAAGACGTTTCATTAGTACAATAAAATTCGTATGTTACAAATCTGTTGTTTGGTCATTTCCCTATTATACCGTTGGGAAAAATGCTTTAAGATTGGGGTATTGAATTTATTGAGTGTATAAGTAATTATGCATCTATGGTGTAAATAATCAGAGGCGAATGTTATCTGAGTTGAAAGACGTGGAAGACAACATCATTCATAATGGCGAAGAGTGTGGTGCGAGAAAAGTGTCACGGCGGTTAGGCCTCTCATCAAGTGTGCTTCAAGGTATCTCCTGCCTCCTTCGGTCCAGTTTCGTTACATGGTGATAATTGAAGGGGGGAATTCCCTTTCATTGTTAGTATGTATTTAATAGCGTTTCTCATCCCCGCCGTTGGAGTCACACAAAATGTGATGACTTAGTGGTGTTGGGGAGGGGATTTTTAGAGTTGGAAGCAGAGGAGAACATAAGAAAATTTAAAATTGTACGCACCATCGTGATGGTCGTCCTCGGCACTAATTCTTGCTCAACAATAGAAATGTAATCGCTCCAACATTGTTCTATTCAATTCATGTTGACTTGTTTCTCTTTTTGTGGGGTTCTTTTCGGATGATGAGTGCGTTAGGATCTAAAATGTCAACCATTTGAAGTAGATTCAAAGAATAATTCTCCTCTTGAACTGATCCAGGGACAACTGTTAACTAACGTAACCATTGTTCACCCCAAGAGTTCTTTGACATTCTGTGTTACGACGTGAACCTGAAATTGGCATCTTGGCGTGTTGTCTGCCTCCCACAAAAGCTGTGCATTCAGTGTATTTTTCAAATAAGAAAATGTTGCCATAACATTCACCTAATTTTCAGTTGGCGGAGCTAGGAAAATGCGACCACCATTTTGTTGTTTTCTGTTTAGTTGTTTAGCCTCCACTTGCGTCTTGTCTTTCTTTTGTCGCTTTTATAAGGTGATCATGAGAAGCTGGTCATTCGTTGCGTAGTCACAATCCACCAAAAAATAAAAAATAAATTAATAAAAAATTCAGGATTTTTAAAATAAAGTTTTCGAAAATTATCTTAGTGAAATTGAGCATTTCAAAACGATTCTAGAATTTGAAAATTTGCCATATACTCGTACAGAATGTTCCATTATGACGAACGAATTTGGAATTAATAATTACATGAATAATTAAACACATCTGGTATTCATTACTGATTGTTTGACTAAGTCAAAAGGAAAGTGAACATAGCCTTTGTTCATGAAAGTGAAGAAAAGCCATGTTCTGAAAGAAACAATTTCCGACACTATTTGCAATTTTCATTAAATTTTGCCTATTCCTGTCCGTAAATCCCTTTGATTTCGATTCCTTTCGTCATTCTCCTTAAAATGTTCTTTTACAATTTTTTCTACAGTTAGGTTTTTTGTTGATTTTTATTAGAACAACCATTAATCAATCCCATACTGTAGAATCATTCACCAATTTACCGTTATTCTATTCATTTTTTCTGTGTATTTACTGCTATGTATTTTATGATGTGTTGGTATTTTGAAGGAAAAACTTCGTATGAAAGGTATAAATCCCTAAAATAAGGTAGCGAAGGGAAAATATTTCGTTTAGTGTTACTTTATAAAAACTCTTCTGTGATAGTGTTGTGCAAATTGAGCTTGAATTATCATTGAACTTTTCTGTCTATAACGAGGCTTACATCACTTATACTGATAATCACACTCCTGTGTTTGGTGACTAAGAGTTTTTTTTTTTTTGTCTTCGACTTCCCATCGTTTTTCACGTTTTTTCTCTCGTTGGCCTTTCTCATGGGCCTCTAGGATTCGTCACGGCCATTATCTTCATGGTTTCAAGCAGCCCCAGCTTGGTTTCCTTTAGGGAAAGCCCCTTCATGTTCCCTCGGACAGCGGTTGACTTCTTCCAATATTTTATAACCAGCGTGATTCAAGGTACTCAACCACGTCAGGGAATGAATGTTTAAATGAAAATTTTAGGGTTTGTCATGCCATTATGATGGATGGTGTTACAAATTCTGTTACTATTATCGTGGATGTATTGAAAATGTGGCTCATTCCATTGAAACACATCAGGTTTAAAGTCAAATTCGTCCCAACCAAGAGTTTTGTAACGAATACATCACAAAAGGCTGAAGGTATTGCCAACTGAAGGTCGTAAGATCTATTTAGTTTGGATCATAAGTTATTCACCAGTAAATCTGTTTCGGTAATATCTATTAGGGAAAGTATTAGCTTTTCCTCGTAATTTTCTACTCATCAAACAATCCCCACGTAACTGTATTTTTCAGGGAAGATGTGTGACTGGCTCGTTTTAAACAAGAGATTCTGCCTGTCGAAAAGATTAATGTACCATCTTGAGCGTTATGGATGCAGCAATCAACAACTTTTCAACCTGCACCAACCGTAAAAGTGAAATCCTGCTCCACAGCATGCACTATTTTACGGAGCCGTCCCACACCTTTGCTATCTTATTGATGTCAGATTTGATGTCGTGAGTCCCTCTTCGTCCAAATCCTTTGAAGCGTTTTCCGTATACGCCCCAAAACTTGGGCTACTGGTTGAAGTTGTTCAGGAAATACCTTGAAGTGTATAGCACGAGTAGTGCAAGTCTGAACAGATTTGAACCGCTGTTTCCCTTGTGGTATCAACTTCTCACAAGGGACCATCTCCTGACGCTATCAATCTAATCATCTACATGGCAGAAGAAAGTTCATCTCAGAAACATCATCTGAGTTTGGTAGTTTACTTACGGAATCACTGTGCAAATCAAACATCATTGTTTACGGAATTTCGATTCGTGCTAATCGATCTTGATGCGAATGACCATTCATCTGGGTTCAACTCGCAATAATTTCGCTCGTGTATTTATTACCAAGTCATCACAGTTTGAGGGGCTTATTCGTTCACTTTTCAGTGATAAAAAATCCTTTGTTCACTTCGAAAAATGTTTTTTGAATAAACCAGTTATATTTAGATGAGAAAATCGTGTTTTGGGGTTCATTCTTCTTTATTGGTGCTGTTATCTGAAAATAGTAAGTTAATTTTGGCATAATCAAAGTTCATCTTGCATTTATTTTAGTAAACTCACTGTTTTATAGCCAGTTATATTTGGGAACGAAAAAGCCACAGATGGCACAATCTCTACAGGAATTTAGGTTTCACGGCCATTTATAAATAAACCCACTACGTACAATTATGGAAACTGGTTAGGAAAACTCAAGCAAATCAATATTTGCAGACGTTTGTGGAAGAAACAGGTCAACAAGTTGAAGTAAACAAAAAATCCAGGATTTTTCCTGCCGATTTCCCTCCTCGACGCCAGTTGTTGGTCGATAAGAGGTTTCTTAGTCTGCCTACGGTATTGACAGCGTTGTTCACATTTTTGTGGAAGTGAATGAATTGTTCACCCAAAGGGACGTCTGTGTAGTGCGTTGTTTGTATATTTTATACTCTATAAACTGCGCAGATGGATATTTCACTAAAATTGAAGAAGTGGTAAAAGCTGGTGTCTGTGAAAACATAGCTAAGTATATGATATTCTTCTTTCTCGTGCGGGGATTCATGAACGAGGTGTCCGATTCCATTCAAATATTGGGAGTAGACGAAAGGCGTTATAGATAACCTCGTTTCCTTAACGGGCTCTGGATGAAATATATTTTCAGGCACGGTTAGGAATTTTAATTGTGCGCTTGAGTTTGAGATTCCACCGCAGCGATGTCCTGCAGAAGTCCATTTCACTCCTTTCAAATTGTAGCAGATAAAATCCTAACGCATTTCATCATACATACTTCGTCTAGCTAATCCAATAGTAACAGCGAAAAAATAATGTCGCATATTCATTTTACAGTTTATGCTCACTGCTATGGAGATGAATGCGGAATACATATGATTGGATATAATTCGAAAATCAATGAGAAAAAGGAAAGTCGTTGAGGGAGATGCGCGTCTGTGTGTCTCTGCCGGAAACGGCTTTTTTATCCAAAACACAGGAAGTTTGGAGTAGCAAATCGACTGTAGATGCAAATAGGGAATAATGGAGTTATCTTGAAGTTCCTGAGTGGCCTCCTGGTTCTCTTTGAGTGATGTAGAAAGAACACACTTTCAAGGGTGTTAACTTTACATGAAGACCTGCATTTGAAGTACAGGAAATACGTGCGTAGGCGCATTTATATGTCAGTCTCTATATCACTGTAGTGATGGTTTGAATGTGCTCGAGAAGGTCGAGTGGGACCCTCTTTCATCAACCGAAACAATAGTGCGGATCAGGCGAACCATAACTCGTCTGTTCGACTATTATCGTCGAGGTTTCTCTTGGAAGAGGTGCGTCCCACAGGAGTTGGAGAGGGAGATCTTCGCCTAGTCGTTCTACTCCTTGTCATTCGGCCAGACGAGACTCATCGGTTTTGTTGTCTGCACACAACCAACCGACGCCACGGCGACTCACGTGCATTGTTGCGGAAAGTCGGTCCCCTATACATATCAGATGCCGAAGCAGTTAGCTTTTACATTACCAATCCCATCCGACCAAACCCCTCGCATCTTCCGCTGAGCATTCTGCGGATACGTTTCTCGTGGCATAGTTAGCGAAATCGCTGGTAACCACCTTTGTTCCAGCCCTCAGAGAACCTCTTCTGTCCCACGTTTCACAACATATTTCATTCAACCTCTTGAAACCAAGGAAATCTTGCAATTCATCTTTGCGGTGTAGTGGAAACATAGGGTAATATGAAGTCCTACTCACGTGTCAGTGAACTACAATTATCTCTGCGAACTTCATACAGCTGCTTCGCTGAATTACAACCAAATGAAGATATTTCTCTTCCCAAAAAACATTCTAAGAATGAGGAGGGAAGCTCTAAGAATGCCGGTTATGGTTTCGTTTATTTATTATCACTAGTCAGTCGAGTTTATTTGGATTTTCAAACTGCAAGCTTTTGGTGGTGGCTGTGTTGCATGGAGTTTGCATTTATAGCAGATCTTCAGCAACAATCGTACTTCATTGAGATAGAGGCATCATCCATTTGCTGCACTTTTGTAATTCTCAGTATGGGGCTGAACGTTTCGGGAATAGACATAATAAAGTCCCTAAAGCATGAAACAAGAGTTCTACTTTTTCTCAGTCTAACATTGAAAGCATTACAATAGTTTTCCGATTTATTTTAAAGGTGTACGATTTGGCTTCTGAACGTCCCCTTATACCTGTCATAGATGTCAGATCAATAGTTATCACAAGCGCATGCGCAAGCATCGATTTCTTATGATTTATCGGTCCCATCTACTTTGAACAGAGGTACTTGTCAGTTGGGTATCGTTTACAAGAAGGTGCCCTATGAGTTTTATTGCGATTGGAGAACTATCAAGTATGGCGCATGCTCATAACTATAGTTGGTTGGTACTCGAGCAACATTGAGATTTAAACGATCGATTTTGATGAAATTTATAGGTCTTGTAAAAACATTTTTCCATCAATTTCATCGCCGTTGGATCAATAGTAGCTTATGCGTGAGTTCAAACGTTAATTTCACGAATCATGGATTTTCTTCGATCTAAAATCTGTCCGATTTCGTTCAAAGTTGGGAGCACGCTTCTCAGGGCAGAGCCTTATAAATTTCGTATTTCGTTCGAAACTTGAAATTGGTAGTATGACATGAAACTAACGAGTCTATAGACTTAACTAAGACCTTTATTCAAGTCATGAATTGTGCTTAATTGGTCTCTTATACTCCCGTGAGAGCCGAACACCAAATAGCGGTTCCATGTTAGAATGTATGAGGAAGCTTCATACTTGTTTGGACTCCTAGATAAGAAGGAAATACGAAGCACATTCCAAGTCACCATTGCAACGGTGAAGCGCTGGACATTACAGGTTTTGAGGTCTATAGATATCACTGCCTTCGAACAAGTTGGTTCCATGTCCTGTTGGTTAGTGACCTGAATCCATTTCGTCCCATTTCCAGATCTGGAAACCGGTTTTCTGAACGCCTTTCCCGTCTCTGGCAACTGCTCCAGCTATCAAACTACCTCCGTAGAACGTGGTATCTTAGGTTTTGTGTTTTTACTGGTAAAGGTAGGGGGGGGGGGGGGGGAGGAGGCCAGTTTCCAGGTTTTTTTTTCTTCATCTTCACAACCGGATTTTTAACATTCTCTATAGCAGATTGCAGGTCAGTTAGCAGGGTCTCGTTTCATTAAAAGTAGTTCAATCTTGGGCAGGGTTTCCATGATAATGATTGAAATGATGAACGCAACATATGAACTATGAACCATACAGATTCAACAAAAAATGATCAATCTTTCAGCAACAGTTATAAAATGAACTTGATTTCAAAAGGAACTCTTGGCACTGCAATTATATCGGCAGATTCGATCATCACAATTTAATGTTAATGAACGAAGTTAATGTGAAATATTTTGAGAGATGAGCAAAGTTATGCATCCTACTGCATAATTCGTTGCAGTGATATAAGTCAGATTTATATTGTATAAAGAATAATTGTTGAAACATAAGTTTATAAGAAAGACATACGGTGTATATGAATTATTCTACGGTTAATTAGTAACGGGATATGTCACTTAACTTTGCATTCTCTCTTGATAAATTCGTCGAAACAGTCTGTAATTTCCTTCAATTCCGACTCGATCCGTCTGGAAGTACCAGTTCTGAACTTGAACCTAAGTCGCGGCGAAACCCTCGGTCCTGCCCCTCGAAGAGTTTATTGTGATGGAATCGTTTCGTAGAAGTTCCAGCCTATAGTTGACGCTTCTATCTGAGTTGACTGAGAAGCGGAATTGTATTATTTCGTGACTCCCGGAGTCAGAGTTCTCTCAAACTTCACCTCAACACCTTCCTGTGAAATTCGCCTTTGCTTGCCTCCTCTGCCTCCCTCGTTTGGGTTCAGGAATCGCCCAACATCTATAACTCCCCAACTCACGCTACAAAGTTTGGTTGCGATTTTAACTTGAAAACTCGAACGCATCGATTTCAAGGAATGCGTGGAAGCGTGGTACAACCCAATTAAATCTGAGTTTATTACCTTTGCTGTTTACTTGAATTTCAAAACCATGGTCGTAAGTTTTTGTTCAGATTTTAGTCAATTTTTTGAAGCGACTAGAAACGATTCCTCAATGCCAAAACTCTTTCTCACCTATTTATTCCTCTCCAATCAACAGTTCTGGGTTCCCATTTGTCGGTCTTCCTATCAGTGTACTCAGGTCCTTGCCGCGCTAAGGTCTCATATGCCCATCCTATGTTGATTCTCTCTTCATGCGTTACGTGTTTCAAGTTCTAGCTAGTTTCTTCCGACCCGTACGCTGAAATTAGTGGTTTCCACTAATATTAAGAATAATCGTTATTTATTTTTTAAACATTTTATTTAAATCATGTTCATCAATAACGATGTATGAATAAATTCATTCTTTGTTCTCCTTTCGATATCATTCAAATGTCTTCAATTACATACATTATCTCTCTTAGTTCCGTTTATATATTACTGAACCCTGATGCTCTGGTCGTAATTAATTACTTTTGTCTTATTATTCTATGCTAATAACAGAGGTTGATGAAAAATTCATTGGGTAATATATCATTCGTTTCCCTCAACACTGTACTGATTCACTAATTTATTGGGTTGTTACCGTTAATCCACTAGGTAGTTGCTTTTAATCTATTTATATCTAACTGTAATGTGCAGCAAATGAATATACAGGGGTTTCGGTATACGAACGACGAAACTTCTGTTCTACATCAAACTGCAAAAGCCAAACCTCGTTTTTTAGAGAATAATAAAAAGGTTGTGTTGCAGATCGCAGCGTTTTTTAGTTCTGCATTACCGATCACCTCCTCCTTCTCTTCTTTCTTTCTTTTTTATTTTAATCGTTCGTAGAGTTTTAGAAATTCGTTAATTCAATTCATCGAGAAAAATGAAATAGGTAGTTATATCCCCCTACCCTCTTCAATCCGACACCAGAGGCCATATCTCATGCCAAAACGCTGATTTTGCTAAAAACTCACGTTTCACCACACTCAAACACCTATTTCTCTGTCAAAAATTGTTCTTAAATGAAACTTCAATAAACGATTAAAAAGCTGATTAAGTGTACATGTTTTTACCGTAAAGCTCATCTATTTCCAGTGGTGGTAAATCACCATTTTTGAATAAGCAGAAAAAATTCAAGCTTAGGCTAGAAACACCACGTACGACGTGACTTAGGAGAAAATTTAATGGAATACAAATGAAAGAAAATTTAACGCTCTTTTTAACGGTATAATTCAAGTTTAATTTATCTAGTAAATTGAGGGAGTTATGGCCATTTCATTGAAGTAAGGTTTAAAATACGAACATAAATTTGATGTAGAACAGGCAGAAAAGCAGCGGACTGAGAAAAATTGCTAGGAGGTAAATGTTGTTACAAATTAGTTGCTTAATCGGTCCCTGAAGTTTTGTCGTTCCTATACTGAACTCGGTTATGCAGGAGATGCATAATGAAAACAGACTTGCTTTTCATTTATTCTTCCAAATTGAAGTTCCACATGTCGGCTTTCCAAAGAGGTGCAACATGAGTGGTCGAATGTCTATAAACTGAAGAGTGTAAAAAGAGGGGGGAAAAGTGTGGGACAGCAGGGAACTATTTGCTTCTTGCTCCTAAACATTAAAACGAGTGAGGGGACATTGGTTTCCTGTTCTAGTCAGGCATTTTATGTTCAACTTGTTCAGACCATTATTATTATTATTTTTTTTTATTATTATTATTTTTTTACTTCGAAGTTGAGGTGCTTTTGAGTTTAATACTCCTAATGGCTTCGGATCCGACTTTTATGGGCAAAACTCAAATTTTGAAAAGTGTAGTTCAAGTTTCGAACCACTGAATTGTACTTTGACTGAAAGGATATATTTAATGAAAACGTTATTAGAATATGTGTGAAAGTATGGGAAAGATTGTAACGAGATGGCACAGATTAAAATAGAAACTATTTTACCAGCATTTCTGTCGGTATTACGCGGCATTCAAGTCTGTTTCCGTTCGTTTTCCGCGATAACTTCAGATGCCTGTGTAGAGGTTTTCTGTGTTAGAACGAAGTTTAAAGCGGATTTAAGCGTTCGGCGGCGCAAGGGAGTGCGGGCATAATAGTCATCCGAAACTCATCTGATCCCGATGATACGACACGAATAGAATTAGCTTGAAGGAGATTACTTTATATGGCTGGAAGGTATTGTGAAAAGGCGCTGAGCTGAGGGGATTCTCTTTAAACTGATTTATAAGGCAAGTATTACTTCCATCTCTCCGAGTTAGAAATTTCAACAAAAAGAAACGGCATTCTGGAAGTAGTATGTTTTGAATCACAAATTAGATTTTAGAAATTAGTTCCGTTCTTTCGTTGAAATCATTTCACAAAATCTCTCTATTAAGGCAGATTTGGAGCTTGATCTCCATTTCATCTCTTGTTCTACTTCAAGCTAGAATTTGCTTATAATGCGAGCTATAAGCTATAAGCTGCCTGTTCGTTGACATTTGCTGCATACATGTTAAGTGTGTTGTATCAGGCACTGATACATATTTGAATATTTTTATCATGGTCTAATAGACTCCCATGTTTACTGAATATGTCCATCAGTAGTAGTTAGGACTGAGTAGAGGGCTTTATTTGTACGGAAGGAAATGGTACTTAATTATTTATTCATATATCTGTAAAAGTGAATCACTCCACTTTTATTGAGTTCCAGTTGTCAATTAATCATATGGCCTAGTTCGTTCCAGATGTTATAATTTTTGTTATTTCGTTTCATTCATTCGCCGTTGAGACTCCAGGACAACGACATAAAACCGATTTTCTTTTGAAGGTAAATTATTTATTATTTTCAATCTTATGAAACCAACTTGTAATTCGGATTGGGTTTGTTAACTAAATAATAAATGTTCTTTTGAAGGAGAAAACACGGTTTATCGTCGATCCAGTCATTATAAATCGGTTTTATGTCGTTGTCCTGGAGTCTCAACGGCGAATGAATGAAACGAATAACAAAAATTATAACATCTGGAACGAACTAGGCCATATGATTAATTGACAACCGGAACTCAATCAAAGTGGAGTGATTCACTTTTACATTTCATATAATTTAATCACATCTGGATTAAAACAACTGTGCTACCCATACCGGGTATGAATAAGTTTCACACTAAAAATTAAGTTAACAAAAATAAACAACATGAATACTAGAAACAATAGAGCTGTATTACCATCCGCTGATAATGTTTTGAGGGTCAACTTTTGATCTCTTTATCTTATAACGATCGCCACCTATGAACATGAAATCATTTGTTTTTCCCTAAATTTCTATATACTCAAAAGTTCACCTATGGACACAATTTGAGTTTCAAATAACTCTTCCCTCACCTGAAGAAACATACAGGAAATGTATTATTTAGTTTTCGTTTTCGAAGCACACGTATTGGATACCCATCAACTATACCTAACACCCCATTCAAACCCCACACATACACTGATCACATTGTATCCTAAGTTGGCTTACAACTGAACTTATAACTGACGTCAAAAGCAAATGTTTTAAACATGTTGAGAAAAGAAAAGAGGATACCATATCAAACAGATTGTCTACTTCTTTTCGCAAAATCTTCCACGACTTCCTTACAGTTAGATCCGAACAGACAAAAATCTTGTCATTGCCGAGATACTGGAGTCCAGCTCCTTCGGCATTTTCTCTCAAAAATAGCGATCAAATTCAAAGCATTTAATTTTGTTGAAAGTTCTTACAAGGGAAATCGAATTAAAGAATAGCGCCTATATGCAGTAGCTCATCATACCATAAATCATAATAGTTCATTCCACCGATTCAGAATTCACTTAACACATTGATCGATCGTATGACCCGAGTCGATCCAGGTAGACCAAGTATTTCGAGCCAGGAAGAAACCTGATTTATATTCCCTCACCTGTACTCTCCGTACGATGAAACTCTCAACTTCGGAGGCACATAAAGTTTTGGCGAAAGCCACCGAACTCACTGAGATTATAAGTTCGGATGGAAGGTATTTCAAAAAGACTCCCTCAGCCGTCTATCTTCCCGTAATTCCCCAGATAGATACCCACATCGAGGGAGTATTTTCGTATTGATTTAATAAGTGTGTCTACCGAAGCCTTATCGTTGAAACTGCCTTAATCACTGATGGGCCAACTTTTATAAACCTTGCTTTAACTTAATGTAAGCTTTTAGAGCCAATGAACACACACACACACACACACACAGTTAGGAAAAAAAGAAAATCAGATTAGTTTGGCATAATCAATTTGAATTTTTGGCATATTATCAAATTGAAAATTTTGGCAAAGTAATTTGAACCTTTGGCACAAATCAATTTTAATATTTTTGGCATCTCGATTTAAACTTTTGGCGACTCAATTTCAACTTTCGTCATACCAATTCGAGCTTTTGGTATATGAATTTATACTTTTCACAACCCCAACTAATACAACATTCCACCCCATATAATGATAAATAAACGTTTTTTCTCTCTCAACAAACACAATATTCAAGACAAGTAAAAACTAGCTCAATATCACACAATCTGTAAAAATCATGATGTTATTGGAATTAAAATCTATAAATGATTAAGTACATATAAATACCTTTGAGAGATACAATGATGTCAAGGCGCTTTGCCGTTTGATTAAACCAGAAAACTGACAAAACAGATCCCACAAAGGGCTAAAAACCCTTACTATTATCAGAAAACTGAAACATTTGGGAGAGTTAAATAAACATTAACATAATGCAGTGCTTATGTCGTTTTGTTACTTCGTGATTTATTCGAACGCCAAAAATACGTAGTTACTAGAGTACTTGCTTCGGGCGTCTTCACAACATCGGTATGTGGTTAGGAGCTGCTCTACGACGAGATTTAAAAAAATAAAAATCCCTGTGGTCCCATAAAGATAGACCTTTTTGTTGAAACACGTTCTTATGGATTCTTAACGATTATGTATTATGGTTAGGATTTACCATGTGTATTATGTCTGGGCGATAATATTCCGTAACTCATCGAAGAGTTGTCGTTGTGTATCTGTGAATAATCAGTGGCGGTTGATCGTGATCATTCACGGCTGTCGACTCAACTGGTCGCATTATAATAGTTGGGTTGAGACCTTTGGGTTTTTCTTTATCACGAAGACAACGGTAATTGGGACAGCCGACCTGATTGCGCGTGTACCTCTCACGAAAACCGTAAAAAAAGGGCCCAGTCATCCATAGCGTCATTTAAGGGGCCGCCGAGCCGCCGATGGTTACGTGGAAACATCCACAAAGTCATTTCCCCATCTTCGGAACTTCGGGCGGCTAGCGCTGGTATCCGCTCGAGAAACCTTTTCCACCGATTTCAGGCGAATCGATGGCGACAGACATTCAAAATAGGAGATCCAGTGGAGTTGAGACGAAAATGGTAGCGGGGTTACGGCCGTCATGACCCGAACGGTCGCCTAGTTGCGTATGACGGACCTCGACTGTCCGAACCTACTCAAACTAATCACTAGGTGTACACTATAACGGTTGCACACACCCGCTACACCGTGCATTATTCAACAGCCTTGATGTCGCACGATCTCCATCATCACTATGAAAACATCCGGCACATCGGCTTTACATTACTTTCCCCGATTATTTTCCGAATATTAAAAGCTTAAGACAAAGGGAAGTTAATAAGTTCACACCACACGTCATCCAACAGTCTGCTAGTCTCTCAACACAACAATCATTTCTGCTGAGTGGAGGGTGTTGTGGACCTCAGGGGATGGTAACATACAGCTTTTCCAAGTCGAATTTGAGAATTTTCCAAACCAATTTGAGAATTTTCCAAACCAATTTGAGAATTTTCCAATCTAAGAAACTTTCACTACTAAAAAGGAAGAGGGAGTTTTCCAAACCGAATTGACAATTTTTTAAGGCAATCCAAGACTTTTATTGAAAACCAAATTATTGAAGCAAAATGAAAGAATAGCGCTTTATGAAAAAAGCACTAAATTACTTTATCAATAGAAATCAAAGAGAAAAAATGAACGAAGAATACTTCATAAAAATTACGCTCTTGTTAAGCACAGAAAAAACCGAGGCCACTCTGCGTTTGGCTGGTCTATTGAAGTCTATTGATGGATATGTTCCTACAGCTAACCAATGCAGCTGCTGGGAACCTTCTTCACTGAATTTTCTCCTTAACAAGAACCCTAATTGGGTTGATGCCATATTTACGATGCATTCTTCGTTCATTTTGTCTTTTTGTTTTCAATGTCAATTTGTTCATAAAGTGCTATTCTTTCATTTTGCTTCACTAATTTTGTTTTCAATAAAAGCATTGGATTGCCTTAAAAAATTGTCAATTCGGTTTGGAAAACTTCCTCTTCCTTCTTAGTAGTGAAAGTTTCTTAGATTGTAAAATTCTCAAATTGATTTGGAAAATTCTCTAATTGGTTTGGAAAAATCTCAATGTGGTTTGGAAAAATCTGTATTTGGTTTGGAAAATTCTCAATTCGACTAAGGAAAAGCTATATAACCTGCAAATTGTTTACCAAAAATGGTTTATTGATTGGAATAACGGTTAAACCCCTTTTTGCACAAAGTTACAGAAATTCATTGTCAAAAATAACAGATGTGAATTACATGGCCCTACTGTTTTGATAGGATATATCAGACGGAGAGGAAAATATGTTTGAGTGAAGAACGCGAAATATATTATTTGAATCGTTTTTTGTGTCTCTCTCTCTCCCATGTACTAAAAACACTGTTGTTTATACCAAGTACATTCGATTATTCGTACACTGGGGTAAAAATCACTTGGGTATTGTTTTTCAGTAATTTAGAAGTCGAAGTTGAATATGTGTTAATTTGCCGCATTCAGCCGAGATGAAATTTATAGTGGTACTGACTTTTGGGAGTATCCCTTTTCGGCTGTGTTAGCCCTACCTTTTCTTTCGGTGTCATAAACGCTCTCGGCTTGATTAATATGCAAGCAACAGGATTCACCTAATTCATTACACCGGCGTTTGAAGATGAAAACCTTTGCTCGTGCATTTTTGCCCCGTGCACACTATTTTAATCCAATTGTTATTACGTTCCAATTTCATTTGGAGAGTGTAGGTCTTATATTGTTCGCATTTACACGTACAGGCAAGTACCCGCTTACGGAAGTATCATAGGAAAAAAGAGAAAATGGGTAGCTGGACTTCAGCTTGACTTTTGTGTGATAATGTAGATTTTGAATCACTCACTTATTTTACTACCCTAACCCGGACAACGCCGAATAAACCTCCCAGTATATAATATTTGGTAAAAACAGATAAATAGTTCTAACTAATTCAATGTAACTAAAATTGTAAACTATTCGTAGAATATCAAAGAGTTTGTCACTATATAATCGTCATAGTAGTACAATACAGTATTCCCAATGATCAGAAATTTGGTTTTAATTATAATTAGCGGTGGACAGTTCTCGAATCTAACTTTTGAATTCAAATGCTATTACAATCGTGACAACGTCGACGCATTCAGTAGAAATTACTCCCATTGAATGAGTAGAAGTTAATTATTAGCCCTTGCTCCCGACCACCCAGCTCCGAGTTGTAGTGGCTGTGTACCTACCTATTGTGTTCGTGGCTATCGAGTGAAAAAGGAGCTAAGATATTTTCTGTTGTGTAGATATTCTCCTTCTACTGCTTTATATTCTGCAAAGAGATAGGGATCGACACCTACCACTGTTGCGGCCGCCGGGGCCGTATGCCTTGTTCGTTCAGCATCGAAATTGGAAAAAGAAAAACGTTGTACCAGAGGAGTGGATGTGCGAAATCCTTTCTTCCTCTCAGCCTCCGTGCCCTGCAGTATCCAGACCACTAACGAATTCCAAGCACCCCTAGCCATCCTCCCCATAAAGCCTGGGAGATAAATGTTCCCGATTTATTTGGTTAGTAAAATCCAAGGGAACCGGCGCATATGTGTTTGGTCCAGATATGTGGGTCGGTATATATATGAGAGGGGCTATCTAAATGCTGGAGGATTCCGGGGCATAGAAGCACCTGAGGATGTGCTCAGTGCGTCACATCACGTGGGACTCGGGGAAGGGGAAAAGAAATCCCCGGATAGCAGCACGTTCCGTACGGATGGTCAAACCCCATTTCTCACCCCATTACGCGTTAGCCTCACCTGAATAAAACGGAATCCCTCTTTAGTATAACATTTTATATGAGAAGCTATTTTTTAATGGAGAAACTTCAACTCCTAATCATATAATACCTACCTTGCTAAGTAATACACCAGAATTCAAACAATATACATTTTTTACGCAATCCATCTTTTTTTTGCAACATTAGGTTTTTAAAAAGCCAAATCATTGCGTGGGGGGGGGCTGATTGATTCATCCCCCGTCTAAGTATCGGAAGTATTGATTTTATTAATTCGTGGAGGAAAACCTTATTTCCCGGTGGGAGGGGCTACTCTGAATGCTTAATTAAAAAGCAATGTGTTTATGACTTAACCTAAGTCTCTCAGAAAGTGTGACATTCAATGGAAACAATCAAGATGATTGAGGTTGCTGTACGAAGGTTAAGCCGCACATATAATCCTCGTGAAGTTCATGTTGGCGAAACCCGACTGTTATCTTCCATTCGTAGAAATCTGTGTGTTAGTGTATAACTTTGAGCATAGATAAAAACGAAAAATAATTTTGGAAAGAACAAACATTTTAAATGACTAAAAACCTAATAAAATATAGGCAGAAACGTAGTTCTACGTCTTTGTGTTGAAGTATACCTTTGAGTGTAAATAAGTTTAAAATATAAAAATAGAAAAAGTATATATATTGCTAAATCTATTTGTATTCGTATTTATATTCAACGATTTAGACATACGGGATAAGTTGTCTACGTGTTCGATTGTAACTCGGCGGCAAACAAAACAGCTGAAATTGCTAAAAATTGAACTTTTCGGAAGGCTTAATGTGATCCCAAAAACTAGTACCACAACAGCTTTGCAACAGAATTTAGGGTTTTAGCGTGTTTGATAAAATCGTGAGAAGCTCAGAAAAATCTGGAAATATCGATTTGGTTTCAAAATTTTGAATTGCTACGTTATCTTTTTGAGTTAACTAAGAAATAAGGAGTTAATAACTGACATTTTCAGAAGAATGGATTATGATATTTATTATTTGCTAGGAATTGCCACTATGAGGAGAAAAAGCTCTACGTAAAATTTTACTGGTTCTCATCCCAATGACTCAAGGCTGCCAATGGGTGTATATTTTAAGCTCCGCTTCATCAGCTCTGCAATGATCCAGTCGCTCAGTGAAATCTCCGATGAATATGAAAGAGGAACTCTTCTTATCATGGATTCCAACTTACTGCCCTCCAAAGTCGAAAAAAAATAATGGGGACGGCCCCTTTCATAAAGAAACGAAAATCATTCCGTTAATTCCTCGACGGGGGTATGGAAACTGGCGGAGTAAGGAGGGGTTCCTGAAGGAAAATCATTAGCATAACGTAACTGGATTATGGAATTACGTGAAGTCGCGAAGAGAAATTCGTGAGCTGCCTCAACGCCGTGGCGTCATTTCTTCAACTATGGAAATGAAATTTGACTTTTACCTTCCACTACATAGCTACGGTTTTATTTTTCTCTCTTTGAATGTCGGAGTTTTTTAAGACAACGATACAGTTAGTTGCATTTGGTTACCATAATGAATCTTAAGGAGTTACTCGAATTCTTAATGTAATATCTAAAAACCCTGCGATCCCTAACAACTTACGTTTCATTAATTTGGCATTATCTTCTTAGGTAATGACGACGTGATTTATTTATACAGTACGGGATAAATCCCATTTTACAGAATTCAATGTAACATGGAAAGGATCGAGCCGAGCAATATATTAAACTGAAAAGAAAAACCAGAAAGGAATAAAAATAGTACAGTTGAATGATGTAGAAATAAAGGAAAGAAAGATAAAAAGAACTGCTTTGTTATTGGCAGGCTATCAACACACAAATCCACACCTTCTCGAGAGGGGATGTCGTTGACCGACTTCTGCATCCTGATCAATGGGCTGTTCATACCACACGTGATGCGGCGAAGTTGTAGAGGGAACGTGGTTGGGTTTATGGTGGTGTATGGTGCTGGGAGTCCAACAAGAGCGAAAAGATCGGGTGCACCTTCAGCAGTTCTGCCAGGAACACCACATCTGCCACAGCTCGTCGACTGGACAATGATTCCGGGTTCATATGATTCCGAACGGAAGCGTCACTGAATTCCACATCATCAACCACGAAGCGATGAAAGATGAGCTTCAACAATTTATGTTGGACCCTCTCGATGGCCTCCGCGTAGATGGTATGAGTAGGATTAAAAAAGACTGAAGAAACTTTAAGTTCGCCGCGAACCAAAGCCACAGACAGCAGGCGGAGCGAAAGTGGGTCCTGAAAAGGTTTGGTACTCCGAATCAAGAATCTCGAGTCGCTGCATAGCACTTGAGATGGAACAAGTATGCGTGAAATCACGAGATCCAAGGATTTTGTTCTATCAAGCCGGCGGATGACGTTGCTGTTGATTAGGAGGTTCAACGCCCCAGGGATCATATGCGTGAAGTCGCTGCTTTATTTCAATCTGTTTCCATATTAAGGGCACGACGGAGGTCATCATTAAGAATCTACCAGGGGGTGTTGACAACACTTTTTAGCACTTTATTCCGAAAAGTCTGAATCATCTTGATATACGTATATCATTTCAGTACCGCCCCAGAGCTGAGCTTTGTACATCCATACTGGTTTCAGAAGTTGCTTGAACATTAGCAGTTGATTATGTATGGAAAGGTCTGAATGTACACCAAGTACCCGATAGTTCTCCGTCCCAGTTGATGCATTTGCTCAGGCCTAAACGAAGGTACAATTCTTGCCATGCTTCCCTGCCCACTTTACGTACCTACTTTTCCGCTGGAAATAGGTTTTCGTGTGCTTGAACCCCTGACAGTTTTTAAACTGCGGAATCAAGTTTGTACATTTCCTCGGAGGTTGAGTGTTAACTTAGAATATTGGTATTGTTTGGATCGCATATGTCCGTTTCAGTTTCCTTGAGCCATTTCCTACTTCTGGGGAGGAGGTTGCCTACGGTGTTTTGTTATTCCTCTTTAGGATCCAATTTGTTTCACATTCAAGTTCGTCAAGAATCGCAGCGTACTCGATGGGCTCAACAGTTGACGGCTTCCTACCGTCGTTCTTTTTTACTTCACTCGATGATTCGCCAATTTTTTTCTCCAGCTTGCTTTAGGTTATCACATAATGAAATAAGAGCTCTCCGAAACCTATATTGACGTGTCTTGAATGAGAAACGCTGCAGTACCAGTTCGGTGTTGCACAACCAGTAGCTTTGTTTTATCAACAATGTCCGCGATCTTCTCGCGGTCGGCTTTACCTTCGTTCGTCACAACCCTAAAACCATCTCCGACACAGTAAAATTAATTGTTTCTACCAATCGTTGACGTTTCTCGAGAGTTCGGACTGAAAGTTACCAACTAGCTCGGGGGTTCGCGCACGGCTGAGGAGAAATGTGTCAGCCGATCCAGATATCAAAAATTATCGATTGGTATGATTTGTTGTTGACAATTATAATGTGAAAACTTTTGAATAAATAGAATTCGCATCCTAAGTGCTCACCCACCCACAGAAAATGAATATAATCATACAAGTATGATAAGATAAGTTTATTTGTAAAAAAGGTAGGTTCCTATCTAAGTAAATTGAGAGAAAAAGCACGCGCATTGAACTATTTTTGCAGCTTAACTTTGCAACCTATAGTTTAAGACAATTACTTGAAATTTCTGGTGGTAGGGGACACACGAAGAACAGTCTTTATCCGAACATTTCTGTCTTTATATAAGAAAATACTCGAATCGAAGTCATTGACTTACCGCTTCCAATCGTCTTTGCTTCAGCACCCAATTCTCCACTTATCACGGTTACTGTCATGTAGACGTATTGGCACGAAATAACAATACACGACTTGAATTCACCGACAACGGAAATTTCAAAAAGTAAACAAACCGAAAAGGTAAACAATGCTGACTACAAGGTTCTTTATCGAATGGTTAACATATAGGTCATTTTAGTCATTCGATTGGATTATTAAGATCGATTTCAATCACCAGTAGTTGGTGATTCACCACTGATGTTTTGTCCGCTCAAGATTGTATTGATTTTATTTTACCATTATTCCTCCTGGGACTCAAACCAAAATCCGAAAACAATTACTGCTTTTATGAGTTAGGAAAACACGATGAACACTATCGATGTTTGTATTGAATCGATCAATCGAAATTTACTCGACGTTAATGGCAGGACTAACAAGAATTCAGCTCCCTCACGAAGGTTGCCGAACGTTTCGGAAAGCGGGAAGATATATATATAGAAAAGAAGATGTATATATAGAGAGGGGGGGGGGTTTAAATTGCTTGTAGATTCGACTCCTTTCACACCAATATCAAGGGTGGGTTGTCCCAAAAGAGAGGGAGAATGAACCACTTTTACCAAGGTTTAATTGTTTTAGGTCTTCCGAAGGACAGGATTTCGGTCCGCTCATGGGGAAATTATAGCATTCACAGTGTTTTCCCCTCTTAAAACCAGAGGAGAAAGAATAGCGTTTTTAATTTCTAGACAACCGGTCTTGCATAACATCAATGCTTTGCTTATTGCATCCTCCAATTGAATATTATTTATGCTGACTTCAGTAATATGTAATAAATTTTCAATATACCGTCCATTTCAAGATGAAGTTCTACATTCTCTGTGTTCGTGGGGACTCTACCCACCCTGGCCCTCCTCAAATTATGCCACTGTGAGATAGCACTATTGCCCTTGTACAAATGTGATCTCTGGAGGATTTACTGTGGACTTGTTCCTGATAATACCATTGAGTGAAGGAGGGGGAACAACCCTAAACTCTACTAATTGAAAAGTTCAGTTTGCAATGAGGGTGCCATTTGCAGGTATAACTTTTTAGCTCGGTTTTGAGGAGGAACTACAAGCTTTTTGGAAAGTGATTTTTTATAATCGACTACAGGAAACTGTTCGATGTGAACTGCCGTTCCCGTTCCTTTATATAGGTTTTCATCATTTGGGCAACAGCTTCATTGACCATGGTTAAACTGACTGTGTAGAGATACAACAAGGTTGATAGCTGTTCCCATAAGGAAAATATGTACTTCATCATAAGTTACAGAAAAAACCATGCAAAAACCTATCTGGAAAAAACCGAATCTCACAAAGAAAATTATTACAAAACTCTGCGATACATTGGCTATCGGTCAACGATTTTGTGTCATTATAATAGTCCATTATTCAAAAAAAATTGGTTAGTTATATAGAATATGAACTAGAATATGAACTTGAACTGAAAGATGATTTGTATGACCTAATCCTATACTGGAAATGCATATTGATGTGGTAATCACGAGTGGATGCGTCATTTGGCACCAAAATATGTGTTTGTGTGTGTACGGAAGTGAAATTGAAGCAAGAGCCGAACGTGACGTCTCTGACGCGACCATCGTCAGTATTTATACCCCCCCCCCCCTTCCCTCTAAGTTGCTGCTACTCCACTAACATCATTCGAAACGCCAACTGTACAGCTGTAACGGTGGTCAAACGCGACTTACTGAATATAGAGTGTGAACGTGCTTGGCTAGCGGCCGCACCATACGGATTATTGAGGCCATTCTGAGACCTAGCTTGAATTATTAAAGACCTCCCCCTTTCTCGAGCATTACATTCAAGTTCCCGCGTCTTCCCTTCAGTCACCGCCTTTTGGTTCTTCTCTATCTCATTTAAATTTACATCTTTATGAGTATGAAAGTTTTCGGTCATTTAGGACCACTCTACCAAACACCATTGCGTAAAAGATGAAAGCAGAGAGACTGAATCCTTAATGCCAGCGATGTAGTGAGATGAAATGGAAAACTATTCCCAGCCGATTTTCATGATGATGATAGTTTTATTGTTTTCGATTATGTTATTCTCCTTTGTGCTCGAATTGTTTGGTTCCGTTGTAAACCGGTCTCAGTAAATGAGGATTCCTTACATGAAACAGGAGCAAAATATAATAATATTTTCCGACTATTTCTTGAAACTCGCGTTCGATTCTAAATGTTGGAGCTGTGCACGGTAATAAGGTAAGATTGCTTGTATCCCATCCATGATCATTATACTATTTCCCCGACAATCGTATACAAACCAGAAGTGGTGACTTACACGCATTGCTTCTCTTTAGGTTTGTTTTGACAAGAGGTTCCGAACCAGTTCGGGATAGAACCAGAACCTACAGGGGGAGGGATAGAACCACCGAGAACTTTCGGTATTCGTTCTACTTGTCCAAACGCTTTCCGAACTAGTTTGGAACCAAAAACCTGAACGTCCCCTTCCCGTATGGTTCCGTCAGACATCGAGAAAAAAAGAGGCAACAGCAACAATAGATGATAATAGGAATAGGTGATAACCGTTGATAACGCGATAAATCTACTGCGCATGTCTCGGACTGAAAGTTCTGGCAAAAATCTTTAAACCACTTGAACTAGTTCTAAGTGGTTCTGGACTTCTTGTCCGAACAGCGAACCAATAGGTTCGAGATTTTTCAGAACTAGTTCTGGCGTGTCAAAACAGCCAAAAATGGGCGTGTTCGGTTCTGAACTGGTTCTGAACCTCTTGCCAAAACAAAACTTTTATGTTTATTCAGTTTTGGACGTCCAATAGCAGTACAATGAGATGAGAGACCCGGATTTCTAGAACTGATTTCCTCACTCAACATTTTCCCAGAAACTGTTTCGATAAAACTATATTTACAGAAGTAAGTTGTTATATTTGTTTTGGACAGAGGAGATTCGTCATCAACTCCAATGAAGTTTATGGAAGTTGACGAGCTCGGCTCTCGAGCGTTCGAGGCCAACAAGTCCACGGAACCAGGGGGGGTTGCAAGGTCGGCGGATTTCTCAACGGTACAACGAAGAAATTGTGCCTCACTGAAAAATGTGGCAGTTGCGTCATTAGCCGCTGATTCACAGAAGGGAATGTTTCTTCTTACCAATCCGACTGGTAAACTTGAGGGCGATCTTGGGAATGCGACACGTTCTCCTCTCTTGAGGGGGGTTTTCACGCAGGAACGATACTCTTACTGTGAACTATCAAAGATATAACGTTCAGCACGACACATTAATAAAAACGATAGAGCTTCTTGACCTTTTGTTGTGACTTTTAGTACATTTTTCGAAATGTAATCATTTCAATATTTCCCAAGAAGTCTTATCCATCGAACTAAACTTTTCTTATGGAATGCTTGATCTTTTGTCCAAGAACGAAGTTATCATGAAGTTATTTATTGTGAAATTCTCTTATTTTTAAGCTATAAATTAGATTCAAATTTAATTAGAAATAAGTTGAAAAAAAAAAAAAAAAACAGCACTTGCCTATCTGGAGCTGAAAGGGACAAATCAATGAGTGCAAATACGATATGGTTAAATCTCGAAAATTATTTAATTGAGGAAAAGGAAACCTCTGTTAAGCAGACAATATTTGCGTACAAGGGTATTTAAAACGTTTATTAAATTGAAGTTTATAATAATAATTTATGAAGTGATAATTTGAAGAATTAATGAATTACTAGTGAAGAGATTATTATTTCGAGAGGGTTTTTTAGATGAATTGAATTGAAGAATGCGAGAACTCACCGAATGTCCTCCCAAATTATGGGTCGGGCATGTCCAAATCCAAAAGCGTGAATGCAGTTAGAGCTCGTCGTCCTGGCGGAAATATTTCCGGGCCTATGTCCTAAAAATAAAGAATAAATAAAAGAATCGGCAGCTTCGTTGTCTCCAAAGGGCGAGAGCAGATTCCTGAGACTCGTGACAACTTCCCCACAAATTTAAGGAAATTGTTGGGAGTTGAAAGAAAAAGATGTACAAGAAAAAGGTTGCAGGAGAGAGCTCCTTCCCATACGGGGTCGACTAGTAGAATACCCTCCTTCCCTCTTCCGTTCACTGTGCGCTGCTTCAGGATGACCTGCCCCATTTTTTTTTTTTTTAATGATTTATTGCACCAAGTTACAACTTATTAGCAACACATTTTTGACATTTAAATATGGATTAGTTATAGTAAAGCTTAGGTACATAACTAAGTCTCTAATGGTTTCGAACGTTAGAAGTGCCATTTGTTGCACTTGAGATTCACTGAATTTTTCACTGTGCGGATTTTGTTATCTTCTTCGTTCCTTCAGCTCCTGGAGGAGCGTAGGGCCTGTACGAAATTTCGCCACCTCACTCTATCTTGACTTATCCTGACGACTTCGTTCCAAGTTTTCCCTACTTTTTCAATATCTTCCTCGATTGTTCTTCGCCATGTCTTCCTGGGACGTCCTGCTCTCCGCGCCCCTTGAGGATTCCATGTCAGAGCTACTTTTTCGATCGCTTCATCTTGCTTTCGGATTTTGTTATCGCGAGCACCTTAATTCACGTACACAGATCATGAGGCTTACTTCTCTTGAGACGTCTTGAGTTGGTCGTCAACGTCGAGGAGCTCCACAGCTTCTTCATTGACGTGAATTTCCAACAACTCGTGATGGGGCGTTGCGCTCATTCTAATTACTTCATTTACTGTTTATATACGAAGTTCTTTGTGTAGTCGAACATTTCTGGTGTACTGTTACGCATCAACAACACATATATGTACATTGTTTTGAAACCGCTGTATAATATCGCGATTACTTTGAGCAGTACAGCCCCACAACTGCACTCCATAAGTCTACACTGATCTGAGGACTTGTTTGTGCAATGTTAATTTGTTCTGGATTGGCATCATTGAGTGCGGACCCATTAACCAGTACATTTTTCTGAACTTGAGAACCAGTTCTGCTTTTTAATCTTGACATGCCTCTTCCATCGCAACTTAGCATCCAAGGCCATGCCCAGATACCCCGCCCCATGATCTCGCGCTTGTGCTTACAAGCCATGTGATGTCCAAAGGATCATCACATTATATATGTATGAGGGAACTTTCCTAAATGATTGCTGTTCAGTTATGTTGAAATTTGAGCAGTTTGCCAGCATAATTTTCAATTTTTCTAAAGCACATTTTAATGAAATTTAAGAACAATTTTCAGCATAAATTTGAGTTTTAATTTTTAATCTTCCTACTTCACGGTTGATAAACTTCTTTTGAGTGATATTCCGATAAAATAATAAGAAAATGAACGATTTTTACCCGTTTCTTTTTCTTTTACAAGTAGGATTTTTGAATGTTGACTAGTTGACCGCCCTTAAAAAACGTTATTAAACAATCTCATCGTTTCTTTCAGGATGCCTATTTGTTTTGCCGAATGAATGAAGTTTTTAGATCAATTCTATCAAGAGTTATCGTCTAGAATGACATGAACTTGAAAATCCAGGATTCAGTAGAAAAATGTATTGATGTAGATATAGGTTACAGATACTAGTAACTTTATCTGTATGGATAGTATATGCAAGTATCCTCGGATTTCGGATAAAATTACGGTATCCGACTTAAAAAACGAAAGAAGCAATTCCAAGGCTGCTTGGACTTGCAAATGGCTGTGTCCTTAGCCGTCGTTACAATTTGACCAACTCTTCTTTTAATCATGTTTGAAATTTGAGAAGTACTGTATTAATCGTGAAATATTGAAGTTCGGCTTGATCGACTGATGTTGTTTTCAGTAAAAACACGTCGGAATTAAAGATTCAGGGCCGCCGGAGTCTCGCCCTGTTGACCCCCCGCACTTGTCAACTTGACAAGTCTGACCTGAGCGGGGATTTGAGGTAAAACCTTCCGCAATGAAGTTTGTTGTTCGAGCCGGTACGAAAACCCTCGATGAAACCTGCAGTGGGAATCCGCGTTCGCGATAAAACATTGACATTTCACCTTCCGGCGAGCTTAATCCTCCAACGGGTCGCGGCTGAGGAGACGAACATCACCGTCCGAGCCCAACAGCCTCCAACGGCCTGCCGGCGCTAAGCAATTACGCCGCGATAATCTCCTCGCTTTTCTCAGATTATTACAGTTCAGCACCCGGCATCATGTAGAAGCGCTAAAATGAAATCCGAGCCTCAAGAGATAAAGAGAGTGCGACGGCCAGAGGAGAAGGGAGTTGCCGAGCCATATTTTTTAATCAAGCCGTCGTTTTTCTTAGCCCCTGAATGAATTAAGGGGTTCATGCACGCACGGATAATGAGTAGTTAGTAGGTAGGTGCTGATGATGTCTTTTTTTCGGTAAATTGCTAGTGAAAGCGGAGCTGGCGTTTTTAATAAAATATGAGAGAAGTTGGACCTGCTGCAATATCTCATGAAAATTCGTTAAAACATTAAGAATCTCTCATTTGATTTTTGCGGATTTGGTGTAAACTGCAGTATATAACTTTCAACACTTTCTCCACGGAAAACTGTTTTGAGGCATTCTGACAAGATTCCGGGATTTATATGTAATTAAATATACAATACAGCCAGATATTGTTGCTGTCATGTCCAAATATAATAATCAATGATCCTGAATGTACATGTCAGTGGCAGCGTGGACTACAACTATTTGATTTCCATATACGTCAATCCCCTCCCTCATCCCTGTGTTGATTCAACTTTACAATCAAGTAATTTCATTTTTCTCAGCCCTAGTAAAAACATATGGGCATTATTTTTCTTCTCGCAAAACGGTTTTTTCATCATACGTGCTATTTGAAGTAGGCGTGCTTTAATTTTCTTGCTCTCGGAAATTCACAGCGTTTCAGTGATCAAATCCGATGTAAAACTTAATCTTACGGTATAAATTTCAAAAATTCGAACAAGTGACGTTAATAGCTCAGCAAATTAGCCTTTCTATTCTGCTTCTCTTCTGTGTTTCGAGCTCAGAAGTCATAATTACAAAGCTCTTTGATATTACTAATTGAACCAATTCAAGAAACCAATCTTTCTAAGAGCATTCTTTCAAGAAGTCTTGTATAATGTAGAAGGGTATGTTTCATTTCAGCGTGATACTAGTGTTCGACGATTCCATATCTGATGTAGAAGGGTTTTACAATGAGGACACATGTTTTGGATTCGATGTTTCTCAATTTGTATTTAGGCATCTTGATATTCTCCTGTCTTACGTATTTTCAATCGTGAGTAGTCTTCTTATAAAACGGGGGGCAAAGAGAGAACGTGATTTCATAGCTGAATAGACATACTGTTTTACCGTCATACACGGTTTGAACGCTGAGTAACGGGATACCACACAAGACTACCTGGTAATGTATCCGACCTAAATGAGTATAGCAACCAAGTTACATACTTTTTAGTATGTAGGTCTGGTGTCTGATCTTATTGATATGTCCAGATACCGGTGGCTTACACTTTCTGGAACTAATTAGCTGGGTATGTAATCTCAACGTAAAACAGATGATGGAGGTGAAATTGCCATGGACTCAGTCAACGATTAGCCCAAGGTCACCCATTATCTCCAACTCTTTTTGGTTTATTGTTTTCAATATTGTACCTTTGTTCAACCCGAAAAAAACAATTTTAACCTCACTAAAAATTTTTCATTTTAAGTTTCAAGAATCGTAGAACCCAAAAAAAGTCCGTTTACCGTCTGAAACTTTTTCCGAAACTACTCGACCTAACTTGATGAAACATGAGCCAAAAGTCACAAAACCGGTCTAATTGGAAATGAGTTTTGGGCATAAATTCATTTTCAATTCTAAAGTGTGAAACCAAATGACTGAAATATTAAAAAATCAGAATATAGAAAACTTTTGAAATAACACTACTGTTTCTATGTCGTTGTTGATAGAAATTCCTTGCATGAATCTAATGAACCACTCCCGTCGCTTTTTGTTCATCCGTTCACTCCCCTTAAAGCTAGAACGGTGATAGAACAAAAAGAACGTCAACACGCATGTGAATACGCTTGAACATAGTAAAAAGTGCGTTGTGAACTGTGACGAGGAGTTCTTTTTGAAATCGAGTTCATTTCAAGTTTTGTTATATATTGGCGGTGAAGAAAAGAGTAGTTTTATTTTGTCTCGTTAGATCAGTTGTTCTATTTGTTCTATTCCTGAGTTTTTATTTCTTTGAAAATAAAAAGTATTTGCACAATTTTGGGTATTTAGATATCAGCTTTTGTTGCGTACAGAGAGACTAGTTGAATTTTAATGTCTACGACGTTACATCTTCCGATATCCATGAAACCATGTTTAGAAACGGTGTTGGTAATTTGGTTATGGTTTCTTTTTTTCTGTTCTTTTCGTTATACTTTCCTAGAAGATGTACAGCAGAGATTTTTGGAAATGGAGCTCTGTTGGGAAAACTAGTATGCTATCACAAGATGTGGAGGTGCCTACATCTAATAGAAAAGGACGTTGAAGGGTTTTCAAATATTCCCCACATTACTGGTACTACTTGGTTATCTTCTCATGTTTCGCAAAGGCTCTACTTTTAGAAGTTGTAAACCAATCATTTCCGTACAAGGACTATCAAATACAGAAATAGTAAACCTTTGTCCAACAGTTTGCAGCTTTTAACGTGTATTGCTAAGTAATATTTATCCTAGTTAGAGTACAATGGAACTGTCCCTCTCTTTCTATGAATGATGTACTGTTTTGTACAGTTGTTAAATAATGTAATGTAGTTTATTACTGTGTTTTTGTTGTTTGTGGAAGGTGGGGCAAATGAGACTGTTCGCTCTGGTTCTTTGGTCGTGTGAAGCATTCGCGCTTTCAACCTCTTCTGGAGTAGTCAATTGCTTGGCGTTTTGTTTTACATAATTGCAAATTAATACTTTACTTCTCCATTTCTTACGGTTCAGAACCTGCACTAGAACTATATAATCGTTCTAAATTGAACTTCCACCAATAAGCGAAAATCAGCTTCTAATGATGACAAACAATAAAGCTAACAAGAAGAAGGAAGAAGGAGATGCGAAGGAGGGGGGGGGGGCAACTGTGTCAGTGGTAACTGCAAATAGCACTAATTGACAGCGCTAAGCGATACAACAACCAAAAGAGAACTGCCTCATTTCAGAAACAAACCAGTGTAACTGTTTTCTTTGTTTCCTCCTATTTAAATTGGTATCTAACTGAATTATGACTTCGGATCCTATACTCTAAGCTAACTGTACTTTCTTTTTTTTGCAGGTAATTTTATCAGGAATCGATTCTTTCGAACAGTTTGGGGTGATTATGCTTGTTGGAAGTAAGTGTTCGAATATCTAGATGTTCGGAACTCTTGATATACATGTATATTTTTTATCCCATTATTTAGCTTAAGCGTTAAATCATTTCCATCCAGGGGTAGGAATGATAAGAGTAACAATAGACCCACCTTGCAGTCTCAGACGGTGGGGCTCGGTTCCGACCCCAAGTAAAGAGACAGTAGATAAAATGTTATAGTGTACGATGTCAAGTTGAGATATCAAGGGTATTGTATAGAAGCATAGTAATCGGCCTCAAAAAATGGTAGAGCTCTGCCTCGATGTCGGTTAAGACATGTGCCACGGCAGGAGTTGAACGTGGAACCACCACACTCGCTATTCTTAGCTGCTGGTCATTGTATATAGACGCTTTAGCCTATCTCTCTACTCATCTCACTCTCCCCAACACACGTTTTCTCTAGGGGCGGAGAGGTAAATTTTCCTATCTTCCGAGTCATTGGTTTTACTCTCGGGAGATGTCCACTGCCATTTTACGATTTAAACCGTTCTGAACAGCTGTTGCTTATTTATGTAGCAGCCGTTCTGTAGTTGTGGCTTAATGTCCGTGTGTCTGCAGATCCTTACAATAGCCCGCAACGATTTGATGAAATATCCAGGGAATGTGCTTGTTAGGCTTCAAACGGCTCTTGTTTTCTACTTACGAAATAATGTACCTACCCTGCAGGTGTAGCAGCATGCACAAGTGTAAAATCCATCAAGTTCCATTTTCTCCCGTCCTGCGATCTTCCAGAAATTTGGAGAGTTGGCTTTCAAATGTTCTATGGATTACAGCACGTTAATGGAAAATCAGCCTCGCGGCTGTAGGATCAAAATCCGCTGTAAAGATCTCCACTTCTTTCTTTGTCCTACGATTTTCTTACAATTCATTTTCAAACTGGACGAACGATGAAAATCGACTGCGTACCAGTGAGCATTAGACCTTACTTCCAAAACCTCAAAATCCTTCCAAATTACGTTGCTCATATTTTTTTAACTTATCAACACAACCAAAGCAATGTGACTTGTTCTTCCAGGATCCTATATAACTGACTTGTAGATATGACAGAGCCACAACCTGTTTTCACAAAATTTAGTTGTTAGTTATGATATTCGTTAGATTCTGTTACTGTACGATTCGGATCATATTATATTAAGTCTCGCTTGAACATCCATTACGAAGTCCGTCCATTAGCCTCAGTAATCAGTAGATGTTAACTTGCATTGAGGTCCATTAGTACTAATAGAATGAGGGCTTCACAGAAATCTCGTTATCCAAGAATGATCGATCAGTTTGATACATCGGTGAATCACTGGGGTAATTAGATTAGCTATTTTCGTAATATTTACTTACGTATCTTAGAAACATATGTGATTAGAGGTGAAGAGAGGGTACCAGTCAAATACCATGGATAATGTCGCTGAAACAAGCGGTCTAATTACAGTAAAACAACGTTTATTTGCCATGGTAGTCATGTACTTATTCAATAATGTATTAATGGAAATAAATCCGTTTTATGATACTCAGAATCAAACCCTGTTCTGCAACACTTTTTCATGGCAAAAACTTGGAGCAATTAAAAACGTAAATTTCTTTATTGTTAGTTCTCCACCTGAAAAAAGCTGATTATCCGAAATATAAACTTACTGTTCTCTTTTCTTATTTTGATGTAAGACTGGCAGTAGAGAATTGTCAAGTTTTTTGCACGATCTGTGAGATCAATCATCAATCCAGCATGCTAGGTCCACCGTTCCGACTTCTATTGATTCAATGAGTTGGACAACGACTGCTAGGACCTGCTGTCAAAGTAGCAAAGGTCAGTTTTTGTATATTTATCATCACCAGTTTATGTGAAGAAATATCACTGATCGAGAAATGTAATTTCGTTATGCGTAGGACCATCTTTGAGGTAGTGTCATTGATGTGAAGAGGGTACGAGGTAAATACCTTTCTGAGTGGTGGAATGGAGGTCTTATGAAGGATGAAGATAAGATGTGCGGCACAACCCATTCAGAGGGAAAGTCGAAGTTATTCGTGTCCATATTAGGAAAAGATTTAGGGTGTGTCGCCCCCAGAAAAGAAGGGGCTTGTGCCGCAACGTGTGGCATTTTACAACACATCATCTTCTATTACAGCCAACTGCATCGATTCTAACTAAATTTTAGTTACAATCGATCATTGATATCTGTATCCAAATTTCGATTACCACCTTCCCCCACCATTACGTGGACGTTACGACAAGACGTGAAACATGATTTTTGAAGGTCTAACGTCAAAATCCGTCGCTTCACTCGCCATGTGGATGACATAAAATTGAATGTTGATAAATGCCAAAAAAAAACCTAATGAATGTTGATACATGCCAAAATAGATCAATTGCAGTTGATACATGCAAAAATTTTTGGATATACCCCCTGATTACCAACAAATACGAGTGAAATTGCACTTTCGATTGGTGCCCGGAACGTTTCCTATTAGCGCTCGCAAATTTATCTTTAACGACTAACACAATTAATTTTATATAACTCTATTTACCTCCGCATGGGAAGTTGATATTGTCCTTGACAGAATAACCGGAACCAAAATTATTGCAAAAGCTGCTTAGCCCAAAAAGCAAGTGGAAATGTCAGTTTTTTGAAAGCGAACAATTCTTCAAATTTTTGTACATGTCTATCTGTAATAAATGACTTCGGAAACCAATAAATCGTCGTGTTCGGGTGAGTGTACTTTACGTTTCTATGGAAGTGATATCGTTAGACCGTATTTCTTGTGCTATGATGCAGCTCTAAAATGCAAGAATGCATTAATCTAATTGTAAGTTCTGCAGTTGACAGCCTTCAACTTTCTTGATGTTTCGATGAAGTGTGAATGAATTAGCGACGAGGAGAAAAACTAGCTCTTTCTTTGTTGGTTTTACATTTAGGGGAATATTCTCCAGCTAATGATATGCGTCCATAACTCACTTTCCAGTGGCCAAACTTTTTTCAATCTTTGAAGAAATGAAACAAAAACAAAAAAAAAAACCCTCGCTTCGTCTCTAAAACTGATTAATGGATGGATGATGGGTTAAGAAAACTGATTTTTTGTTTGGTTTAAAGCTAGAGTCTACCACTGGACTGTGGAAGCGTTGTCGTCACTTTTGGGAGGTGATTACATTTATTTTGACAAAATCAAAACCGCATTTCACATTTTAGACGTTCCCGAAGGAACGTCCAGCTTGTCTTTGTGTGTGCCTCCCATCCTTGTAAAAGAGTAAAAAAAACTATTAGGTATTTCACAGTTCATTATTTCTGTAACCTCTCATAACAACCCCCTCCCCCTTCTTCCTCTGTTTCAACAACTTCTCCGGACTACTAAGTCGTTAAAACGACAAAATTTAAATATTATTATTTAACAAATTGAATCTGTCACCCATTTTCTTTTTTTAACCCTTAAAATGAAATTTTCAAGTCAGATGAGCTCGGACTGGCCTAGGTTCATTTCAATGAATTCGACGCCCATTACTTGAAAATGACACCCCACTTGTCTAGGCCATTAAAAACCTCCAAAAATCACGTGCGTTGCACGTTTATGCATACCGTCTATAGTTGCGAAGCGATCGGGATGGCTGGAAATTAGGACCGGATTTCTTACATCATTCCAAACGCCTTTCATGGCCCGTACGGTGTATGGTAGACAGACATTGCAGATTTTGAATCTAAGCTCCTTGAAACGTAAACTGACTGACTTTGAAGAATGGGGGGGGGGGGGGGGATATACAAAAATGTTGCCATACAACATAGCCAAGTGATCTATTCGGTCGATTACAATCAACGAATCTGTTGCTAGAGAGTTTTGAATTAGTTAGTTCCACAAATTGCCAAGTTCCACAACACAGCCAAGTGATCTATTCAGCCATAATGAATTATGTTACAAAAAACTCTCTACTCACTTTTGGATTTCAATGATGATTTTATACAAAAGGAGAAAATCACTTCAACAATAACATATGAATGTTGACTACTATGATGTTGGTGATACATATACTTTTATAGACAGGGCTGAAGAAGTCCCCATTGACGAAACGTTTCCAAAAAAGAAAAATAAACATATTATACGCTCCAATTTAATGTCTTGAATGAAAGTGGTCACACTACAACCAACAACCATGACTAGTAAGATATTGAAAAGAAAAAAAAGTTGTTGAGTAGATGACAGCTATTGGTTGATGAGTTTGATGGTGATTATTGAAGCGTCTTTTTCTAACTACCCTATAAACTATAATATTGAGCAACTTTCGTATGTCAAATTCCAAGCACAAAGGCTTATTATTGAAAATATTGAGCCAAAAGCTATACGAAGTATGTTACATAATAGAACATGAAATTCTTGCGACAGTAATAACTCCTGCAGTTCCTCGTGATTTGGACGTAACTTCGGAAGAATGCAAGTATCCATTGAATGAGTGGCAACTTGGAATCGATTTTATGAATAGGAGTTGGTCATATGTGTTTACAGGACATAATATATTATATTGCTTTTTTAGCTTTTCAAGTGGTGACTAAGTTATTCATCTGGATACCGTAACAATCAGCGAATTGAGTCAGTACTGCAGATCCGATCACGTTTCGAGAAACACCCAGATCAACGTCGACTTCCCCGATCAATGTCGGTGGCCCACGAAATTCACATATCTTGGGAATCCGGCAATTTTTAACTGAGAACGGCGAAGGCGTCCAGCCGTGGACAGACGGGCGGGGATCTGACGTTGAATATGGGCAGGCAGACGGAGGCTGAGGTTGATAAGATGAGAAGTTGAGCGCCCCGTCTTGCTCCAGCGCGCAGTCAGGGCAACACGATCCGCCAGGTCTAAGGAAGGCTCTTCTCGACGTCATGGGTATGCAATTACATCTGGCTGGCTGGCGATGGAAAAGAGGTTCCAGGTTTCCACCGATCCTACCCATTTCAACGTGAAACGCTGGAATGAATTATTTATAATAACGTTATTACGAAAAGCGTGGCTTTTGTATTAGTATTTTCCATGGAAGTCCATTTGAGTTCAACTGAGTTCAATGGTACCTGTAAATAGCACTACAAGAACAGTAAAAATCCTGTCCCACATGGGCGTTTTGATCGAACAAGGAATTTTGAAACTCTCCTTCCTTTTTGGCCGAAAACGGAAAGAGATTGTTTTTTGAACTTCCCTTATCACCGTCCTGGACTTTCAAGTCCAAACCAATATTGGCAAACTTTCATTAACTACCGTGGATGAGCTGTTTTGTAGTATCTCATCCTCGCATTTTATTCATGACACTCTGCTGGGAAAATTGAACGACATTTGATTCTTTCAGGTTATTCTTACAGTTTTCATCCGATTCTGATTAAACACGGGGTCTTCTAGGAGTTTCATTGCCCTCAAATTAGCACATCAGTCTGCCGATGCGCAAAGTACAATTCACCAAGCATCATTTTTCAGGAAGTAGTGGCCCAATCTCGCTCAAATTTAAAGGGCTTGTAAATTACAACAAGATAGAAGATGATGAATAGGTACGCGCATCCCAGTATGTGAAATCCTTGTAAACCCCAAATTCTATATTTTCCATTCGATTTCAATGAAATTTTCAGGGAATGTGTGTGGCATACGGCGATAAATGGTCATTTATGAGTTTCATTTATCAGAAATTGATAGTTCCCTCTACGCATCCGCATTGGTCAAATACACCGAGCTTCATTTCTTCAGGTTCTACTCGTTCGTTCTCGCTAAAATTCCGAAGATTGGTCGGGAGAGGACGATCTCACATGAAGCTCATATAAATTGCAACATAATCGTATCATTAGCGACTGCTACGCATGGCCGAACGTGAAATCCTTCTAACAAGCGAAATTGTCATCCCATTTCCACGACATTTTCAGGATTTGTGCGGTAGTTGGTCCCCAATGGATTCCATCGCTGGAAAATCAATAATTCATTCTTCGAATTGGCGAACGTGGAATCCGTCAATCGTAATTTTCTCAGGTTCTAGCAGACAGATCTGGCTAAAATAATGAAACAGCTCATTTAATAGAAAATTTCAATAATCTAATCTCAAATTTATGCTGATAAATGTGCTTGAATTTAATTAAAATGCGCTAAGAATGTTGAAAATTCAAAAAATCCATAATCTTTGAAGAGAAGAATGTTAGTGGAACAATTTTTGTTTCGCAATAAATTGATAGTTGGAAATGTTTGGCTTACAAAGTGCTCACATTTTAACTTAATTTAACATAGGTAAACGTCGTAACATAATTTTAAAAAATTCGGACATACGATCATACTGCATGACTGGAACTTTTTCTTCAAAATCAAAATTTCTACTCGCATTTTCGTTTATTATTTTCAATAATAAGCCTTTGTAATCGTACATACAAAATGTTTTATAACCTCCCTAGAATTTGGTCACTTTACGTTTCAACTTGCGTAAATTCAAAATCTGTAATGTCCGTCCGCCGTACGCCATCCGCCATACTAAAGGCTTCAGAATTGATGTAAAAATTTCGTTCTTTCTCAGATTTTTTAATATAGTTACAATATCCGTAAAAGTATTTGACACGAAAAAGTTAACTTTTAAGCTGATTGAAGGATTCTAACTGTCATTGTGAGCGGATGCAGGCCCCTGAAGTTGCTAGTGACTCTGTACTCGTAGTTACAAGTTAGGAAACTTTGCTGTCACATTCTGTGTGGATAATTAACACATTATACAAATATAAAGCAGTTTGCAGTTCCACAACTCTAATTTTGAACCCCCTTCCCACCCAATAGCGCTTTTATTTCAGGTGAAACTGCGTAAATCAAATTAGAGCGGATCTAAAAAATAACTCGACACGAATAAGCTTTCACAAAGTCGGTTTTCTCTTTCTTCCCTTCTCCGTGTTAGCGTATGCAACGAATGATATAAAATGCATGAGTGGTGAGAAATGTGTTTTATGTGGCCATGAAAAACAGAACTAATGCTTCCGCCGAGGGACTGGTGAAAAGTCCATTATCATTGGAGAGTTTTCATTCTCACTGTAACCGGCGCGGTTAGAAATGTTAAAGCACTAAACTACTCGATGAACCCGACTTCAATTTGAGAATTCCATGAACTTATCATCTTTTCGTCTGCTTGATGTCAGAGTAGAATAGAAATTTCGTTACCATGACAAGCAAGTACTGACTGAATTCTTATTTGACAAACATTGAAAATTTTTGTTTATTTTTTCCAATAACCAAAATGGTGTTTTTTTCGTATTTTAATGGACCATGAAACATTTTTTTCGGGATAGATATGTTTTAGAAATCGAACTACAAAAATATATATAGAAAATGTTCTTCTGCCCTTTGAATCTTTTCTCCAAAACTACTGGACTGGCTTGAGAATCATCCATCGAGTGGGGATCTGCCAGTATTTTGTCAATTCTCATCAGTAAATATTCAATATTAAAAACACGTGGTAGTGTACTGAATTGAATGTTACGCTTTTAATATCTGCCACCTCTCTACAGCCGGCAGGTGGCTAAAATGAACCTGCTCCATTGGTACTTTCATTTTGTTTACAAGGTTACACATAAACTTCCGTTGAAGCCTCTCCAACATGATATCAGTATGCTACATAAAAGAGGGACCAAACTATACTAGCACACTCCAAAATTTGGCGAACCTAAGATTTTTACGACAGCACAATTGCTTTAATTGACGAGAATTCCCGCGTGCCCAATTTTTAGAAATCCGGCTGCTCTCTGAGCTTTCAGAGCTACCGCACCCACGTGATCGATATAGGTCATTTTCAGGTCCAGAACGATTCCAAGCTCCCTGGTCAAGACTTGGGTAAGGAGGGTTTCTTCGATTAGATAACTATACAACAGTTGAGTTAAAGATCTCGTGTAAGATGATGAAATGGACATGGTTAGTTGGCCCTTCCTGATTTTAGAATCCAACGCTTTGGGGGATGAATCAGACGTCATCCTCTGAGTGTGGCGGAGCAGTAATATCCGCATCCACCTTAATTGAAGGGGCAACTATACCATACCATCACCTCACAATGATTTGGTACACTTCATCTGATTAAGCGGATTAAGCGCCAAGTGATTAACTGAACACCATTCAAGGAGAAGTTGACAACAGTTTGCCAAGCTAGAGGTTCATTCGATAACTTTCAGGTCGTCGTCGTACATGCGTACCTTAATCTCATCTGAGGAAAGCTGGGAACAAACATTGTTTATCAGCAGAGGGAACAAAAGCGGGCCAATATGTGAACCCTGAGGGACACCAGATATCAATTTTTCTTCTGATATCTACATCCCTACAGTGCATACGAACACTGAACTACATCTGTAGTGAGTGTCGTGGAGACAGGTGGATACAGTAGAAGAGGTTCGATTAAATCGGCCTCGTAGCTCATTCCGTCAGAGTTGAGAGACTAAAAGAGAGATTTCCTCTTAGCAGTAAGGACACGAGTTCGAACTTAGTCAGAGATGTCAATATCTTAGGGCAGTAACTGTTGCTGGGCGCAGGTGGTAGGACCCGAAATAACACGAAACAGTAATTAATTAAATCCCACTCTAAAAGACTGTATACATCACATTCGCAGTCGTAGAAGGCATTTATTCCTCCCTTCTTCTGGGGAAGACGTAAGCGCGGTGAACTGGGATTCTCCCTTGAAACCAACCCTCTTAATTTCCTAATCTTGAGAAGAAACATTGATTTCTTATAAGAACATAAATGTACCAGGAACAACAAGCTTGAGTTCTTCATATAGTGTATACATAAATCTGGAAATATTAGTTCCGATTTTCGTTTTTTTCCTTTTATTTGGCTTAGGTACAAACCCATTCGACATCGATTATTCACAGTTGATATCATTAAACATGAATACTATTGTAATGGTAGGTATAGGATTACAGTTTTTGATAAGAGGATTTCATATTTTACAATAAGGCTGTTCAAGAAAGTCAGAATTTTAGAATAGTAACATACGTGTTGCTTATTAGGAACGGAAGTTAGGGATCTGTGTTAAAACGTGTCTCTCAACGATATTCGCTGCTCCTGATGGTGTTAAGCACACTCAACCACAACATGTTCAATATCTTCCAGAACGCATCTGTGGGTACGCAGTTGGTCCGCCCACGGTCATACAAATGAACTGTGTTTTTCAGTGTGTGAACTGTGTTCTATTGTGTTTTTTTTTTTTTCGAAGTGGGAAAACTCTCATGAGCACTGAGCAGGTACAGCTCTATCTATTGCTCCCATGCACCGTTCTTAATCTGCAGAACTAAATGAGCCGCTTCCTTGACAACTTCCAACCAGCAAACCAAGTGTGTGGACAGATCTTCGGCTGGATGCAGTGGTAGTAATACCCTTTCATCAGTGACATCTCATCCTAGTCTTGTTGATGTCCCTTCTTGATGATTTTGGCAACGTCTGATTTGGGTAAGAGGACGGGGATTCCAGATTGCGCATCCGCACTGCCACAGACACCTCACAAGCGAATGGTAGAGCAAGCGCTTTAATTCCAAAGGGAGATGGGGTGACCCGAGAAGAGACCTTATCTGGTGAATGTTTTACTGATATGCGGGATCCACGTTAGTTTCGTATCCAAGGTCAAACCAAGATATCGTACTGACTCCTTGGGATCGACTGGCTGACGTTGGTTGAAAAGTTGAGATGTTTGAGTTCTGCTATCATGTGATGCAGACAAGAACCGACTTTTCTGGATTAAGCCTCAGTCTTCATTAGTTGGACCAGTTGCAGACTTGGTTTGCATCGTTTTGTTGTTTGCAGTGTGCTTCCTCCCTGGTATTCCCCTCGGACAATATGGCTTGATCGCCAGCATAATGGTCAATGAGAACACCGTCAGCACGTGGTACATCACATACGAATAAGGTGTAGGAGACAGGTTCAAGTACGCTTCCCTGAAGAACACCTGAATCGACGAGGAATGTGCTAGATTGTGCATTTTGTTCTGGCTGTGAGATAACTTTGGATAATGCGGTAGTAGGTGTCGCGTATTACCCATTTAAGTTTGACCATTAGCCCTAGGTCCCTCACGCGGTCGAATGCTTTCTCCACATCCACGAAGAGTCCCAAGCAGACATTTTTGAATATTGTTTTGATGTTAAGCTGATAGTAGCTTAACTGATTTTATTCGGTGCTCGTTCCCTTTCACCATTCACATACTGTAATTATGTTTTTCCAATTTTATTTCCAAAACAAACACTAGTTTGCAGGTCTTACAGGTGAATAGTTAAGGGTTTGCAACCATAGATCCCCTCCCCCCTCCACCCTTCCAATCATTTTCTTCTTGCGTCGTACGTCACTATACCTGCTATACTTAATAAAGAAGGGGAAAAAAAAAACATTTCAGTTGTCTGCGTACGTATCCCGCGTTCCCTATTTAATCGTGAAATATTCAAGTTTGTCAACCCCTCGCCACCACCGCCGCTTCACCCTTTGTTGATCTCTTGGGAGTGACGTGCGAAGCCAGGCGCTGTAAAAATGTCGGACAGGTCATTTACGTGAGTGGGGAGTCGCATTGTCGGCGTCTCCTCTTCTTGTTCCGCCTCCTGTCGCGTTTCGCGGATACGCGGGTAGATAAACTGTCAAAATAACCACCAGCCTTTCCCCCTCCACTCGCGCTCAACCCCCTTTTTCCCCACGTGTCCGCTCGACGCTTCAACCCCCTTTCCCACCGCTGCGCTCAATCGTAACTCTTCCGTTCGCACTTCACCCTTCCACAAGTGCCAGCTTCGCCTGCCGCTCTGAATCCTATTTAACCCGTCACCGACTTGTGTCCACTCCATCCACTCCTACCCTAGTTATGTTATGTAGTTCAGTAACCACAACACACACACACACACACACGCACTCCGACGCTCAATCCAAATAATCATCGTCGTAATATTTTCAATCATCGATCCTGAGGTAGAATTTACAGATGCAGTAACGCATAAAAAACATACCCAATTTTCCTAAATAACTGATTTGCACTATTAGGTCTGAAACTTTCACATTTGTGACAAATATTTTCTAAATAATATTCTGAGTTCTACAGATATTAGGATTCTACCCATTTTCGACCCTTTTCGTGCTAGAATGGCGCTACCGTTCGAACTCATCGTTTCGTTTCTCTAAGTTTGTTCGAGCAGACATCAACACCATCGAATGGGGCAAAACCGAGAGACAGCTACATTCATTTCAGGAAAAAATTGACAGCTTGGATCCTTTCATCAAATTCACCCTTGAATTGGTTGGAAATTGGTTAAATTTTGTTGACTTGTCCATTTCATTGATTAATAAAATGCATGATTTCCCCGTTTATAGATAGTGATATAACTATTCATAGCACTCCTTTAGCTCACAAACATGGCGCCTTTCATAGTATGATCGACGGGGCACTGTCCATACCAATGAATGATGAAAATTTGTTGAAAGAGAAATCTGTTATCTTGTTGATTCCGTTTGGAATAAGGTTCTTAGGGGAAAAAGTAGGGAAGGGATGTGTAATTTAGAGGGAGAAATTGAGTCGGAAGAGAAAAAGTGGATTAGTATACCTCATTATGGGAATATTTCGGATAAATTTGGTAAAATTCTGTCGTCCACAGTTTTCAATGTTAGATTCAAGAATAAAAATGGACATGTGGACTTGAGTACTGTGGTCAAACTGGTAGGAAATTTAGGGAACGAATAAGAGAGCAAGAAAAGGATTTTGGGGACAACAAAGTCGATTCTGCCTTTGCAAGTCATCTGAATGAGTTCAATTATTATACCTTAATTACAGCTTTATTTTTGATCTGACAAACAGGCAATATGTAGAATTTCCTCACTTTTGGCCAAAAGGGAGGTATGTAGGGCGTGCTAGAAGAATTCGAAATTGTTCACAATCATAGGTTAGGAAAATGTTTAAATGAGGTTATTCCTCAAAATATTTCACCATTAATGGGTTCATTTATGCAATAAGTTCGACTCCCCCCCTCCATAATGCTACTGTTTGTGTCCCTTTCACTTTGTAAGCCTTAACTTGCATTGGTTGGTCCTCCCCGTCCTTTCCACTCCCCTGAGCCAATGAGGTTCAACCCCTTTCACCTTGGCCTCTAAAAGTTTTGTTTCTGTGATGTACCTTCAATTCCTGTTTGGTACTGATGATGTCCTAACCGTCGAAATCGATTTAATGGTGTAACTATTATTTTCGCGGGAATATAGACAACCTTCTCTCTTACTCCGTTTTTATTGAATAGGGCAGTCTGGGTATTGTTGTATAATGGACACAAAAGAAAATGATATCAGATGTTTAAATGTGTTTTTCCCGCCTTTCTTCTAAATTATGGCCAGATCGGACTACTACAACCTGAGAAAATAAGGCGTCAATAATTTTTCATTTGCGCAACCGCAGCGTGAAGTGTGGATTTTTGAGCGATGGAATTCATTGGGAACCGTACACACATCAACTCAAACAACCCTTTATATGCCATCATAATGGTATGAAAACTGGACTAAAACCTGAGAGAATTCTACTTCTTGGGTTTAACGTTTGCAAGTGCCTGGAGTAAGGCATCGATTTTTGTGCGATGAAATGCATAGGGGACTATCCACGGCGTAACTCAGACATTCCATGAAAAATTTAATCAAAATCGGATTAAAACTGTATGGGCAAAACTTCTTACAAGGATCTGTCGACACACGGCAGACAGTCACTAAACAAAATTTGTGTTAATTTTTTTTTTAATAAAAATATGTACATTTCCCGAAAAGGAAAACAAAACGGCCCCTAACAATAGGTAGATTCGAAATCAAAAGCATTTTCTTAAATAACTAATGTGTGCTCACTTGCATATGAGACCTTCAAATGTATGTTTTCCAGAATGATATTCTGCAATACTCAAACTTCAGGATTTTAACCATTTACTTACATATTAGAGACTTTTGGGGCGTATATTTTGATAATGCTTAAACTTATTGTTTCAGTTCTGGAAATCAGATGTATCCTCCTCGCTGCAATAATAAATTGTTGTCTGCTATCTCAAAAAGTTGCAATACTGAAGTTGCACGTTCAGATGTGTTCCTCTAATAATTCCTAAAACGATTATCCCACAGAATTGTTTCTACTCCCACCGCCACAAATTGTAATGCAGTAGCACAAAAAACACAACTCACACATTTGCTTAATCTTCGTATTTACTGTTGTAATTATTTTAAACCTCGGTTGCTCCTGATGTGGCTACAGTTGAATTAAATGATTAAAACAATGCTTATTTTTAAATATGTGCCAATTTATACCAAAAAGCGTACTTGAATCTTTCAAATTTACTAAGAAAATTACTTTTTTTTACATTAAATTCGACAGCCCACCAGTTCTAAGGTTCTAATAATCTTCGGTCCTTTTAGCGATTCTCGAGCGGCAGCTCGATCGTTAACAGCTTGAACATTTTAGTTCAAGAGAACAAGCTCAAAAACATTACTTCTGAATTTTCTGTTTACACGTTTTTCTTCAATACATCCAACAGGCATTCGTGTACGCCACAAAGTTGTGAAACACAAAACAGGGGAGAAACTGGAACATAGCGTCCACCCAACTACATCATAAAATGAGAGAGGTACAAACAATTGGAAATTGGGCTAATTTCGGGCAAATCTCCTCCACTTGCATTGCGTTTGCCGTTATAAAGCACCGGGCCCCTTTAAAGAGTCCGATTGAAGTCCGCCAAAGCTTTTTCCATTCAAGATTAACATTGAACAAGTTTCTGCTCAGAATGTTTCCCTTCTGCGATGCGGTTTCTCGTCTCATTTATACATTTGGCACATAATTGCGTTGGGGAAATTGTTAAAACAGGTGCCATTTATTATGGCTTCGTTGAGAAGTGTTAGTTAGAGTTAGTCGGGTATTCTGACTTTAAAAGTGATTATTTTATATTGAAAAAGTTACATCAGAGTATAAATACACTTTGATGACTGTTCATAGTAATCTCTGTTCTGAGGCACTCTATGAAGAGACGTTTGGATTTATGATATGGATTGGCTGCGATTCATCCTACGAAACCATCAGATGTATTACGAAATGCAACGCCGATATGTTATTTGTTTCCGGAGATAGTTTGTTGGTAAATTTCTTAATCCTGCTCCAGCGAAATATCCTAATCCTTCAGTTTAGTGCTCTCCGATACCTCCCTAATTTTTTTGTTTCCTCTCGGTCGAGTATGGCGTTGGAACACGTGAAATGCCTCAATCATGAAATTCTCATGTACAACTTCATATGCGCCGTTATTGAGATCCCTCTCTCAGTTTTAATATCGACATTTGTTAATAAAGAGCTTCACTTCGCATTTACAGCACATGAAACGTTTACATATCAGTTGCCTTCGGTCTTGTGATCGAGCGAGCTATCGCACAATGCTGGGTATATTGTAATGGAATGAAAGAATCAATGATTGATATTAACTCAAAATGAATATAATAACTCCATCACAAATCATTGGAGGTTGATATGTAATGTTTTTTGTTTGATCGGGCTGTTTGTATTCATCCGCTAAGCAAAGATCTGAGCTTTTGTTATTGGTTTATAATTTCCGATTATGGAACTTTGTATTCGACCAGGAAAAAATTTGTTTGAACCCCCATCAAAAGTTGTTACTTAGTTGACGTGTCTTCGAAACTACAGGACCAAAGTTTACGAAATTTAGCTGAACAATCCAACACCGTTCTCGGCACTCTGATCAATCACCCTAAGGGATTACGGTTGAAAATTAAGCTATAAAAAATAGAAATCTCAAAAACTGTCGATGTAAGAGGGTGTTTTTCTTGTGTGTGTGATTCAAATTAAAATTATTCCAGTGAATCGAATAAGACCACTCGAGTTTCTTCACGGCCATCCGCTTGCTACCCTTTGAAAAATTGGTCAGGTAGGCAGTCGAGCTGAAGGGCCGGGCTCCAGAGCCCGTTCGACGGGAGGTATGAGCTAGAACTCGCTGCTGGCGGCAGCCCCAGTATTTTGATGTTGAATGCAATTACAAGATATAAACGCGCAAGGTGCCGAATTTAGATGATGTAGACTATGTCTAATATAAATCATCTGTGATTTACGCGGAAAATTGGCAGCGTTTTCCCCATGGGTAACTTCTGGGTCCAACCTGTTTAATGTGGGCTATGTCAACAAAATTATTATTATTATCGTGTTGAAGAGATGGTTGGGTGTCACGGGACTTTAGAAACGTCTTTTGTGTGTTTTTTCATCCATGGAAAAATCACTCGCCATTTCAACCATGAGTTGGGCCACAATATTTCCGATAGAGTGATGAAACACGGGTTTTGTGTGTGTGTCAGACCCGGTGCACCAAGAAAATCGAATGACATTCTTTGGAAATTTGGAAAATTGTAAAAGATCAAGATTTCTCTGCTCTTTCATTATACCTGTGAACTTTGGAGGACTTTGTAGTGTGACTCCAGACGATAACAATCCTTAGGACACCAAAACTGTGTTCATTCCCAAAAAAAAAAAACCATTCCGAATGAAGGGATGAGTTTATGAATAGAACTTTTCAAGCACAATAAATCGATCTCATCTTCAAAAATTAATCATCGAGAAAATCATTACAAGTAGGTATATTCTATTTGTATTAAAATAACAATTCTACGTAAATATCGGAATCAAGATCGGAGCCACTCTCCTTCATATCTTGTCTTGCCCACTGTTGATGCCGCAAAAATTTACATTTCAGCCTTTTAGATCGATTAGGAACGAAATTAGCACAAGCACCTGATCACAGCTGTCCACTGGTCTCCATACCTTGAAGTTGAGTTCTAGACGTCCAAAAACAGTTGGATAACTTCGTCTAAATATAGATCCGTGGACACTAATATTTTCTAATCTCATTACCGAAACAAAAGTTGTTATGAAAACGTGTAGCTCACGAAGCTCTTCACGCGATTTATCCAGAATCTTCTTGGTACCTTTTAAATTTCAGCTTTCTACGTTGACGAGGACAGAAAATAGCCATTACGCTTTTTCGTCACACACGAGTTTATATATTCCAGTGAAACAAGAAGTACATGGATTGTACTATGGTATGTATACCTACCATACATGGAATATCAATATCTACAAGGGTGCAACATACTGTAAATGGGATAAGACGCAGAAATCCACGATTAGATCAGCTGAAATTTAACGAGGTGCAATAAAACACCTACCTACCTACGCCTCACTTGCCCATAATTATACTACGTGAGACTTGAAAAACTTGATTTCAAACGGTGCTATTACAACATAATTCCCCTAGAATTATGTTAGGCGTTGCGATTGTCCCATGATAATAGGCGATTTATCTACCAAGAACGTTGACATTTAAGGATTGATTAATATCGATGGCGAGAATCCAGTCCAAACTACATCCAAAATGTGATTTTTACCCTAGTTTCATTAACTTTGGTCCGGGCGGCATGCGTTGGATTTTAAAATTCGGTTTGCGGATTGCACACATCTTGAAACGTGAAACAATACATTTGGGGGGGAGGATTAATTTTTGTCTTGATCAATTACAAAGGTTCATTATTGAAAATAACGATCCACAAAATTATTAATGTCTCGTATATCTTGGTTTCTGAGAGTCGCTGGAAGGCGATTATTATCTCCCACGAGTCCAATGAAGAACAATTCCTATCACTGATTAGTTTTAAGTTCAATTATATTGTTTAGTTTGTAACTTATTAGTAGTAACTGATAGTTATTGTTGTTAGTGATGGTATAATCGTCGAAATCGATTCATCGCTGTAGCTTATTCATTTGAGTTCCGTTTTTTTCATCACCAACGTCCTTGTAGAGTGTGATATACCATCGCTTTTAGTTTAATGAATGTTCAGAAACCTGAGCTGTCTTAAACAGGAATGATAAACCTTTGTGTAGTACTTTTGCTGAGTTTTCTTCGTAATTTGATAAAAGTCCATGTGACAACGTCACGTCATCAATCATGAAGTATCGTCGTTATAGAAAACGTAATTAGTGTTTGACCGCCGCTTGCCCTCGGGTTACGATATTCCGTTGGACAGAGGCACTGAACTCAGTTTGACGTTTCAGCTCGCGATTATTCCAGGATTATCGCCAACTTGTAGTCCCCGAGCCCTTTTAGCGTTAATCCTTTAATCAACGACGCGTTAGGTTCGCAGTGACTCCCCCACTTTTGAGATGAATCTGTCTTGACTTCCGGTCCTAATTAGATTTAAAACCCTTCCCCGCCGAGCTGTTCTCCCTGACCGTCGTTCATAGCTCACCCTCCTGACCTGCTGACTACATTAAGGCCGAAAGGTAGCTGTAGAACGAGACGGAACGGTGGGCGGGGTCGAGGAAACCTCTTACTTCCTCTTCCCTTAGTATCCTCAGGGCTTTATTTCTCAAATCAGGCCCCACCACTACCTCCCATTCATCTCTCAACTTTCTTAATACTTGACAGATATTGATGAGATTTTGTCGAGCTGAAGCCCGTCTCCCGTCTCGAACAGGCGGTCGCCTAAACTTCGATTTGCGTTCGGTAGATCCAATAGAAAATGGCGAACGTTCTTGTTTGTTGGCAACTGTCGTTCCTGTCTCTAAAATCCATCCGCCTTGTGATACAACTACTTAGCGTCTTACTACCTAAAAATAGAGCTTATAAATTGAAAATCTGGGCCAAACATATTGGTGAGTAATTCATGGATTATAGAGACGTCCTTAAGTTCGGTTTTATTGATCAAATTTGTTAACATAATTATAAACACTTATAAATATGTTAAATTCTTTTAATTTTATAGATATGTAATAATTGTCATGGTAATCCGAGTTCGCTGGTGCTTCGTCAACGTGCTAGTGTGTGATAGATATGGTTAGTTGGCCGTTCCCCATTTTAGAATCCAACTCCTTGGGGGATGAATCAGACGTTGTCAAGCTGGGTCATCCTCTGAGCGTGGCGGAGCATTATATCCGCATTCAGCTCAATGGAAGGGGCAACTATACCATTCCATCACCTCACAAGTGCCGCAACCTAACGGGAACGACATTCAGCGTCTTGCCCTGGGGACTTGGTAATATAGTAGTCGCTCTCCTCCCACGAAAGAGCATCTGCTTATGCAGCGAGCATGTGCTAGGCAACTGCATCGTCGAGGAGTATTCGATTGTTTTTCACCAAATATAAATTGATTAATCAAAAGTATATAATTCGAATCCATCGCGCTGCACCATTAAATGTATAACTTTATTCCTTTTATGATAAGTTTTGAACATTCTGCCAAACCTTTCATGATCCTGATCATTTCAGGGTATTTTATTGATACGGTTTCAACTCTCACACCCTGCTATGAGCCAAACATTTTCAACTGAATTTCTTACAGTAGGACGAGGTTATTCAATTGTTTTCTTTCAAGTATGATCTCTCAAATATGATAACCCATCTTCATTCTTTTTTCTAAGCGTATTATTTCAAACCAAACGAGTTCCATTCCATTCCCATATCGAATGACTTTCGCTTCAAAATATACAGTGTATTCGATTTAAGAACGACGAAACTTCACAGATCGATCAGCAACTAAGGTGCAACAGCTTTTACCCCATACCGATTTTGTTTAGTCCGCTTCTTTTCTGCCTACTCTACATTATGCCAAACCTCGTTTTTTAGAAAAGGATAAAAAGTTGATATTTCAAATCCCATCTTTTTTCATTTCTGAATTACCGATCTTTCATTCTTTCTTTGATTTTGAACATTCGGAGAAATACGTTCATTCGATTCAGCTAGAAAAATTAAATAGTTATATCACCCTTTCAATTTCGTCCAACACCAGAGATTCTGTCAAAAATTGCTCTGAAATAAAAAATCAGTAGACTGATAGAAAGCTAATAAAATGTAGATTTTTTTACCGTAGAGCTCATCCATTTTCCAGTAGATGGTGGTAAATAAAATTAAACATTGTGAAAAAAGCACAAGGTTGGCCAAAATTCAAGTAAGTATAGGCTAGAAAAAACGATGTACGACATAACTTATGAGAACATTTTATGGAATGAAAATGAAAGAAAATTCAACTCTCTTTTCAACAGTATAAATTAAACCTAATCAATTTAGTAAACTAAGGGAGTTATAGCCATTTCAGTATAGTAAGGTCGAAAATGGGGAAAAAAATTGGTCTGAGGTAATATTTCTTGTAAATTAGAAGTTAAATCGATCTGTGAAGGTTCTTCGTTCGTATTATATTGAACCCGAAATAGGAATCTACTTGTGTGTTTTCAGTAATCCATCCACAAGTTGAGGCCTCGGAATAACATCCATTATCATATGAGATATAACTACTCAACTGCAAATGACATTGCTTCTTGTGTTACCTTAGGCTACAGTTAGCAATGTAGATACCTGCAGCTGTTATAGAATAACTTCATAAAATAGTTACGAGTTCCCAACCTGAATCAGCCGTTGGTAAATTCATCGGATTCAGGAACAACTGAATTAAAATAGGGTTTCAGAGCGTACGCCAAAGTGTTTTTGTGGAGCCTTCCTGTTGAACAATTTCATTAAAGCTACTAATCTCTGCAGGTGGTGAGAGTGGGTATTATGATTACCGGTTACCCGGGAGAAAGAAGGCGGTTCGATTAATTAAACAACCAAGTGGAAAGCTGGAGAGCCCCCTCCAGAAACATCTCCCCTTCCGGTATTATTTGAAAAAATTTAATATACGTGAATACATTCATTTGTTCCCTGGGTTCATTCCGCTCAATCCAAGTTCATAAATTCAACGTACCTGAATCTAATTAAGCAGATTTCGATTATAAATAATAAACGTATGGCGGAACTCTGCAGTTGTATCAGGGGTGCGGAAAAAGTAGAGATATTTCTTCCTTCTCAAATGAGAATCACATATTTATTATGATTCCACAGTATCTGTCAGGTTGCTGACCGTTTCCATCGCTCCACTGGTTTTATTTTGGATGTTTTTACCCGAGCTGTTTTAGTTGTTGCTTTGCTTCCAAGATGTGTTTGTTGGATTCGTTGACTTTCATGCCATGTTTTTGTTTGCTCCTAGGATGCTCGGAGTTTTTTATGTATGTCTGTTTAGAGGGGGGGGGGGGGGGGTCCGCCAAACGACTCGTAAGAAATAAAGGAATTTTATTACTACTTGGAGAATTCTAATTGACTTTCACTATCAGCCTACAGTACTTATAGTACTGATAGTTAATTCGAAATAAAAATTACGTTTAAGGTGATTTTAGAGTTTAAGTAAACTCTGGAGTTGGTAATTCATTTCTTTCTATCAATTTTAAATTCATGGAGGTAGGCTGTGTTATAATATGTGCGAAGCATTGGGATCATGACTGGAAGTTTGTTCGATACATAATTAAGACCTGCAAATAAGCGATGTTTTTTTAATACTCCCAGAGTTTAATCATGTACCATACCGAACCTTGTTTACATGATGTCTGTTTGCATTAGTCGACGAAATGTACGGAATAGTTAGCGTCTTTTTCTTGCGTAAAAACGGCAATTGATATGAACAGCAGTAGACGACCTCCTCGATCGTTCAACTTCGAGGCGAGCAATTAGAAAAAGAATGAGGCGATCGGTTATGAAATTTCCAAATCTTCCTTCTTGTCAGTAAGCGGAAAGGTGATAGAGACAAAACGAAAATTGCCGTCCAGTTCAACCAGTAGGGTCCCAAAGGAGCTGCAATGTGTGACGCACTCGGTGACGATGTTCGAGTGAAGGCCGCAAATGAAAGGGACGAACCTCAGGAACCCGAAATCCTCAACAAGTTAGGCTACGAATGACTGCATTTAATGAATATTTCGCACCCTTGACCGGGACGTTGTAAATCCAACCAGTTGGTACTTCGACCTAATCAGCCCTTACTTGAGCCTATTTCTCAGTAGAAGACAGTTGCGGTATCCTGCGAATTTGCTGAAGCGAAATGAAACAACTTGATTCGTGACCGCATTGTCTCTCAAGTGTCCGATCAAGACTTCTGAGTAGACTGTTGGATGTAGGAGGTGAGTCAACCTCGATCGAGCTGTGGACCTTTGCAAGCTCCACGAATCCATACGAACCGAAATTCAGGATTTGAAGGGGAAGAGGGAAGGAGACTTGGATGATGAAGGGGTGCACTTATTTAAAAGCTGTGCCAACTAACAAAATGTTAGAGAAACCTTCAGGTAATTGCAATATTGACCATGAGCATAATATAATAATAATTTGACGGTCAACATTTCAAATGTTTATAATCTGGTCATGGAAACTCCTGATGTAATTGCCCTGCCCATGGGAAACAATTTAACGATGTGATAAGTGTAATAGTTTTTCATATGTCTGTAAGCTAAGATATGAAGATAAAAATAAAATCACCCGTCTTTTTTAATTTGACTACTCCAGGAAAGATTCACTCTATGTAGATTCAATTGCTCGTATTAATACGAGAACTGTTGCGGAGTCTGAGAGATATGAAGTTTTCCCCGACTACTAACTAGATGGGCGCGATCGGACCACTAGAACCTGAGAAAATGGTGGTTGGTGGATTTACTTTTTGGGCATGCATAGGCAGATTCATGATTTCATGATGTCCTGCCTCTACCACACATCGACCACTTCCTACAGAATTTTCCATATTTAAATTCAGTATAACTATTTGACTAGTTCTGTCATTTAGTCGTATTCTAATGCCACTACAATGAACACCTAAAATATTGACTTTACAATATAATCCGAGCCCAAAAACTTGAAAATATCCTCTGAAGGAAGAGAATTACAAATAATTGAAAATCGGCCTATTTTGTGTGGGTCCACTCTTATACCCTACAAAATCTCCTGCTAACATTATAGATCAGATTGGACTCTGCTAAAGGTCGTCCTACTCGGAGTTAAATAGCTGTTTTCAAGGTTCCCATCGACCTAGTGCCAGCTCAGACCCTTTCTCATTGACTTTAACCAAACCGTATTTTACGTGTAGCGTTTGCAGAAACATCGTTTAAACATTCCAGAAAACAGCTGATTGGCCTGATGGGCAGTGACTAACGCATCGGAGAAGAGGGAGAGAGATAGTTATTGACATAATAAGGTCAAAGAAAAACAAATATTGCCTCCTCAAATTGGCATTTTAATTTTGGAATACAAAGATATATTTGCATAACTGATATATCTCAGTTTAAGAACTTTTTATGTTTCTTAGTGGATTTGCTTTGATAATTAAATTACATTAAAATTTGTATACAAACACATTGTTCACATAAAAAATGTATTTCTTCTTCTTTTTCTGCGGTAAAACAATTTTAAATTGCTAATATGACACATTTGTGTTTTATTTTTGTAACCCACAGCACCAATATCTCCTTGTAATGTTAAATCCTTAAAAAACAGTGGAACAGAAAAATAAACATTCTGAATTAGAAACGTTGAGTCTCAGATTGTTGAAAACTCAAACAAAAATGGTATAATCGCCTTTGTTTGCCTAAACTTGAAAATATGTGAACTTTAAGTCTACCTACGCACCGTTCAGATCGATCCTCGGTGAAGTTATTAAATTCCACTGTAAAAGCCATCTCCGAAACGTTCCCCGATTCAGATTCAATCAGAAATATTATCGAGGAACTCGGCCTCAGGTAGCTTCGCTGTCGAAAATTAATTATGAAGACAATTCCCTGTTGGAGGAACGAACGCCGTACATATTTGACCTTACACAGAGGGTTCGCTACCGAAGGAAAAACGTCAACAGACTTGAAACTTGTCATCCCGAATGAACGATAGAAGGAAACATTTATTTAGTGCATTAAGATTGTGCGAAAAGAGGATTTGAGTGTGTGACACAAACACAATGCTACACTTCGCTCCTATGAACGTGATTTACAAATACAAAACTGCAGCTATCAATTTAACTAGGTATGGAAAGTTTTTTGTTAAGGACGAACCAAGTCCTTCTGAAGAAACAAGGACTCATCCTCTAAGAGGTCCTCCCGAAACCATATTCAGAACTGGTCGACAAATCAGCCATGAAAACGTTTAAGTAACGCTTACGGAATGACCATCCTAGAAAAGGCTTACAAACTCTAACATCATTTTAAAAAACTACTTTGTTCATTCACAAACCTAACGTTTTTAGAACTGGTCTAGGAATCAGCCAGGAAAACGTTTGCACCTGCAAACGTGATGCCCGATTTCAATACACCCCATCCAATTTTCGTTTTTTTGTTTGATTAAGAATTTAGTCTAGTTTTTTCACAATACGCATTATTTGTTTATTTTAACGTTTATAGCTGTGATCGTATCAAAACCAGATATAGGAAGGCCCCTGTAATACAAGAATTACTTACAAATATATTTCTATCAAAAATGTAATTCAAGTATTTATCACAAAACCCGTTGTTAATTACTCTTGAAAACAGTTCGAAGGTTTGCCTTATTATCTATCTTCATCATTAACAGTTCGTACAATATCACCAGAATAAGTTAATTATATATGTATTAAGAAGGAATGAAACTTAATAATGTGAAGTGTGGTATGCTGTCGTATTATACATCGGATAGCTTGCTCGTGAATACATAAATAAGCCCTAGAGTAGCTGTTCTACACAATACAATTAAAAAAAAAAAAAAAAAAAAATACGTTATTATTGTTACCTACTACTGTAAAGTCTTACAAGCTGTAAATACATCTAGTAACTTTACTTCAATTCACTTGGTTCACTTTTGGTGGTTCATAGATCACTATCTACCTCCACGAAGGAGTTCACTACTACCAGCGATTCGTAACTGGGCTCCAAGCTTCTGGCCCTCTTCAGTCGTCGCCCCTCATCGCGGTTGCCCAGGAGTGAAATGGCTTCGACGTTGATGCGATTGAGGAGTCGATTTTGGAGATCCACAACTATTTTTCTTATGAACTCGTCGACCATTTCAAGCTTGAGATCGCGATGTAGATCATTTGTTCAAACGTACCAGAATTTTGTTCTGGACTGTTTTTATGATTTTGACGTAGCTCTTTTTGGTGCAGCATAATAAGGGGCATATTGGTTTAATTACTTGCTCATATTGAAGCATTTTATTTCGGACTGGGAGCTGTGAACACGCAACACAATTAATAAGATCTTCTGCAGACGCGCCATTGTGAAGTCCAACTTGAAGTTTGAATAATATATACCGGCCACCTCTATGTTACTTTTCAAGCTAGTGGTTGTAGTGAGGAAGCTACATGTGTACTTGTTACCTACTTACTTGTCATTATCTACAACAGGCGTCCACTTTCTTCCCGATAGACAATCCATTTTCCAAGCTTGCCGGCGTGGCGGCATCCATGCAAACTTGGGCTTTCCGCCCTAGAGGTCCATAGAGAAAGCTATTAAGAAAGCTCCACTTCCTCGCCAATAGCATTTCTCGCTGTAAAGCAGTTTAACTTAGTAGTTTCGCCTCCTCTCGAACGCGCTCCACACAAAAAGATGATTCCCTATCGAGAGGTTCTTTGAAAAGGTCTTTTGTCGGTGTCATTTAGCGGTGGCTGTTCGGTCGCGTGGATGCCAGCCTTTCATTTCGGCGATAGTTTTCCGGCTTGCCGCCATCATGATTTGCATTCTTTGCGTTTCTTGTTGTCAATCTCTTTCGGTCGGTGGGTTAGACGAAATCATGGAGTCCTCCCAAAAGTCGAGCTCCATAGCCCAAAAATTATTCCAACCCCTCCCCAAAATCATTCCCTACGTACGGATGGTGAAGAAACTTCAGTTCGTTTGACGAAACAATGAAATTTTACTGAATTATCACCGCACCTTCTTATTTGGTTCTCATCAAATCTCTGTATCCTAGGATGGAAGTTTCGTTTAATTTACTCATTATAAATATACATATAATAAAATCAACATTTTCTTTATTAATGAATCATATAGTTATGAATTTCAATTCTAGTAGAACGTTTTTAATCACTTTTTGAAATTAATTTGACCGCCACTGTATTCTAAGAATTTCATGGTGTAAAGCTGTTTATTGAAATTAAGGGAGGCAGCATGAATGTAAATCGTAATGGATGAGAGAAAATGAAATACTTGACGTTATAAATGTATTGTACTGGAGGGATTATGGTTTTTGAACAGAGCAGACGAATGATTATACGTTGAATCTATCAGAGTATTGTGTTATTGTGAAGCCAACAAGCAACTCTCGTGTGGTTCTGGAAACACAGCATGAAGTATTAATTACCTGCTCAACTGTACGTATAACCCATTGTTTATCTCGGTTTCAAGAAGTTACTACCCTCAATTTAATTAAGGAAAAGCAATGTAAATTATTCTTGTTCCCTTGACTGCCTTTCTTCATTATGAGGAGATCCATAAAGGATTAATATTTTCGTTGTATACAGTTGGTTAATACCTTCCTTCAAGTCAGTGGCGTAACGTTTTTCAGCGGGGCCCCCCTGCAAAATATTTTCGGGGCCCCTCCCCATAATGTTTTATTTTATTTTATTTTATTTTTTTTTTTCGAAGCGTGCACTTTTTTTTTCAACGGTCATCGTACAATACTCTACGATAACCTAACTAAACAACGCTGCAATTATTCAATTGGCTTGCGTTCATGATTTTAATTTCTACTAAGCTTTGGAGTGTGCGTGTTTCACAAGTGATAGAGTGATTATTGAATTTCAGGAGGCACACAAATATGATAAACTGAACAATCCAAATAGGTATTTTGGTTGAGAACAGATTTACGTGCTCTATGCGTATCTCCTGAAATTCAATAATCGCTCTATCACCTGTGAAACACGCACACTCCAAAGCTTAGTAGAAATTCAAATCATGAACGCAAGCCAATTGAATAATAAACCCCAGTGGAAAAATTTGCGGCTTTTTTTTTCTTTAAATGGTTGTCAGAATGCTTTAACCCGTCTATCGGCTACAAAGCCTTTTAGGAGTTCACTCCAGTATCCACATTACTACATCACTAGGTTACTGAGATCAACACAAAAACAATAATAAACCAAAAAACGTCTGCCAAGTGGGTGTGGCGCATAGCTTCCTCGTATCCATAACATGACTGTATAGATCATTGAAAATTATTATTGACTAAAGAACTTCGTTCAATTAGGCGAAGTAAATATTGAATTAGGGTAAATTTATTGTTATGCAGGAGCATAACTTGAGAAAATAAAGGTAGGCATGTTCAACTGTTGAACAAACTATAAAATATACTTACCTAATAATAAAAATTGAAATTGACGCTGAATGGATAGATGACTGAAGTGATAAATAATTATTATGACATTTCCAAAAATAAAAACGTCTGCCAAAATTTCATCGAAATCGGTCAAGAACTCCTGGAGTTATGCTTCTGGCAAGGATTTCACGTTTGCGCTTGCGCAGAGGCTACTATTGATCCGGTTGTCATGAAACCTATAGGGGACCATCTACACCCCAACCCGCACAATCCCTGAAAATTTAATCAAAATCGGACTATAACTTCGTGTAGTTTTGCCCGTAACAAGGATTTGCTGACAGACAGACAGACACGGAACCAAAATTGTTCAGAAAGGTCTAAAACGCAAAATGCGAGTGGAATTTTTGATTTTGAGACAAAAAAATTTTCACATTCCGAAAGTGAAAACAATGCTTCCGCTACCTTGGTAGACTCGGAAGCAATAACGCGAATGTTGGCACCATAAATCGGGCCATAGATCGGGAATGGTTTGACCTACGGACCTGGGGAGGGGCTCATTCGATTCCTCGTGGAGTGTTCTTCAAAAAGAGTACAAATTTGCCGCAAAAAGGGCCGCCTTGACTTTTTTTTGAGGTTTTTAGGGGTTTTACAAAACTTTGACAAGCTCGTAAAGGGCACTTTAAATTAAGAGAGCTGGCTCAAGAATTGGGGCGTCGCCGAACCAACATGGATTTTTCCTGAAAATTTCAGCTTTTTTGCTTCAGCCGTTTGGGAGAAGTCGTGTGTACGGCGGACGGACGGAAAAATTGTTATTGCAGATTCGGATTCTACACCCTTTGAAACGTAAACCATAAAATTTCCAGGGGGGGGGGGGGGGTTTAGAATTTTTTTTTTCAAGAGCGATCACAATGGTTTATTATTGAATAATAAACCAATATTACACTAACTTCACATTGGTAGGCCCTTCACGTAGGTCCTTTTTTCCTAATACTTGATACTTTCATAATACAGAACTCTTAATGAAGTATGAACACTAAAGTGTTTGGTGAGACGTACATCCACATAGCGTAGGTATTTAACGTTTTCTATATCCGCCTTCAACTAACTGGCAAGTACCAATATGATTCTTGGACTGAGGAAAAATCGTACCACGCCGCACGATCGTTCTGCCGCAACAAAGCGCGATGCCGCGTTGTTACGTCTGACAATTCTGTATCGTATTGTTTGATCGCACCAACAGATCTCGATGGGCGCCCGCTCGCTCCCGTCGATCGCGTTCGTTTTTCACTTAAGACACGGCGTCGAGGTTTCCATGACGCGCCTGCGGCCGGCGTCTGCCTTCATGTACCGACTCAGGCGACAACCGCGCCGCGCTGAAGGAGAGTTATCTCTCAAGAGGCGCGGCGCTGTAGGCGGCGTAACTAGGTCCAATCTTCAGTTGGGGGGGGGGGGGGGGTTACTTACTGAGTCAGTACTACTGACTCCCGCACTCGCAAAAGTGAAGGGGCGTCTGGGAGGGCAGAACGTACTGACTTCCAGCCAGGGACGTAACCAGCCCGTATTTCACACAGAGCAAGAAATAAATTTGGCGCCCCCCCACGGACCCCGATATCTCATGACTCATACCATCTTAATACACCAATGAACCAAAATATAAATATAATTAATTTGATTTATTCACAATGCATAAACTCTTCTACTAAAAGGATGAAGGTTTGGTAAGTAAGTGCTCAATGTAAAATACCATATAATTTTTATTAAATTTAACAAATTAATAGATGATAAATACATTATTGTACGAAATGGAAGCCCTAAACAAACTTTAAAATGAAAATTGTCGGGCTTTTTTGCTGCAAATGTTTTAATGATACCATCAAAAGATAGTGCAGAAGCTATTTTTTGCTCTCTTGATATGATTGCCAAGTTGCTTATCGTTCTTGTCCTGTCAAGTTCCCGATGTAGTTTTTATCAACTATCATTTTTTTTTTTTGTTAAACTTCTTTCATTCGATGCTACACATTCAAAGCTGTGGTTATATTGGGATAGACGTCTTGGAGGCCGTTTTGGCAAATATAAACCTAAAGTTCGAATGGAGTAGACTCGCCTCGTCAACTGCCCTGCGTACGGCCGCTCAAGGCTAGTTCTCGCCTCGCGATGTATACGTTTTCTACCTATATCCTTTGTCCTTTCTTGTAGGCCTATTGCATTCCTTATTTATATTATTTTTCCTTTTAGTAAATATTTTCAAATTGTCAATGATCGAAACTGAAGGTATTATGTGAAGCTATTTTGTTCAGTTTTATTCGTTTAAAATAATGGTATTACTTTGTTATTATTGTTTAATTCAGTGGTGTTAGCATAATGCAATGAAAGAATAAGAATAATAGCTTCACATTAATGAATCACGTTTCTATAATTGTGACTTTTATTTAGCACCCTGTTCCCTGCACTGAACTGGGTCTCGTTATTTACAAGTAATACACCTATTCAGAATTCCGACCCTTCAGGTAAACTACCATCACTAAATCTAGTGGGTTATTGTGATCACGATAGGAAGAGTCAGTAGGGGCTTACATCTTATACGGGGTATCCCAGGAGTTATGCACAATCCGGCTTCCACGTATTCTACAACTCATTACCGAACAAAAATGCCTCCTAGCCATTTTTTGCCAGAGTCCTCGTTTCCGAATTATTCGCGATTTAAGATTTTTTTTTTCGTGTTTCCAGCCTTATGTCATTAAAACTGTCATAACTCCCTCAATGTCGGAGATAGCTCAAATTTGATGACACCGTTGGAAAGAGCGTTAAATTGTCTATCTATTTAATTTCAGAAAACATTTTTTTAGTTACATTAAAGATGTGCAATTGCCGCGCGAAATTGTAGTTTTGTCAAAATCTTGAAATCGCCTGTTTTTCATCTCGCCTAGCAACCCCATCAATGCTTGACGCAGAACCGTGCAGACCTGATAAAACGTGCGCCAAAATGTTAGCTTTCCAACCGTGTAGTTCTTTTGGTTATTAAAAATTGTTTTAGTTAAGGAAATTGTGTTTAACTGCAGAAAAACGTAAAATGACAAAGTTTGAGGATGTTGTACCATTTTGCTTCCGAGACTGCGAAGTAGCGGAGACCTTGTGTTCACTTGCGGGAGCCAAAACATTTTTTTGGCCCGAGTTCAAAACTTCCACTCGCATTTTGCGTTTCATAGCCTACTGAACAAATTTGGTTCCGTGTCTATCTGTCCGCATTTCCTTGTTACAGCCATGATTTCTACAATTTTGAATGAATTTAGCTCATATTGGGAGGGACTATGCTAATATGGCTCCTTGAGATCACACGAATTTCATCTGAATATAATTAGCAGTACTGAATATAATTAGGGGACAGGTTGTCCGAGCGAGCTAAGGCATCAGTCCTTTGGCTGTTTACTTTCAGTGGGAGTGCTGATTAGGCCGGTTCGAATCCGGCAGGCACCAATGATTAGGGCCAAAATCCTATCAAGTGTTGTATACCTGTCCTGTCGTTAGACAGTTCACCTCTGATCTCGGTATCACGTGAATCCAAATCGCTCCCAACCCAGGGGAGTGAGGCAATGGGAAGCCACGAGCGAAATCGTCAGACCTAGTTCCGATCCTCTCTGGAGGACGGCTGGCGACGTCCGCGACACCTCCGGGTAGTCGGACGAAAATCCAAGGTGAAAATCCTTCTTTACTTTACTTTTTTTATGCATTGCCCATGCGCTGACGTGAAATTATTGAAACAAGTATAACTTTCACAATTTCGATTCAATTTAGCTCATTATTCGCACAATGCCCCTCAAGGTCTCATATGAATTTCATAGTTTTCGAACTAACGGGACGGTATGCGCATGCGCTCACGTGAAATTAATTAATTTTCATTTTTTACGACGAGTAACCGCAAAAGCAACTTGTATTTGAAACGTGGTGTATTTCCAATCTCCTTTCATCTCAAGTAATTACGTTTACTTCAGTCTGTAAAATGTCACAACGAATCTTTAGGAAGTTTGACCAATTACCTCATCACTTTCATCTGGAGATTTCTTTATTTTCTAGTTTATAATAGTGTCATTTTGATTGTAACGAGGAGGCTGTTATGCTATCTCCTTGGCTGTGTATTTTTCGCTATACGGTTACTAATGCTAGATAGTGAAAACAGTAGAAAAAAAACCACCCCCTTACATCATAAGTTTTGTATTGAATTTAGAGTTAGCACAGTGGTGAGATTATTGAAAAGATGTTTTAAGTTTCACCCTCTTACATCTTAAGTTTTGGAGCCAAATTGTCCAGTAGTTTGGGAAAAAAGCTTCGAAAGGCAGGAAGATAGATTTCTCACCCCACCTTTGTTGTGCTTGGAGACTTTTCTCGGTTGTTCCGAATATGAGATGATTTGTTATCCTAGTCACTCCTAAGGTACTGCTTCTTTACTACACCCTCATGTCATGTGTGAAATGTGAGGTCTACCTTTCGTTTCCCTATCATCAACCTGCATTGCATAAAATATCAAACCTCCTTGTACCATAATATGGTACATTATACCATTTACGAATAGCATCAATGAACTTGAGAAAAAAGTGAATCTTCTGAACGTCAATTTTTAGTAATTCTTAGCTACAATTTCGCAGAGAGAAGCGGTAAGGGTTGAACTTGGATAATTCCAAGTAAAGTTCCTAATTTTCCGATATGTTGTTTGAATTACGCAGTCTGAAAATCAGAAAATATAAAAATAATTTCGCAGAAATTATTAACTTATTAAAAAAACATATAATATCAAAAAATGACGTCATATTCTGATTGATATTTTTAGGGGTTATATGATTTTAGCTCTGAATTCTCTGCAACAAAAGTCATCAATTCGTCGCGCCAAAACTAGTTGCTTCAGCTCTCCCTACAACAAAATCCTCAATATAGTCTTCGTTTATTTTCATCTTAATGACCATCTATTGTTCTTTAATATTTCGTTAGCATTTCAAATCGTAGTGTGTCATAAATCCTTCCTTTCATGCGTTTAAAAAATCTTTTCTACCATGTATGGATAGGACGAATTTTAATGCGCCCAACCCAGCTCCGCAATCTTCACATTTATTTTTTAAGGATCAGTCATCTTCTTTCTTCATGCGGAGACCCGAATTAGTTTTGAGCAATTTGCATTCCCTCGCTTCCTTAGGTGTAAAGAGGTTCGCCGTGCAAAAGCGTGCTATCTACTTGATGAAATGATATACCGAAGTAGTTATACTCAAGGTGTGATATTTACGCTTACCCAGAAGGTATTGGAATAATAGAGTACAATAGTTTCCTGAAACTCGTCATAAATATCTGCACGTAAAAGCGTCCGTTTGCGTGTCAGGGATCAGAGCTGGTCGATAGTTCTCGGGCAGGAAGTTTCATCGAGTAACGCAACAGCTTGTGCAGTCCGGGCTGCGTGACATTTCAACTGAAAACGGACACTTTTTCGTGAGAGGTCAATGATTGGATCATTCAAAGTTTGTACCCGGGTACCAATGGATCTCCAATAGCAATGAAATTCGTCGTAACTGAATGAATAGGTTTTGCAAGATAGCTGTTAGAAGTTCTTCACGTGGATTCATAGGCAGAGGCTAATCGTATCAGTTGTCTGAGTCCAAACAATATCTTACGTCTACACCTACTTAATACATATCTACATAACGACAGGGTACCTGGGTGTGGAAATCATCACTCGAAATAAGTAGCGGCTTCAAAGTTTTCCATACCAACAAAACTTTCCTACTATCGATATTTACAAACATATCTACTAACCGACACACTAACACTAGTTGTGTTTTTGGGCAAAAAGCAAGATCAGCAGCCTCTAGATTAACGCGTGGGATTTCTTGTAATTTCGTAACTGCTCGTTCTAATGTTTTGGAAACGTCCACATTTTCTTATCATTCTTGTCAATCTAGTTTCAGAAACCAGATGAACGCAAATAAAATAATGTAGCGTGAGAACTCAGAACTACAGGCACCAATTTCTATTTTTAGAGACAAACGTGACTTGGTCTTTCCCTTACGATCTGCTGCCATATGGTACAAGGATGTTTTCTCTCGTACTTTTTTCGTGACCAGCATCTCCATCGTGTTCAGATTGCGTACCCAATTCTACTATATTTGGTTCTCTTCATGAATAGATGTTGATGTGTCAATGCTCGGAAAATTATTCAGGAAAGAAAATGCAAACTTACCTTACATTCATCGCGTGTGGAGTTGAACAAAGAATGAAGTTGGTTCGGAAGAGAATTTTAAGATGTCTATATCCTCACAAAAATTGATGTCTTCTTTTTTGTCATATAAAAAATACCCTTAAAAGATGAGCCAATGTACATAATTCTATGTGATATTTGTCAGTTTTTGATGTTGCATATGTTTTACAAATAATAATGATCTTTGCTTTGCATTGGCTTAAAATCACACAGAACAGCCCAAAATGCGAAATTTATTTTAAATATTCCTGGTAAATATGTCAGATGTCTTCAAAATTATTATCTGGTGTAGTATAGATTGTGTTCACGATTTCTAAGTGAAATCCAATCGTATCCCTGTAATGCTAAATGTTAGTGGAAAGTTTCAAATTAGATACTTGAGGGTACAATGGATATTCGATGAAGCTTTGGAAATACAATCAAATGAAATCGATGCCATTCGAACTTTCAAATCACTTAGATGCTCCATCAACAATTTTTTTTTTTTTTTTTTTTTTTTGTACAGACACCAACCACTTCTTCATCAATGGATTGATTTGATTGAAACGAAATATTTAAAAAAATTGATTATAGAATTTAGTTTGAATAGCGACATGTAAGGCGTATGAGAGTTTATTGAACATTAGTAACTGAATACTGAGCTAAAATATCACTAGCCTCTGGTTATTCCTACGATATTTACTTATTTTAGCCCCCCTCCCCCAGGTCTTCTCTCTTAATGGCAACGGTAACTCTTCTTGCCCCAGTCGCTCGGCATATGGTACAGTGCCTCCCTTTCTACATCCCGACCGCTGGATGACAAAGCACCAGCGTTCTGCAAGACCACCTCATCATGAGGATGCGGCCACTGTGAATTCGTGGATACTGCTGCATGCACAAAACGATAAATGTTACAATTTTTACCCTGACAGCCAGGACAATGAGTATCTACCGTCTCCCGATTACTTTTTTTACGTTGACCCTACGACTCACGTATCGTTACAACTCGATGTGGCAGCGATCCTTGCTATATAGAGGAACCAAGCTGTTTAATGGCCTCACTCCTGAATTTAAGGTGTTGCCACTCAACACGCGTCTTCAAGAGAACATAAAAAATTTACTTCACGGAAAAGCGATCACGGCAATAGTAGAAGAGGAACATGCAGCCTCCAGTACCTTCACAAGCTCATTAAATAATGATAACTTCTTTTTTCTCATAATAAATTCTCTTCTTAAAGTTAGGTAGGCTGGAATAAGTTTGGCAGCAACAACTCCCATCCCCAGCACGAGTCTAACTCAAAGGGGAGGGTTCGCAGCTGTTCTTTGGTTGTATTGTTTAAGAAATGTATCTATTGTATCTATATCTATATATTTATCTATCTATATCTATTGTATCTACATGTTTATGTCAATACGAAATAAAGATTTAAAAAAAAAAAAAAAAAACACAAAAACTTTGATACCAGCTCCCCGCGGTGTTTAGTGTAGCCAACCTGAGAGCTTGAAAACTCCGGCTGTCTCGACCGCCTTTTCGTCCCACTGTGCTTCGCATCAACCGTCAAAAATGCAAACCCTTGGGAGTTGGTTGAGGACGTCTGCTGTATATGTACGTCTGTTCGTTTAGCAGATGGACGTAGATGGGAGCCCAGTTAGTTTATTATTTGAAAACGAAATGGATTGGTAAAAGAGCAGTAAAAAGCAACGTGTTCGGAACGAACGAGGGGAAAAAATGTCCTGAGATTTACGAGCGTTGGAAAATATTTGAATCATTTACGAACAATACAGGTGGTTTCGAGGACAATGGTGAAAGGAGCGTCGGATGGGGCGGATACCCGCTTTGAATCGCAGAGACGTGCTTTGACGAATATATCAGCTCCGCGCTTCCACGGTTGGGTCATCCTCCGCGATGAAATCATACGCCGCCACACGCGCGGATTATCAAATTACCCAGCCTGCTGGGAAACTCTCACTACCTGGACTTAGAACTCATTGAAAGTTACTGCATCGAATTGAATTCATTCAAGCTGGATCATTTTGCTATCAAGAGATCCTTGAGCACTCTTGAACCCCTAATCGCTCAGCCGTTTGTCTCAATTCTCGCTCGATTTCAAATGATATCCAGATTGTGCACGAAGGGTATTTGAATTTCATCCTAAGATGATTAAGTGATTCATTGATGAGGGTACCCAATCCTGAAAAGTCCGCGATTGACTGAAACTATTATAAACAAACTGTTTACTTCCACTCAGAGGATGCAGAACTAGATTTCAAATAATTTTCAATAATGAATTTCAATGTGTTGACTCAGTTCATGAGTAATCGTGAAATCTATTCCGTGTCAATATTGATACATGTTCCAAAGTCCATTCCAGCATAATTATCCATTACCGAAACATCACATCGCCTTTTATACTCTCATCAACTTGTCGACCATCATCTATACGGCTATCCATTTATATAATTAATTACTGCATCTATATTTAATTCTGATATGATCATCTTACAGTTATATAAATTGATCGTTCCTCAATAATAAAACGCTGCAAATTCTTTCAATGATTCATGATTTGAATTTCTACTAAACTTTGGATTGTGCGTGTTTCACAGGTGATAGAGCGATTATTGGATTTCAGGAGATATGCATAGAGCATGTAAATCTGTTCTCGACCAAAATACCTTTTTGGATTGATCAGTTGATCATATTTGTGTGCCTCCTGAAATTCAATAATCGGTCTAAGAAAACTAGATGGAATTTCAAATCTGGTTATATCGCTGGAAAGCCTAGATTTTGGCGCATCTTTTAGCACTACAGGCTAAAATTCACATGCCTTATTACAGGGACTCATTAGCGTTTGAAGAAATTCGAGATCTCCACGATTTGACAACGTGTCCTTTTCAAGCCGATTTTTTCACCCGTTTCGTCAGCTCAAAAAAGTTAGTGTCCCATTAGGCCGATAGGAAATTCAACGCTCTTTCCAATAGTGGGTTCAGATTTGAAATCGCTCGCAAAATGTGGGAGGTATGGTTTTAATGTGGTAAGGTAGAAAAAACGAGAAAAATCTTAAAATTGAAAAAAACCGCATTTCCAAGGGTGTCAAAAAATTGCTATGAGGCATTTTCGATCAGAAATTTTCCGTAGAATTTTCTCCTGGCCTGTGATCGTCACGACCTGTAGATATAAAAAATTACATATTTAAATACTTTAAAATCAACTTTTACTCAATATATCGAGGATCTCCGCTATTAAACGAAGATCTTCAATCGAGGTAAATTAAAGATTAAGCTCCCCCAAACGAATATGTGTGATTAGTGTTGTGAACAACGATTATTACCAGTCCTTTTTGACATCTTTGTCCCATTCGGAACTTCTGCTGCGTTACCGTTCATCGGCTATTTCTGATAATTAGGGTTATTGTTTTTCGTTATCTATATGTTTTGTTTGTGTTTTCTATATATTGGGATATTCGTATTATCAGTTATTTTGGCTAATTTGTGCTAAAAAAAAATGAACCACAGAGGCTTGACTATTTATTTTTGTATACAATAATAGCTTGATATTATCATGACATAACATTTGTTATTAAGTTATGTTCGATTACATAATTGAAGGAATTATTACTAAATGAAAATCTATCGATCCGTTCCAATTGAAAATAATTAATGAAAAGCACTTTCGTTTACGGATAAACATGAGTGTGTATTCGTCAATAATGAAACCATTATCAGCGTTTAACAAATACAAAAGGTAATACCCAGTAATTGATTAGTTAGTAATCCCCAGTTAAATAATACAATAAGTGTGCGATATTTTCAGTACCTACTAAAATAAAATTCATCCTTGGAGGTTATATTCGAGTTTTTCTAACGTAGGGGTAACAATGTAGCAATATCATTCACGCATGAATATCTCGTTATAAAAATACAGACCTTTCTACCTCCAGCGAAGGAAAAGTTTTTCTTCGAACATCGTTAACATGCCAGTTTGGAACACATTGATTTTGAACGAAACCGTTGCTGTAGTAGACGCTTGTTCGTTAATTAAGGCTTGCAATCTCGAATAATCAATTGTTTTTATAACCCCCTCGGGCGTCATTATTGCCTTTAAAAAGAATACGGTTGAACTGTAGGGGAAATTTTTGACGGGTGAGGAAACCGAATCGGAAAGTAACGCATGCTTTACTGGGATTTACCTATCGGTTCTTAGATAAATATCAATCTTCATTAATCCACCGGCTCCGACAAATACACGGTGAATAAAGCTGACGTGATTAATCTAAACGAGAAGAATGACAATAAATTTAATTGAAATATGATGGAAACTGTGAAGATACACCTAACGATTTGCTAACATTAAACGATTTGCTCCATTCCCCTACTTTCATAACGAAATTTCAATGTTCTGAAATATGTATAAAAACTAGACCATAATTCATAAGCCGAATGAGTATCGCTTGAATGGGGTGTATATTCTCCCCCATCCATCCTCGCTCACGACAGAAAATTACGAAATTCCCGAGGTTTGTTTGGGGCCATGAACCCCCCCCCCCCCCCCCCGAGAAACTATCCTGAGGCCGCCCCTGCTTCATAATGAGATGAAAAGTTCCGAAGTACCAGATCTCTGTAAAGAAAAAGTTCTCTGTTTTTGAAAAAGTTCTGATTCCAGGCCAAAATCTTATTTGAACAAAAAAGAATGGTATGAATCGGTCGAGTTTTCTCGCTTGAGCAGCGATTACTTCGTCCATTAGCCTTGTTATCAGCAAAAGCCAAATTGCCGAAATTAAATTGGGAATCTAACAAAACAGTCACGAGAATCGGTTAAGGATTGCAGGGAGGGCATCGTTGACAAAATGTGTGATAGATACACTTACGCCTATTTTGTCACGGACTCGTTCTCGGAATGTTCTGAACGGGACCAGTGGCACAGAATCTAGATTGATCTATCCAGATCTAGATTGATTCATTTCTATTGAAATGGGTTTTCACAACTTCGTCGCGAGGGACTTAGTCCGTGCCGCATAATGTGGCGATTTTTCGAGGACGTCTCCCGTAAATAGCTCCCAACATGACTGAAGTGATGAAGTAAAAAGATAGCGAAGGGGACGGTAATGTGGGTTTCTCGTTTGTGCACCCCATAGTCAGTTTGTGGAACTTGAACTCGGATGTTACATTTTCATTTTCCACTTTTCCTAACCCATTACAATTAGTTTACACCTACTCCTGATGAAAATTACGGGGGGAAGTTTTATGGGTTTTGGTCAGCTAGATTTGGACTGAGGTCCTCTGTGCGAGGCTTCAGAATATCCTAAAATCGAGGTGGTTCGCTCACCCTCGTTTGAAGTTCAAGATTCGTGCATGGACCGCATGCGGCGGAAGGAGCCCACTCGAAGGTTAGTTGAAGGAGTGTTATGCGGGGGGGAACTGTCGGGTCGGTACGTTCGCTAAGAACTTAATTGTACTCCTGCTAATCATTTGAATGATAATATATACATATTTCTGTCCCAAAACGTCAGATAACAATAGTACAACTGATTTCCTCATTGTTAAACATATTCGTTACCATTGAATATAGTTGAACATATTTCGTTATACGTATAATAATCGTGGTCTTGGATTTTGATGTTGGTGTTATTTATGAATTTAATCATTTCGCTCCAAGCATTGCTGTTCTTCTTCAGCAATAGATATTCGTAGTTGAAGGAGTTTTCTACTAATTCTTGTATGTTTCGCAACGTTACTTCACGTGTGATGCTGTACAAAGGACATACCATAATAATATGTTCTAAATCGCCTATTAGCTGATTCACATACTCCGTCATCTCTCCTTCCAATACGGTGCAGGTACATTGGGCTTATAGCATAATTACCCGTAGTATCAAAATGCAGAGGTTAAGAAAGAGGAAAAATTTAGCCTATTTGTGATAAAAACGAAGGCCAAGTAATGCAGCATCATCGTATGACCAAATTTTCGAAATACTGTCTACACTGATCTTCCTATTATATTGAATTGTTAAGGATTGTAATAACTTGGCTGAAAATGTATCCCTACGCATACATTTTATGGTAAATAAACGTTTTCTAAATAATATCTCTCTTCGATGTAAACCATTTCTCCGCGTTCACTTTTATTGTTTTATTTTATTGCAACATTGATTTTGAATCATTGATAATAATAACTATTTGTGTGAAAACAATAAGTATTATTGTTTTTACACCAAGTTAAAGAGATGTCTTCAAACTACGCTGTGACTTATGGTGCCCACAATTTGTCAGTACCGGAAATAATCACTGTGTCGTTCGCACATGCATTCACATCCGAGGGCGTTTGGGTGCAAGTGAGATTGAGGTCTGGGGATATTTGAAGCCGAGATTCGGAGGCAGGGGGCTGAAGGGAGATTTATTGAAACGCCGAAGATGAGCCTCCCCGCTTTGGTAAGGGATGAAACGGACGGGCGAGGTGGAGGTCGCATCGGAATCAATCTTCTCAGCGTTTTTCGACTATCAGACGCCTGATCTCGAAGACTGAGCCTTTCAACTATAACCATTGAATGAACCCTTCTTCCCTGCGTGCCCCGCTCCGACCTACGGATGATTCTGGTCTATCTAAAGGGAATCATGAAACGTCGATATTCATTTTAGGGTAAAGGTCACGGGGTAATATGGGATCTTAATACTTTCGAACGTGGAATCCATTTCCAAGGAATCGGTTGCTGTTGTCCCAAAAGACTGTCTTGAATGGATTTTCGAGAGATTTCTGATCTTTCAGAGTAATATGATGGAAAGATCTACCGAACAAAACTTGTGAGAATAGTGAGGGATTGAAAAAAACAACTAACATTCCTCATGTTGTTAGCCCATGAGCTGCCTCTTGTAGTTTTCTTTACGAATTAAATGTATGTTGAATTGTTATAAAATTTGAGTTCTTTCCTTTCACATAACATTTCAATCTCATGATAAAAAAATTTCTGTTAAAATAAAATGCTGCTTATACGTATAAGGTAGTAGTCGAGTAGTACGTGTAAGATGGATAGTCGTCTAGTATCCACCGTGCTCAGATGGCTGTCGCCAGCCACGCTTCTCGCTCACTCCTCGACTGAAAGACAACCCTCCAAAATTTTTCAAATGGTAAGCGAGCGGATGTTCGTACAGCAACTCGAGTGGTTTCATTCGATTTACGGTACTAATTTCTATAGAATCCACGAAGAAAAAAATTCCAGCCAAGCCGCATGTTCGTTTAATCGAATTTTCCTAATCTGTCGCATTACATTTATATTGAATTGCGCTGAATTTTGGGCACTTAAGGGAAAAAGATAATGTTAATTATAAATTTTAAGTGAATGCATTAAAAAAAATAATATTCCAGTGCACTAATAAATTTGTCGATTTCCAACGTAGTTTAATGCAATTTGAGCACAATCTTCGGTACAATTTCGTGCATGAATGTTTAAATATTCTGGTTTAAAAGAAAATGCAATAGTTTTCTGTTTTTCGAGGAACAACCCAAGTTCGCAGGATTTGGCTGAAAATACATATATGTACAATCTTCTATCATCGGCCGTTGGTGGTTTCTAGATACCGGTGTTTCTTTAAATCAATCAATTTTCCCAACAATCTAGAAGGTCAACGGAATTTTATGCAATAAGTCTGTTTCACAACCCACTTCCACGTTTCATAATACTGATTCTCTTAGAAGAGACAGATGGGAAAAACTTTTTGGTTCTACGTTTCTTGGAAACAAACGAGCTTATGTAACGTGGGGACTGTAGTATCATTACAGATGCGTCATGTAATTTACCTAGACTAAGCATTTGTTTTTGACTGTTCTTCATGTCAACAAGTTGAGTATGTTATCATTCGATCATTCGTGACTGCAGAAACTGTTCCAGGGAAAACGGTATGTGCAATGTTATTTAATCCTTTAATTATATATCATTTGAATGATTAATTTACTGTCCATAATCGAGCAATTATTGTTTCGGTAACGAATGCCCTAAACTTGATAAATTCCAAAATGAAAGCTGATGCGCTAATGCATACAACTCGAATTCCTCTCTGAGAGAATATACAAAATTAGCAGGGAGTTGGAGTATTAAAGTGTTTCAACTTCTAATGAGCGATGTGCGACAAATTTTCTTTTTTTTCAAGCATTCTCCATCTGTCACTAGAACCAAAAATGTGATGGAAGACAATTTGAACATCAGTATGATGTACAGGTTCGTTACTTTCAATATGCGTGTAGTGGAATCTCTTCTTTTTTTTTTTTTTTGTAGGATGGGATTAATGCGTCAATTTCAAATGTGTAACATTTTGTCACCCACTGTTGAGAGGTCCTTAATAATACAAATTTAGTTATTTACTTATTCATTTTATGATGTGGTTTCCATGATGTTAATTCCAGGCATCCATACGTTTCCAGCTGCCCATTTGCCCAGATCATAGAATACCAGGATGTTACGTGCCACTCACAACGTGATAAACTTGTTCAACAAAGGTTCAGCTCAATATAGATCGTACCTAATACATATTTGCACTACCTGTGCGGTGTTCTGAAGACTTTGTTATACAATGGTGTGGAATGGTGGCGACAACTTTATCGCCGTGTCTTTGTGCGTTTCCAGGAACCGATTGGTAGGAATCGGGAAAAATTCAAAATTGCAAATTGAAAACGTCGGCAAAGACCGGTTGAACGGGGAGAGCGTTTGTGAAACGTTTCCTGCGTCCTTCTGGTATCGACAAGTAATCCCAGACGATTTTCCTAGGCCTCTCTAGCGGAGAATTGGCAGCGGAGGTAAATAAAATGAACTTCGCTGTATTAGAACGGTGTGGAAGGGGGATGATGGCATCCCATTTTGGGAGTTGACAACAGAGGAGAGCAAAGTAGGAGATACCCAATCACGATATGACAGTGTAATTTTGGGTCCCATCGCTCTACTCTCAAGCCTTCATCATTTGATGTTTCATGTCATTCAAGTAACTCTTGGGATTTTGATCCATAGTTTTCAATAACAAACGTTAGCAATCGACCAAGAAAAACAATCTAACCCACCTTCAAAAGTTGTTGGTTTACGTTTTAGGGTATATAGATTTGCAAAAAATTCTGAAGCTTTTCTCCAAGATTACTGAACTCTGAGAAGACAGAGAACTGTCTTGATCAATCAACCCTAAGAGATAATGAAAAAATATAATAATAAAAAAATTAATATATACGGATTAAACTATGACCAATCAAAATCTCAAAAACTCTCGGTGGAAGAGGGTAGTTTTTTGTTTGATTAAGATGTAGCATTTAAAAGCCAATTGAAATCTTTTCCATGTTAAATGAAACCTTTTCCAGACCAACTGAAATCTTTTCCAAATCAAATGAAATCTATTGAGAGATTGAGGGAAATGAGGTACCTAGATATGTACGCTCAGTAAAAAATGTATCCGTACACCCACTTGGTTTTTCACGAATATTGTAGCTGCATCCCACGACCCTAGAAAAATCGGATACTGACTTTAAGAATGTGTTTGCAGAGGTCTTAAATAAGGTATTTCAAGTTAAACAATTATCCAACTAAACAAACCAGGACAAATTGTCATTAAATGTACACGAATACGTTTTTATAAATGCAAAAGTGTTCGTACAATCCAAAGACACTAGAAAACCGAGCTCAAAAAATGGATTAATAGCTAGTGGGCCCCCCTTTTTGCTTGATCACATCCAAAAAATAGGACAAGTTTCTGAGCCGTACTGGATGGTATCTGGGAGCACTCGTGCCACGCAGGTATCTGGAGTACATACAATACCATAACAATACAATACAAAACAATAACAAAATGAAAGTTGTTTAAGAAATTATGTTTTTGAAAGTTGTTTAACAACACTTATAGTTTTTTTTTTTTCCCGTCTTTGGTCATAGGATGATTTGGAACGGATTTGTATTTGGTTATTGTTTTTCTCATGTTTGTATTAACCCTCTCTAACCTGGATCAATCCTATTAGACTTCCCTGTATCGTGAGACGTTACTGGAAAAAATGCTGATCCTGTAATTTCTATGATTCTAGACCTCTGGTAGTTGCTATTGCGGAAGGGGTTAGTCTTGATTGATACTGTACTAATTCACGTGAACTCCAGTTTGTTTCTGGAGACTTCTTCCCCTTTTTAGAAAAAAATGGCTCTTGTATTCGAGTTTCCCAACCAGAAAAATAATGTTGTAAATCAGCTGGAACCTAGATGTCCTAATTAGCCTGCCTGGGAAATTGAAAAAATGACACATTTCTGGGGTGTACGGAGATATTCTTCACTGAGTGTAGGTATCATGCAAATTGCGGGTAGATTATCGAAGTAGATCTCACCTCAGTAGAATAGGAAACAAGTAGATAGGTTTGAGAAATGTCTAACAGTTGAATGTGAGTGGGTACCTACCTACTCGCTACGCCTGCACTGAGATACAGGTGCTAGGTACCGATAATAAAGTGGAGTCACATGCATCCGGTTTCGAAAAAGTTTCATTTGGTTTGGAAAAGGTTTAAAAAGATTTGATAAGGAAAAGGCTTTATTGGACTTGGAAATTCTATAGAAATTAGTTTCATGGGACGAAAGAGACTACTACGGTTGCTGAACGATCATCCATTTGCTCACAAACCGCAGTGCTGTTCCTAAAGACAAAAGTGGGTGCTAGAAGGAATCCCAGATTATCAAGTACGCGAACCTGTAGTACTACAGGAGTACTCTAAAAATTAACCTTTTTTAAGCTTATGTTCATTTTCTTACAGTAAAAAATACAGCGCTCACCGGTCCAGAGTAAAAATTCTTCGTTATTTAAAACACCCTGTACAAGTAGATTCAAATAGAAATGTTTCGTTTGATGTTCCTTGTTTGGTAAGTACACTAGTTAGGTCTGGATTCAGGACGGCTTTATGAGCATCGTACGCAAACAGTATCGTGGTTGCGAATTAACGCTGTCATCACAATTCCAAATCAGAAAATACTCGTATACCAACGACAGTTGTTAGGGCGGGCGTGAGACATAAAATTGACGACGGACGTATGAATATCTAACGAAGTGTGGTTATTGCCCGCTCTCCGACACCTGTTGAATGACCAAACGAGCGCATTGCGATTCATACAATTACCTACTTTGGAAATAAAATTGAGTGCCGTGTGTGCACGTTTTATTTGGTCAAACCCTGCATAATTCATAGCAATTACCTACCTGTATTTATTCAACGTTTGAAACGAAGTTTATTCACTAAATTAGTGGGGACGTTGATTTTACTTGAAAGTGAACTCAAGTAGCGTAAACTTTGTGGTCTGAAGAAAAATTTCTCGTCCGAGTCGGGTTTGAGGGCAATTGTAGAATGAAGGAACACCAATAAGCTTACCATCAACGGTACGAAATCGGTTTTCATGGATAAAGCAAGAAAAACAGAACCACAATCAACATCGAGTGACGCTTTGACATTACACAGCTGCAATGACTTACCGTATGACTGTTCAAAAATCAAAAAAGCGAATAGTTTAGTTTATTTAAGAGTGACGTTTGATTCTCAAATGAAACGGACCAATCACAAGTTTGGCACAAGTTTGTGTCAATAGCTAAGAAAATGTGCCTATACCTTGCATTGAATCAAATTTCTATCAGAAGAACTAAAGATCAATATTCATCAGGCGCTGTTTGAGCCAATTTTACAATATACCATTGTAATATGGGGAAACACTTTCAAGTACCTAATTGATAACATTTTCAAGATTCAATTATTAACATGAGGAGATTGTTCAGTAAGCCCAGGCGCCATCCCACCGACACGTTACTTCATGATTTGAATTTGTTAACTCTCCATCAATTGTACATATTGAATATGCTCAAATTAATTCGTAAAAAAAAAATTATATATTTTGCTGATGTGAGAGGGTAGCAGTAAAAATCGTATAGATTGAAATTGCCGCGAGTTAAAAATAAATTTGCTCAAATGACGAAAAATGCAGAGGTATGTAAATAGTAAATAACGATTTTGAAAAAAATATAAATCGAATGTAGATAAATAGTGAAAAGCTATACAAAAAAGAAACTTGTTAATTAGTAAGCGATAACCCGTTTCAGTACTTTGTAAACGAAATTTAATGATTTGAAACCACTAAAAGCAGTGTGAATGACTTATCTGCTAAGTACATCATTCCATGGAAGTAGAATCTAAATTTTAATAACTAATGTGGTGTGAAAGAAATTAGCTTATACAAATTAGACGCAAGAACCAACTCCAGGTCGGGCCACAGTGTTACACCATCCAGCTCGGTCATCGGTTGTTATTCAATTGAAGAATTTAACATGTGAAATGATGTAAATAAACGCTATCTATCAAAGGCAAAATTACCCATCTCGTTTAGGGTTTCACTCCTTTTTAAAGTTCTTTCAATTTTGTAACGACATGTGCCTGAGTTTTTTTATGATCGTATCTATATGTAAGGTGGGGAAATCGTAAAGTTCCTATTATGCTCCGCTGTGCACCTACTATAATTCTAGTATACTAAGTGATAAGAATGAAGAACTAAACTTGGAAAATATTTGTTTCATTTATTATTTCAATGTAAGGTTTCATAGCTACAAAATGAACGTTTTCTCTCAACTTTGTAAGTTCTTGCAGAAACTTTTTCTAATTTGGTTTACCCCTAGTTAACCCAATAGTGAATAGATATTTTACTCTGATTCAGTGTTGGAAAAAATAATCCACGAGTCCTTCGTGAAACACTTTCTTTCTCAAGTTCATCTGCTTGATGACTTTTAATAGAGTCTCTCTCAGTTCAAAGATGAAGGACGTCCCAATGAATGGGTAATTAAAGCCCAGAAGCCAGATGCGCCAAGTGAAAGACTGAAAATGGGAACTAATTGCTCTTGGGAATTACCGTTGGAGTTTGCATTCGACACGTTAATACCTAGTTGATTTCGCCAGCAGAAAGGAGAGTGAACGTAAAATAGAGAGTACGGTTCGACTTCGGGTTTCGCTGTTAGATAAATGTTCATACTCATCTTCTGTTAAGTGCGTGCTAAAAAAAAAATTAAAAAAAAAAAACTATTGCAATTTGAAAGAATAAGCCAAGAGGTAGGCACGTAGGACAGAACGTAATTATGTCAAAACCTATCAAGTAGTGAACGATCTAACATAAAACTCAACTCAGTACACAAATACCACAATTCTAAACCCTTTCCTTCCTTATTTGAGACATTTGTTGAATCGTGGAAAAAGGGAGATAAATAACTAATTAGTGTTCTTAGTATCACAATGAAATTGAATGGAGAAACCACTACGTTAATGATTAGCTTACTCCAATCTTTGTCCTTGCTTGTACTAAATGGGTTTTCTCTAGAATTCACATTAGGTTGTTATTGGATCTTTATTAGTCTTTTCACAATAGCCCTCCAGGGTTTCTCATCTTGCTACAAGAAAAAGAATCGAATGCTCATTCCATGAATGGTAAACATTTCAGCCCCTTTGCATCCGTCTGGAGTTCTTGTTACAAATCATAATAATCTTTTTCATATTGGTACACGAATTTCTAAAGGTTTTTCTGAACGAAACGCTTTCAATACCGTCACTAATTCTATTTTTCAGTGGTACAACCTACTTTCCAACATTTCCTCGGCAATCGAACTTGTGTCCGTCCTCCAGTGTTCTTCAATTTGTTCTTGACTGCAAATAAAACACTATTTGAATTGAATTTTTTGACAACACCAAGAACAACGTGAATACTACCAATAAAATAAATTACCAATATGACCCGTTCGTTTCCATGTTTTCGCACTCATGAGAATTGAAGGTTTGGGGATCGTTCAGTCTACCTCCTTGAGCCTTAAAAACCACAGTCCTAACGTCCTCACAAGTTTGAACCTTCCAGCTAAAGTCTCGCTAGCTTTGTGTTTGTATAATACCAATTACCGAAGAAAATTCAAAAGTCCTCTCTAAAGCACGAAACCCTAAAGAGGTTAAGTTCTTTATATTATACAGAGCTTAACCTTTTTCTCGGTAATTCACTAGAAGTTGAACCCTGTTTATCAACATCAATCAGTCAATTAATGGAGCAAACGTTAGTGATAAAGAAATACGAAAAAACCACAACTCCCTTCTCCGCACCTACTCCTTAAAATTGCACGTTTTACGTCTCAAACCAGCTGGTATGCCCCCCTCTAATTGTGAAGAACTTGGAAAACCTGATTGCCGTGGATGATCCAAGAAAAATGTCCAACAATTTCCAGCTTGAATTTCAGAACGGATTTCCATGAAGAATTTTTGTTTTCTGTGATTTTTTTTATTGCAAATGAAAAATTTAAATTCATTTCATCTAGCAATATTTTTCATAGTATAGTAGACACAACAGTAGGTTAGGTTTTCAATAAAACCTTCCCTTTAGATAGTATACAATGTAATAATATTTGTAATAAATCACTTTATTGCACTTTGCACAACTAGGTCAAATGGTTTTATCCTGTTGAGGCGCCGAAGTTCATACGTATTGTCCAAAACGTCAAGCATCTCCGGGTTCTCATGTTTGTGGAGCCGTTGTTCATGCTTCCTCGAGTACTTAAGAACTGTTTCATAGACGGTCTCTATCCTTAGGTACTTATAATTATCATCATTTCTCATGTATCAGGGGGCACCTACAATACTTCTCAGTATTTTATTTTGAGATGTTCGTCTTTTTTTGGGTTTGTTGTTTTGGCACAGCCCCATAGTTGAATCCCATAGGTCCAGATAGGGCGAAGAATCTGCTTATATATTAGTAGTTTGTTGTGGAGTGTTAGGCGGGAATTCCTTCCCAACAGCCAGTACATCCTTTTATACCTGATCTTCAAGTCTTGCTTGTTCTTTTCTTTGTGATTATTCCAATTTAATTTTGAATCAAAGTTCATCCCCAAATATTTTACTGAATTACTGCATAGTATTGATTTTGATTTATTAAGTTTCATTCTCCACACTTTGGTCTATTCTGCTATGTCGTTAGCTGAATTTTGTAATTTTGGCGTTGCACTAACGACATCATCACCAAGTGAGAGGATGGCCCTGTCGTCTGAAAATGTGGCAACTAGTATGTCATCATGCTGTGGTTTGTCCCTTGTGAAAAACAAATAGAGAACGGGACCAAAAACGCTGCCATTTTTTTTAAAATTACTATTGTTGGAGTCATCACACTTTTATTTATTAGCAACTAAGGGCTGCACCCAATATGCTTAACTACACAATATACATTTTTCAGTGAAAGGAGTTAGAACGAACAAAAATATTTCAACAAAAACGAAAAATGCACCAAAATTTAGATGAATATAATACATTGCACACAAATGCTGGAATTACGGCAATGAAAATATATAAGTGTTAGTTGCAAGCTGATTGAAATTTGATAAAATTGTACGGAAAGTGGAAAAATAATAATGGAAAAATCAAGGTTTTGTATATTACTGAACAGATAATTTGCCTGAAGAGGTATCCTAATTAGCGGCTGGTGGTGTCGAAATTAAAATACCTTCGTTTTCTTGGGCGGTTCGCTAAAAGTGTCCAATCTCTTTCATCCGTAACCTGATTGGAGCTACATAAATAGTTTTAGTTTCCTGTCAAAGTAGTTTTTATGCTTCTGTTCGGTTAATCCCTCTCCAGCCATGGGGAAGAGGCAACGAGAAGATTTAAGCGAAATAGTCAGACCGGCTTCTGATTCTCCCTTTGGAGGACAGCTGATGACGAAAACGAGGTGTGGTTCTTCTTTTTTTCCTATTGTGGTTGGAGAAGGAAGCCGTTACTTCTAACTCCTTCCCGGGCACATTTGACCGCCCGACCTGGGCACCCTGCCGAACCAAGCACTATATGCCCAGTGGACAGTACTTGCACCCATCGTCAGGAACTGTCTAGGACCCCTCTGACAGTTGGACGACAAAGCTCAACCTGAGGTTTTTTTTTCTAACTTAACTTTAAGCAGCATTCGTTAGCAGAAAGTGGACACATTTGTGTATACAATTCTCAATTCATAGTACGTATCCTTGCAGTTACCACTTCCATCCCATTACAGCTAGAATGGTGTTATTTCAAAGTCGTACATGACAGCGACAAAAAATGGTGCCATAGTGTGGGAAAACGAAGTACCTTGTTCTGCAAGACGTCTCGAAGCCTAATGTGAAGCGGAGAGACAAGGAAAGCGATCCGTGACGCGTCAGCTGTTCCTTGTAACCCAGTTGGGTCCTCCGGCTGTTAATTACTACTCAACGGGTCGAGCGAGCTCCGTTCATATTAATATAACCTACTAACATAAGAAGGCGAGCGCTCGCTGCCCTTCCCCCACCGGCCGCACGTTATGTGTGGTCACACGGTCCTTGACTAAATGATCTCATTTGTTCCGTTCAAGAGAGCTGGGTGGGTACTGCGCTGCATTCCTCATCAACCTCCTCCATCAACTTAACTTATCAATAGCTAATTGTCATTCATGCTAGCCTCTCTCCGGAAAACATGCCACTAATTCAATAGTACGTACGTCTTCATTCACGTATCTTCGAATCTGACCAGTGGAACCTGAGAAACTAATACACGGTGGATTTTACGTTAGCAAAGTGGAGTTTTGATTTGTGAACAATGAAACTCATAGTGGACAACAACCAGATCCGCACATTCCCTGAAAATTTCATCAACATCGGATGAAAACTGGAGAAATTGAGCTTTACAATATCTGCGGACACACAGATACACACACTGACAGACAGACACGAAACGAAAGTTGTTCAGAACGGTCTAACATGCAAAATGCGAGTAAAAATTTTAATGAAATGATGATTTTGGGAAATATTTTTATCTCCCGAAAGTGAAAGCAAAGCTTTGTTTTCTATAGTAGACTCGAAAGCAAAAACGGAGGTAATGAAAATATCGCCTATATGCATCAAATGAGGAGTGCCGATGTTGGATCGATTTTGACGTGGTGTTCATGGATGTTTATCACATCCTAACAAAAGTGTTGAACCTCGAAAATGACCGCAGCAAAAAAGTTACTCGTTGCGATGATACCATCATACCAGACTTTCAGGTCTGCTAATTTCGATGCTAAAATCTCCAGAAATGGTGACAGCGACTGATATGGGTCATCTAAAAGAGTTTTTCTGAGAGAGACGAGGTCCTCATGATTCCCCTAGATTACGATAATTTCCACTGTAGTTTAATCATAATTTAAAGAAACTCGAGAAACCACGAGTGCCGTTTTAGTAATAAGTTACAATCTGTGGAATATTTCCACCATAACGACTTGTTTTTTCCATCAAGAGCTAAGATTTTTTAATAAATGGACTAGAATGAGAAAATTTACAGGAAATGGTTTTTGTAAAAAGGGTAGTACGATGGCTTATTACCCCTTCCAACGGTTAAAGCGATTAGCCTGCAACACCTGCAGGTTAACCAACAACCCTTTCAGCTTCAGGTAGCATCTTCCAAAATCTGGAAGGAGGAACTTAACATTTTCAACCTTCTTTTTTATTAGTATCCCCCTCTTTCACTGTAGTTCTAATTTGAAAGCACATTTGGGTAGATAACTATAAAATGCCACATAAAAGGAGAGAACTCGCCAAATGGCAGTATGATCAAAACGAGTGGGATGTTTGTCGCAGCGAAATGAATAGGCAATGTGGGGTATATTGAAAGAAAGGGAATTTACTGTTGTTTTATAACTGGCCGGAGAAGAGAGGAAAGGTTTACTGCTGACCCAGGAGGCGGCCCAACATTGTTTACAACGGTCCCCTCTGACACCACTATGGCTACTTGAGAAAACCCTAGCACGTCCCATTCCCACCAAAGGGTTTTACGTGGTGAGCCGATCAATGATTGGTGAGCAGTGCAGTCTTCGTATATCTGAGTGCTTAACATCAACACGAATACCAACACACAAATAATCCAAGAAAATTAAGAACTCTAACCTCCTATGATTCGTTAGGATGTCTTATTATTTATACTTGACGTGTAATTAACAGATTATTACTTCCCCAAGACTTTGTACGATTATTTAAAACAAGCTCTCTCCGTTCATATTTTCTTCCAATGTTGACAGTCATAGTGCAGGATATGGAAATCAGAGTGTGATATAAATTCATCTTCATTTATCCATTTCGAGTTGTTCATCATTGCCTCATTCAACTTTCGGGTGAAAAATAACTGCCACGAATGGCGACTATCAGAAACCCATTCCCTTTTCAGATGAGAAAAGTTCCGAAATACCAGAATGAGGTAACCATTACTCAAATCTCAAACCCAAATTTGAAGTTTTCTCTTTCGTAACGTTTTAAACTTTATGTGATATTCGTGGCCCGAACGTTTGAAACGGTAAGTTGAGTAGAACCCGGGGAACAGGAAGACACAATAATAAACTCTGATATATCTAAACAGACCTATTGCTGAGTCCCTGATACGCGCATTTTTACCGTACCGTGTTCATGACGGTCAAAATTAAGTTGATATTTAAGACAATTTTTCTTTCGACGCATATCTGCTTTTTATTTATTTATTTATTTTTTTGGGAGGTTGATGCATGTTAAAAGGAAACATGATTGCGAATGGCGGGTGATGAGTTAATTGAGATTCGTACAAAAAATTATACTAAAATCTGTAATACGTTGTAGTTTTTTTATTTTAATATTTTTAAAAATTGATTTGGTGCGATTGTGCTTGTTAATGATTAATGTTTTGCTATGATTGTTGAGTCTATCCTCCTCATTGTGGAGTCATATAAAATTAAAATGTTGATCTTGTGGAGCCAATGATGTTATTGACTTGGTCGATTCGTCTTGGAGAGATTTCATTTTCTTTTTGAACGACTTCCAAATTTCTATTCCGAACTGTATTACTTGTACAATGTGCTTGGATCAAGCATTAATCAAGTATTCAGCAAAGTTGATAGCTATTAATTTCCAAGACAGTGTGATGGTTAGGGGAGAAGATACTCAACGAGGTTGACAGAAGTGTGAACTGCACGATGCTTACACACATTTTTGTCAAACATACTTTTTTACATCCCTTGAAATAGATGAACATAGTGATTTTGTGAGTGATAGTGATAGAGTGAGTCCAATTTATCTATAACTGAATTTTGTTTAGAACACGGTAGCAACTGTTTTTCGTGGATTTTGGAAAATGCGTATTTTTAGTAGAGGAAAGTAGAGTTTGTGTCTCCACACTGGTTGCAATTAATTGGATATGTAACAAGTTTTCCAGTCTTGATTTAGTTCTGCGTTGTCGGTAATAAACTATAATAAAAATACGCAGCACTAGATAGGAAATACGCACACTGGCGCCTAAAGAGAAACGGATGTTCAAAACTTGAAGACATAGCACTCATACGAAATACTCGTTGACAACACTGGTATTGTAATGTCATTATAAACAACTAATTTTAGTTTGATGCTGTTTATATCGGAGTGGCCTTCTGCATGAACATCAGTTTCAGGATTCAGATTTAGGAATCCTGAAAGTAATTATCATGTGAACTTTCACGTGAATGCATTAAGTCATACCTGTAGCTATTATGGATTTGGGGAGGAGTGGTCTACATTGGTGCACACCTCTTTCAAGTTTTGTCATTTTCTTACTTACATTAAAACCGTAAAGACGTCTAAAACTCTAACTTAACTTGGTTGAGATTTTGAAAGGAGCTCCTAATATGATTGTGAATTTATTATTTAAATGTGTTGAACTGGCCATAAATTATTATTCAGCTAAAACTCATAACTCATTGCTCGCCCATATTGGTTGTGAACAAAGCTATTATTGGGATACGAGATTGATTTAAATTATACCTTTTGTACAATGGATTTGGCAATGAATGATCGTTGTAGGAACACACCTCTTGCTCGTTTAGCGTCCTCTGTTGACAATCGAGGATGATTCACTGGTGACGCAAGTTTGAATCACTGCATAGACCGTGAAAGCTCTCATTCCTTTTTACCGACTTCCGAAGCGCGTTTGTTCAGGTCCGAACCGGTAAACGCCGGTAATGAAAAACATAACTCAATGGGTTGTGATGCGGGGGATCGCCCTGCCCCTGACTCATATCTCACTCGACCTTTCACGCCCCCTGCAAGTCATAAAACCTCAGGTTTGCGTGACAAGGTGAAACGGCGGAGAGAAAAGTTAGTTTGATGATGGGGCAAAACAGTCGTCTATCTGCACCGTTCTGGCCCGCGGCCTCATCTCACAACTTTAACTACGGCGACAATCGGCATAGCACAGTTGGCCGCTTTGATTTTGGCCCGTTTGTGGATCGATTCCCACGCAATCGGCCGAACATGAATTGAAGCGAAAAGGCGATGAAGTGAGTTGAAAGCGTGACTGCTGGTGCAATCGGACGAGACCCTGGGTAAGCTTCTTACGCTCCTGACCTTTTCACTGTGGGGGGATTGAAACAATAAACTCTCTCATTGCCCTCGTGTAGTTCAAATGTTTTGTATTAAACAGTAACTATTAACGCAACGAATATTTAGCATGATCCATGGGTGGTAAAACAGCACCTCTCAAAACCTTTAAAAGGAATGCTTTTTGGCAGTATCAGTACTTATTTCTTATTATGATTAAATTTTCAACCCCCCCCCCCCCCCCACGTCATCAGGTAGACGAGCGCTTTAATGTTTCGAAACATTAATCATAGAAAAAAAACTATTTATTATACGAAAGTCAAAATAGTACAATAATCGCGTAGGAACACAGATCCTAGATAAATAGAGAGTGGTTTTAACATGGGAACAAGTGTGGAGGTCTGTCTCTCCATTGTGATATTTTACGGTTTGTAATGTTCCAAGTCTGTTCAAGCAAGGGCAACATCAAGTGATCACTTGAATAACTCGTCAGATAACACGGGAAATGGCCTACAAACAAGTATTAGCGAATTAAAAAAAAAAGCTGGTGAAATGGCTATATGTGTATACTATACAGGGTGGCTCTTAATGAACGAACCACTTTCTATTTCCGTTGATTGTGGAGAAATCAAAAAAACTTGTCGCAGTAAACTTCCCTTATTTTTTTGCAAAAAATTTAACCATTGCATTTTTGCGCATCGCGCATGCGCGCACCAACTTTGTTTTTTCTAATGAAACCCCCCAATTTTTATTGCAGAGTCGGATTCTACATCCAATTTTACGAACATTTAACTTCGATGACTTTTTATTTGGATGCACTTTTTATTTGGAGAAAACAGGAACGTTATGATGCCAAATACGTTTGAACAAAATTGATCCATTAGAGGTAAACAACTTGAATTTATCGCCGAATCCTCTCAACAAGATAATTTAATTACTAACCCACCTGCCTTTTTTCTTTTTTTTAAACCACCACGTTTCAGGCGCAGACAAACTTTGGGCGCTTCTGGACGCTCCTGGGTGCGTCCAAAAAAAATTGTCGAAGTAAAATGTTCATAAAATGGGATGTGGAATCCGATTCTGCTATAAAAATTGCGGGGTTCCATTTGAAAAAAACAAAGTTGATGCGCGGAAAATGCAATGGTTGAATTCTTTGCAAAAAAAGGGGAGGTTACTCCGACAAGTTCTTTGATTTCTCCACAATAAACGGAAATAGAAAGGGTGGTTCGTTCATTATGAGCCACTCCTGTAAAACCATAAAAACACCTCGAAAGGATCTAAATAAAAACTTTGTTATTTCGTAAAAAAAAGAAGATGTTTAGGCAACACTTTTTGACCACAGTTAATTTGTCTCATTTCAAGAAATGTACTAAAAAAGTCATTGAAAAATTAAGACAAAAAACCGGATAAAAGTACAAAACCCTTTATTCGATTGGAAGAATAGTGTTCAAACACGTTTTTCCCAATAAAATTGATATAGAACAATTCCTCTGCTCATAAAGGGCACAAATTTCAATTCCATTCAACGTTAATGTAATACGACCCACATCCTCATGTACGTATCCCCCGTACGTACATTAGTATCATTAAAACGTGTATTCATATATGAGTACATACATATCATCATCATTATTTGAAGAGATGGCAACAATTCGCCTTGATCCTTCTCGTCAAGGTATGGAAACTAAAATTTACTTAGCGAGGTGGAACCATACAGATCAAAGCGACCTCACGCAAAACCCTGAATACGCTCCTGCTAATTAGGAATTGCTTTGAACTCAAATTGTATAGCGATGATAACTGAATTTTTAAGGTTTATATCGTTATTTTAAATGTATCACAGCTCGAGAGAACAATGGGACTAAAAAGGCTCATTTAAAGAGGCTAAACACCTTTTTCATCTCATTGAATAAGTACATGCAACTCTATTCTTCGGAGTTTAAAAAAAAAAAAAGTTGAAAAATATTATATTGAATAAATTTGAATTTGAATTCTTTGGGTCAATTCTTTAAGAGTATCTCAATTTACTTCAGTACATATTTAATTATATTGCAACTCACAAATCTGCGTGAGAGCCCAGATCCGTTAAATTTTGTTAGTAGCATGGGATTTGAACCAGGGATCCCTCGCTCAACCGATAGATCCAACACAACGGCTTGTACCACTCGGCCGATAGAGCCAAGCCAACAAGAACAATTCACTGCTATGATCACTTGTTGTTTAATTTAGAAAAGTGTTTCTTGGTTATTTACATTGAAGCAAAAGAATGAAAAATAAACACTGCACTAAATAAGACTGTATTTCTTCTTATATACAAGATTGTATTTCTTCTCATATACCATGATAACTACCTTCATCTCAACTGTGAAGCACATCGAACACAATTGACGAGAGGTTCATGAGGGATTCGGGCATTAGGGATTACAGATGACTTGGTGAGGTGGAAAGAATTAAGACAAGTGGGCAAGGACCGATAACTAAATTCGTTGAGATGCTTGTGGAAGGACATAAGAGCTGATAGCATACAGTTGGCTAGTAGGGATAACCTTCGCAATCAAAAACAGATCTGTTGTGTTACATCGTTCTGGTTTTACAAAGATCTGTAGTAGGGTTTTTTGGGCAGATTTCAGAGAATGTAAAATTGATGAAAACCGCATTGTCCAAGTGGGGGCTGCCTCCCGGATCCATCAGTATTAATACAAGCGGAAACAATGTACAAAATGAATAGTAATAGTGGAATCATCAAACGGCCTAAAAAGTGTGATAAATACGATGCGTCAAACCTCTTCCTAGTGAGTGCGCGGTGAAAGTTCTTCGTGAGTAGATTTGTACTTCGGAGTTCATCATTTGTAGATTTGACAGTATGTTGTAGTTATCGTCCTATTAATTACAATTAAATTCTATATGTTTCACAATATGCTGAAGGTATTGTTGAATTAATTGCAATACAATTTTGACGAAACTATTAAAACCAATCCAAACTGTCAATAAAACAGTAGATTTACTCATGAGATATGCGACTAGATCGTTCTGTTCGATTTAATTCAGTACGGTTAAATTGAAATCCTGGCCGCATAGGAAGCAGTACACGTCGATTGGATGAGATAAAAATTTATCCTGTAATCCCCTTTGAAATAGATAGGTAGAAGTCAGGTCGCTTTGCTGTAGGAGAATCCAGGGAGCTCGCACTTTAATATTCATGGTCGATCAGTTAACCTCATTTCACCGTGGAAAAGATAGTTACAGCTCCCCTTTTCTACTTTCTATAGTTGGGAAATAGGATATAGAGGGGTCCTTATATTGAGTGGCTTTCTCTCCGGAAAACTGTTTAAAAAGAACGAAATTATTTCTGCGAAGATCGTTTAGAGGACGAGACGGAATCGCTGGTTGTCCATCACTGTCAGGGTAAACGGTCGAGCGTCGCGTTGCGGTCGGCCCCGATGAATACTGATGTCGCGCGTCAACCTCCCGGTGAATGGACCGCCCATCCTCACCTTTTCCAGGCACCGCTTCAGGTTAGGTAACCCTCTAATTCACTTCGTTTCTTGCATATTGAAAAGCGGGTGCGGGGACCTCTTTCCTACAATGGAGAATGTTCATGACAAGCGGAGCGAAGAAAGAAAGGTAAAAAATAAAATGTTGAGAGTTGAAACGGAATGCCTACCTTTTGAAGTTCATATTTGTACTTGCGAAGAAGTTACAGTTGGCAGAGGAGATGGTTTCTACAAGGGACATTGATCTGTAAATTCGGCACATGCACTTTTAATGAAAATTTACAATTGTCCCTGATGGTATTTTGATGGGTATCGTTGAACAAGTATCGATATTTTGTACCGATACTGTATCGGAAGGTTGGTAACGATACTGTATCGGGAGGTTGGTAACGATACTCCAAATATTTTCAAAATTGAACTGCAAAAAACCTTATCGTATCTACTTAAACAGAACAGAAGATAATCTTTGTTTTGATTTTTTGAACCTGCGAGAGGTAAGGTAACAGTAATAGTAGGTACTCCTCCTACTTCTTCTTATTCTTTTCCTGTTTTCCATCTAGTACCTATTAAAACCACTATTCTTTCACATTCCAGATTCCATTACCAAAGAAAATTAAGAAAATTAATCAAAGAACAATATTGAAACCCATTTTTTTAAGCTAGTGAGAAAAAAATTTCCGATATTTCGAAATATCGGAATTGAAGTATCGATACTCGATATTATTGGAGAGCCCAGTATCGATAAAAAATTATCGATACTCAACGGGTATCGATACCCATCTCTAATAGAGACCAGATCGAATGGTTCATGTGTTTCACCGGTCAACAGATCCCACTTTATTACGAATTTCGTAACAAACTGATGTGGGAATGAATAGGTCCCTCCTTCGGAATCGAGTAGCTGTCACTCCCGGTTTGATAACTGGAAGGTTTACTATTTAACCTCTAGATATTCCAGGCTAGTCGCCTCAACCCTTGTAAGGAGTTTGGGCCATTTCATCACAGTACTAAAACAATTCTGGAACTTTAGTGGATATTTTGTATCAAACTGTAATGTAACTGTTAAATGCTTAAAATTATTAATTTTCAGTAAAATTTAGATATACATATTCAGATTCAGTAGGTAACATGACAGTTGCTATCCCCGGCAGACGAAGCGAGCAATACAAAGAGCACTGTCTGTTTGAAGCCATAAGACCTGTAGTGACCGCAAAAGCTATAAGGTATACTTGTCAAATCTGTCCGGAAAACTAAGTTGAAGAGAGTGTCCAAAAAATTGTTGGAAAAGGCAATCATGACTGCAGAAATGGAATGTGCGTGTGGTTTGAATTTGAAGATCAATAACCATAGAAATGCAGTAGTTGTTCAAGATCCTAGTCCACCTGTGAGCCGTCATGCCATCTCCCATAAAGCTTCATTAGATGCTTGCTTTGGCGTGAGTGTGCACAGAACTATGAAGCTAGAAGAGAATAACCACTATCTCTCAACATGTTGGACACACACACTCAAATGTTCCCACACACACTATACAAGTACGTTCCTACGACAATAACTCCTTGCTCCATATTTTTGACAGCGAAAAACTTCTTCATTGTTAGTTCATCATTTGTCAAAAGCGAATACATTGAACACACAATAACGGAAATATTCATTTTCTCTATTTTCCATTGTGAGAAAGAAAACACCTGGATCCTAATGTGTACATCTCAAACTGAGTTTGCATTTCGGCTAATAGGCTTTTATCATATGTAGCAAAGACAATAAGAAAATTCTGCAATTGGAGTTTTTCTTAAAAACAGGGTGTTACAGAACATTTCAAAAAGCTTTGATCACTAGTGCTCTTAATTTTTTCCACATTTATTAAAAGTTTTAATTTTTTTGTTTCAGGTACGTGGCATCTGAGGAGAGAAGTTTGGTAAGATTAGTTCTGCATGAAATAGCTTCATTTCATTTTGCTCGAAACGCCAGATCAACATTGTTGACTGAATAGGATAGAACTAAAAATAACAAATTTGGGTCACTACCTTTCTTGAAAGAAATTCGGGACAGAAAGTCGCTACTCCCCGTAAAGAATGGCTTGGTTTTAGTTACCCACAATATTGAAATGCTATATGAGCAGTTTTAGAATGTTCCAAAACAGATTTTCTAGATGAAAATTCGCTTCAGTTTCATTGGAAAACGTTTTTAAAAGATTGTCACTGGTTCCGATGCTGAGGTAAAGCGGAGCTGTTTGTTCGTCGTCCGCGGTGTTGTGTACTCACCGGCTAGCTGCGATTCTGCCATTGGAAGAAGAAATTGAAGTTGAATGGTTATATTGTCCGCTTACCTCGGATTACTCTGCTGTTTGCCCTGCTAATTTTCCCTCTTGCTACCCACTGCCGAATCGAGCAGAACAAATACCTGACAAGTGGGAATCTTTTCCCATTTTCAAACTAGTATGTTTGAAAACCTAATTACAAAGTCTAATTCTCCCCGGCTCAGTCAACCATACCGAGAATTGTGGACGTGAATTGAAAGGTCAATATTTGTGTGGTCGGCGGAAAAACGCCAAATCATATCTGTCCCGCCAATTCTGACGCGTAATTGTCTTGCTCATCAGTATGGAAAACAAACCCTTCCCACAGTGAACAGTTCTACAGAGGTTGAGAACAGTTCTTTAACTCATTTGGATCAAAGAAGATGTATATTCTTCTAGTCACCTTCATATCTATCTGATATTGTTCATGAGGACTTCTATGGAGATGTCCTGTCATTGGACTTAATCGTATTATTATCTTATTTCATCATCTCCCGTCGTTGATACTTCAAGTGTTGCCGTGCCAGTTTTCCTTTAGAAATAAGTCTATCAGGTCGACGACATCCTTTATGGAATTGTTGTTTGATAAGGATCCCAAATTCGGAACTTTTGTATCTCCGCTACATTATAACTGAACATAATTAATTTTACTCTGTTTTCAACAAACAGGATATTTCAGTGTAGCTTCGACAAGACCTCGCGTCAAATGCTTAGTTAGCCACAATCCAGTGATTTCTATTTTACACGAGATGAACAAAATCATTCTCTGCTATTGTACTGGGTCCTAAACACTTTAAACTGTTTTCTCTTCAAATTGGGCAAACTGCAATACAATGGTAAATAGTCTCCTTCACGCCGTAACTGTAGAGAGAGAAATCCACACCCTCACGATCCCATCCAGGCCGATAGTTCTATGCAACCATCTCTCACCATATTTTCAAAATCCATCTTACGATCGAAGATTCCCCAAAAAGGTACCATAAGAATGGTATATCATAATTGAAGTTGCTAGGTGTTGAATCCATTTTTTAGATCAACAATGAAAAATTTCTATGTACATGTATTTGTGATTGTTCGTGTCTATTGCCTTATCACCCATATAGAGTATTCAACGGAGCTTCCAGAACGTTATGTTAGCTGACGGAATGTTATGACGTTCTCATGTCCGTATCTCCATCACCTTCCTTTGACATCTCAACTTTTGTCCCTCTAATTTTCCCGCTTAAAGCTCATCTGTGGTGTGGAGTGCTCAAGAGCTGGCGGAGTGAAAAGTCTTTTGGGCGGCCCATCGCAGCTCCCACAGGCTGCCTGACTGGTAAAGCCTCGTTCCCAGATGATTAATCCGCAACTGTCACCTCTTCTAATTAGATCAGCTGGCACTGTCCTACGTTCTGTTCTGCGGCTTGGTGGCGCGCAACCGGGTCTGAAAGGAGCCCGAAAAACG